>CM061064.1:233981999-234514085 GCA_030762895.1 Sophora flavescens | reverse complement strand
GAATAGATAAAGCGTTGGTGCCGGAATATTGTCCTGGCATCACATTAACATGGACCGTAAAACAAGGATATCCGATTAAATGTGGAGTAATGGTAAATCAATGTGAGGCAGCCAGCAACAGCAACTACCACTTCACATAATGCTAAGTGCTAACCTCGCTATCTTCTTTTATCAAAAAAAAAAAAAAAACTCGCTATCTTCTGCCTTCCGGAGGATACGGGGAAGATAGGTAGTAATTGTTTTTTGTTTGGACGTTTATATAATGAAAAAACAAGAAATGAAAGACAAACCCTTTTTAAGAATTGAAAAGGAGAGCAAGAGTTGTAGTAAGTGTTAAATATTATTATGACCCTTGACTTCTATTCAAGAAAAAAGTTAAAATGTTGAGGAAGAACAGAGAAAATCAATTCGAAAGGACCACAACAATAAATTACGTTTAAGGGGTACGTATGATACTCATTTATGTAGTGTACAGTATTCAGCGTAAATTGTTCAGTGTCATGTTAATAATTGTCAATTATTTTTAAATGTTCGCTATCATATTAGTATCTAATGAATGCCTGCTGGCAAATCATGCCCATTATAACAATAGAAATTAATACGTTGAATAGACATATAAATGATTTATTTACTTTCATTTAACCCACTAAATAATTTAAAAGTAAATAAGGTCTTATTCTTGTACACGTATTATACGTGGCAGCCATGGATATTAAGAATCTTTACTTGCATTTAACGATCTAGATAAATCAATGATATATTTAATAATTGAATTTTTTAGGGAGAAAAACTGGAAAGAGGAATATCTAAAGAAAATCCAAATCCTTCAACATGCGTTGTGCAATGAATTTTTTTTGAAAGGACCTTTCACAATGATCAGGTTTAGACTTTAGGAGTATGTTTGATTTGGATTTTGCATTCATGTATATGATAACAAGAATAGCACCGGACAAATGTTTGAAGTACAATACAACTGTTTGTACTGTATATAATTTGATGGATAATATATGGACAGTACAAATAAAGAATAAAAAATTTATTTAAATATCCTTTGTAATATAAGTATATATTTATATAATATATACTGTAAACCTAAATGTAACCGATTTTATTTTTTGGGAGGAGGAGGGGGTTATTAAATAGGGAAATATAATTTTGACTTTTAAGTAGTTTAGGGTTTAGGGTTTATTTGGCTAGGTACAAGAATTTGGGTTTTTGTTCAATCATTTATCTCGGTTTTTGTCATGTCATCTGATCACTTTTTAAATCAAACATGGAATAAATATTGTTGTACTGCCAATACCTTATTTTTTTGTAAATCAAACGCATCCTGGGTGTCTGTATTCTATACAAACAAATGAGGCCCAAATTGATTAATGATCCAAAGATAATTAGGCTATCATTACTAATTGAAGCACACATGAACATGGGCCTCCATTGGAGCAGTGCTTTTTGAAGGATGGGTCAAATGATTCCATGCTTGAAATCGTCATTCTAAACTGGACCTACTTCATTCAAGTGGTTTGAATTTGAATGAGACGCATATTTATTTCCAAATTCTATGGATTGATGATCCAAACAAAAAGAGTGGTCCAAGCTTTTGTATTATGGAGGAGTAATGGAGTAATAGGAGCTTTTTTTTTTCTCCAAAACAAAAATGCATCTCGCGTGGATCCAATGCTTGGGACGTGTACTGATTGAAAGGCTTCTTCTTATATTTTGGTCAAATTTGTATTCCTTAAATATTATTTTTTTGTGCTTTTACTTTCCTGTGATAAGTGAATATAGCGGCAAACTTGATATGCTGAGCTCTAGCATAGTAGCTTATAAACTTAAGGCAAATCAGTGCTTAAAAAATCAAAAAAATGAATTTTTTTTATTGAAAAGTATAAAATTTCAAATTTGTAATGTATTAAGTTAACTATTTTTCATCTGTAAAAAAAAAGGTCAACTATTTTTCAATAGCAATACCCTAAGCTTAAATATAGTAGCACTTCTTGGGCTTGGATCAGGAAACTAGTAAGGCCCAGATAAAAGAAAAGCAGCCTTAGCATATTTTGGGCTTGCTATTATTGTTTCAAGCTTGCTTGGGCTAACTGAAATAAAATCTTGGTTAGTGAATTTATGTTAACCCAACCATCCACTCCCACCATACTCTCATTCTTAGGAGACCACCTAACATATCCTCTCATCTCTAATCTTTTCTCTAGTCTATGCCTATAGTTTGTAGAAGGGTAATATTCCTCTTTATCTCTTTAAGTATTTCTTTTTTTGTTTCCCAGAGTATCCTTCGGACGCAACTGCGGAAACTAATCCCTCGAGCCACAAGGGAGGCAAAGCTCTCCCTCAAGAGTTTTAACACTGTTGCATTCTCAAGGCCAGGATTCGAACTTGAGACCTCTGGTTAAGCTGGAAGAGATCCGTGTCATTTAATCCAAGTGCTCTTTAAGTATTTCTTTAATAATTATTTTCTAGATTAACTATTTTTTTGTCTTAAATTATTCAATCAATTTATAAATTAATGTTTTTTATTTTCTAATAATTTTAATGTAAAAACTATTAGTAATTTTAAAGTTAAAACTATTTTTTTAAATAAAAGAACTAAGCATGCCCGTGAAAAAAAATGGCTTACTTACTACTTACATGATATTTCCAATTTATAGATTTTTTTTATTTATTTATAAAAGTTTAGATGGAGCGAAGGCGTGTTACTTTACAAGGCAAATTTTCCATACTTTAAACCAAGGTTTTGAAAATCGGACCGGACCGGCCAAGGTCCCGGTTCCTATGGTAAACCGGTTCAAAACTGATAAAACCGGTCATAGCCGGTAGTGAACCGGCCTGAATCGGTTTTCTAAAAAAAATATATATTAATATAAAAGGATTTAGATCATCCTAGCCAAAACGAATTCTTTTGTTTTCTAACATATGTGGGCTGGTTGTAGATTTTGGGTTGGTTTTCCCTATGAAGATGATTTTAACATATATCTTTATATTTATTTAGTTTAATTTCAAAATAAAAAAAATTGTGCTTAATAATTTTAGTTGTTATGTTGTTTTTTTGTTTAATATTGTTACAAATATTATATTAAAAATTAAAATAATATTATTTAATTATAACCGGTTCAACCACGGTTCAACCTCGGTTGGACCATCGAACCTCGAACCGCTGTCTTTACCGGTTCGATGGTCGGTCCGATTTTGTAAACCTTGTTTTAAACAAGTATGTACCAACAAATGTTGTATAATTTTCATTGTAAGGTAGTTAGTTTTAACTTTAAGTATGAGTTTGCGGTGCCCATTCTTTAATTTATAAGGAAAATGTATTACTTTTTAAATTACCACATTGTAGACACTGTCATTTCAGTTTATTTTCGTAAAATAAAAACAGAATCGCCTTAAAAGAAACTAAAAGCTATTATTTTGAAAATCTACATAGTAATAAGATTGAACATTCTAGATCAATTTACATCTGACTTGCGGGTCTGATTCTTTTATTTTATTGTTGTTTATGCTCTATTTATGTCGATTAGACATAAGTTGGATTGTTACCAATCATGGTCAGACGCATTTATTTGCTCTTTGACCAACCATGTTACATGACGTGACAAGATGGACGCGCTTATTTTCAAGTCTTTGGACTTGCCGTTCTTATCAAGTTATTTAGGTATTCATTTTTGGCATCGTCCACTAAGGAAAAATCAGTCTACTTATCAATTAAATTATAAACGGTTTAAATAACCTTTGGACGGGTAATTCTTTGCACGAGTCAAAGCATTGTATACCTTATTTGAAATGCTTATTATGTATGCTCTATTTGAATTTTTGTATTTGATACTATATTCACTCTAATATTGGTATCAATGTTGTTATATACTTATAGAATTGACAAACACTAAATTAACATTATAATTTAACCTTATCAATTTTCCAATATTTTTCTCATACAGATATCTACTATATTATCAAGTCTATTTTTTTTTACATTCAAACCTATCATTTATGAAATATATCCATTGCAAACTTTGATACATTTCAATTTCAAAGATTTTGTTGACTAATAAATAAATATTATTATATTAAATTATATTATATATGTTATAACTAAAAGTAAGAATATGGTATAACACACTTAAAGTTGGGTTAAAAATGAAAACCATATTTGTTACATGTAGAGACTTACCCCACCCCTGCCACTCTTTTTTTCTTCTTTTTTCTTTTTCTTTTGAAAAATATGATTTGTACTCCTTTGAGAGCCTGAAAGTTATAAATGTGGAATTAAATGTTAAACTGTGTATATTAGGTGTATAACCTGCTCGTCCACTGATGTGGTAGAAGCGCTCGTCCACTGATGTGGTAGAAGCACTCGTCCACACAAGTGATAGAAGCGCTAGTCCACACAAGTGACAGAAATAGCTCGTCCACACAAGCGACAGAAGCGCTCATCCACACAAGTGACAGAAGCGCTCGTCCACACAAGTCTTTGGACTTGCTAAGCCCTTAAGAGAAAATTTGTCCAGTGACGTGGCACTGTGGACGTCTACTGAATTTTAGTTAGGCATTATGGATGTATACTTGAGTTACAAAATATAACCCCCGTATGTAGGTGTTGGGCTTTGTGTGACATGGGGTTAGAGGTGCAATGCTAGTAGCCGTTGGATACGAGGATTTGGTTAGATTAACTAAATGTTTAGCTATGGTTTAAAATGGTGGTGCAATCTATCTCTATAAATCTAAACTGAATCTCATTATTGTGTTCCCCAGCTATTCCTTTCTCCAAAATTCATTTTTCCTTCTCTGCTACAAAGTTGTTCTCTCTCATACTCTCCTTCACCATACAGTTCCTTTTTGTCCTTGCACGCACGTTCACTTTCTTCACTTTTTAGGGTTATTGTACTGACCAAGCCATCATTATTTCATTCCCCAATATTTCTTAGCCTTCTCTAGAAAGCTGTCCTCTATCTTACTACCAGTTCACGCTTTCTTCTACCCTTCTCACACTCAGTTTCTGCACTTATCATGGTTTCCTTCTACTTTTTATGTCTCTGTGGTGGTGGTAAGGTGGTTATTTGAAGACTAACATAGAGGTGGTTTTGTGAGACTTGTCACACTTCAGATCGGTACCGTCTAGCATAGACGAGTCCTAGGAGGATGCTTCTATCGATGGTTCTTGCTTTGTCAAACACAGTTGCTTTTTAACAGGATGAGGTGTTGTTTGTTTTGGGGGGTGTGTGTACGTGTCTAGATTATGGGTTATTTTGTGCTTAAATTCGAATTTTTTTGATTTGTGATTACTTAGGGTTGTTGGTTATATATACATTACATTGTAGATTATTATTATTAAGACATTATAAATACATAGGAATAGAAACAAAATTGGGGATATAAGGTATGGTGGTGGATTTGTTTATTTATAAAGCCTATGATTTTTATCTAACTCTGTATCTCATTTGGGTATATTTGAATGATTGGGTTGCGTTAATTTGTGTTATCCATTCCATGTGTCATATTACTGGCCCATAGATTATCAACTAACAAGTTATTAGGTTTATTATGTTTTTAATTGTAGGATTGTCATCATTATTGTAGTTGCTCAGTTTCTTAGTGTAGCTTTTGATTTTATTACTCGGTTACTTGGTTATTATTTTGATGAGTCTTATATTTTACTGATTTGATTGTTCATCTCTGAAATCTCTTCAGATTTGCATCTTACAACTCTGATTTAAGGTGTAAAAATATACAAGATACCAGATTTCAAATTTTGAAATTGTTAGTTCCCCTCTCATTTTTGGAGCTAAAATTTTATGTTTCGGTTGTCTATAAATTCCTTTGGCTGATTTTGTTTGTTCATCACTTTGCCTAAACCTTATTTCCTACTTTTAAATTGTTATTGTTGTGATCTCTTTCGATTTCAATGGCTGGTTACTATGATCGAATTAGCTCACTATCTTCCAGAAGGGAGTCAATAAGGCTTCTGGTCAGGGTGGTGAGGCTTTGGGCTGTTCCACTCTTTAACCACCCAAATCAAATAAGTTGTTTGGAGATGCTTTTGGTTGATGAGCATGTAAACATCTATACCTTCTTTTGCTTGGCTTTATATAATTGTTTGATTGTTAATGTATATTTTTGTTTGTATGTGGAACTAATTGTCCTTTGTTTCTTTGTTGTTAGGGGGGTAGGATTCAAGCTGTTGTAAGGAAGCCTCTCATTCAAAAATTCAGTTGCATGTTGGAGGAAGGTGGTACCTATAAGATGGTTTATTTCAATGTAGTACCAAATACTGGTGGTTACAAGGCATCTGCACATGAGTTTAAACTGGTTTTTCTATTCAAAACTACTGTTCAACAGAAAGAATGATCTTCTATTCCACTTTATGGACTAAACCGTGTTCCCTTTGTTGATATTCTGAATCTTGATTCTGCTGATAATCATCAATTTCTCATGGTGAGTGTTATTAATAATTTTATTTCGGTCTCTAATAAAATCTCACATTTGATTATTCTTGAATTTAAAGTTTCTTTCTTTCTTGACTCATTGTTTCATTCCCTACAGATGTAATCGGTCTTCTCAGTGTCGTGTTTCCTGAACGGCAGTACATGATAGATGGAAAGATCACAAACATGGTTGTTATGGAGTTAACCGATCCAAGGTATTAAATAGTTTGTTTATTTATTTTTTAAATCAAAATACTTTTCATTTATTTTAACATACATATGTAACCCCTTATTCTTTCTTTTTTTTATAGTGGCAAGTTGGAGTGTGCACTCTTTGGGGATTATGCGGACATGCTGAGGTCTTTCTTGCAGAATGGTGATAATATACAAGTTGTGGTGGTTGTTCAACTGGCTAGAGTGAAGACTTTTATAGGCATCATTTTGATTTTTCCTTTTGTATTGCCTTTATGTTGGGCAGGTAAGACTGTATTGCAAAACAGCTTTAATGGTACACGATTGTTGTTTAATCCAGGCATACCAGAGGCCATATGCTTTAGAAACAGGTTTGGAAAATTTTCTGATATTTGTGGTTGGTGTTGCTATATTTTTTTTTATTATAAGTTAATTATTTTTGGATCCCTCATTGTCCATCTATTTATGTAGTATTGCTGAACATGGGAGTTCGGATGTGGAACCACTTGATGTCGTACTGGATAGTTCAAGGGATGGACTTGAGGCTGATTTCAAGAAGAACCATCCCAAGAAAACAGTTTATGAGCTAACTAATATATATGAGGTGCTCCATTTATCTGTTTTATATTTTCCTCAGCAACAAATTACTTTTTTATATGATTATGATTTGATTTGAAATTTATCTTATATACAAATATTATAATGTTTTTAGATCATTTAATTGATAACTCATATTTGTTTACTTTCAGGATGGACTTTTTATTGTATCAGGAGAAATTGTTGACTTAGTGCATGATAGCTCCTGGTTCTATTTGACTTGCAAATGTAATAAGTATGTTTCATCTCTTTTGGGTGTTAATTTTTGTGAAACATGTGGCATCCCTGTCCTCCAGGTTCACCCAAGGTATTTTCCCCCATTTGTTTGCTTGATTTGTTTACTTAAATTTTAGTATTCTGTTTCTGTTTGTTGTGTTCTATTAGTTATATTTTAAGTGTCAAACTCCTTTTTGCTTATATAATGTATTCATGTCAGATGTTTAAATGTTAAATGGTTGTTTAATTGTTTTTTGCATGTTTAAGGTGAAGGTGGAAATTGCTGACCAATCTGGAACAGTTGTGGTTACTCTCTTTGATCATGATGTCAATTTGCTGCTGCAAAAAACTTGTGAGGACTTGCTTGACCTTCATTTTGAGGTGGTCATTTCTGCCTTTCTATTTCTATTTATATTATTCCTTCTATTTTTATTCTAATTTTTCTACCATGTTTTAATTAGTTATTTGTTGTTTTTTTTCCAAATCCTGTTGATGAATGTTTTCTGTCACAGGGTGGTGCTAGAGATGGATACCCTGATTTACTGAACAGTCTTATAGGAAGGAGAATGCTGGTTAAGGTTGAAACGAAGATGGAACAACTTTCTCAGTTTGATGGTAGTTTCCCTGTTAGAAAGGTGTGCTATGATGAGGTTATATTGTCTATGTTTGATTTGGTTGGAGCAGAGTCCACACCCTCCAAGGTATTTTAGTTTCAAATATCAACTCCTTTTTATAGATTATATTATATTATATTATGTATATGTATATAATATGTTATGTATTTAATGAACATTGTTTAAATCTAATTAAAATTATTTTGCATGTTTTTGCTTTGGGAATTAAGGCTATTTTTGCTCCACCATTTTCAAGGGTGGAATCTAATATCTTGGAGGTGATTGAACAATACTCTGAGTTTTCTCCTTCATGTTCATAATTTTCTTTTTCTGTTTGACAGTTTAATAAGTTAATAATTACTGCTTCATTGTTTTAATGATTGTTGCTATAGCAAAATGTACCTGAACTTGTGAGGAAATCTATTTCATTGGGATAAATGATACTTCTCTTCCATCACACTCGACTGCACCCTCTGTGTAACACCCCACTTTTTACTATTCTTCAATAATAGTAAATATGTGTATATGTTTATTTGGAGTGATTAATTTTCTGAATGTTTATTTTTGTTTATTTTATGTCGGTTTTGTTTGAGTAATTATAATTACTCATTTAAAATTAATTCTTAGTGTGTTGATACTGTCTTATGTCAGTGTATGCACGATTACTAGACAGTAATATTATGTTATTATCACTAGTAGTATGTGTTTAGAAAAATATTTTAAATGCTATGATTGAAAGAAAATTATTTTCACATTTGATTCTATTTAATTTTAGATTTGAAAATATGACGGTTTAAAATTAATCGGAGATTAATTTTGGATCATTGATTTCCTTGATCGATAAATTCAATCATCAATCTCCATCCTATTTCAAATTTAGAAATTTTATATTTTTCCCTCTTTACTTTTAGATCCAAAGATTTAAAACCAATTTGTTTTTAAAAACTCAATCTCAATCACTTAATTTTGTACCTACACTAACTAAAAGAAAAAAAAAAGGAGAAAAAGAAAATTAAAATAACTCCCCGGTTCTTATTATTCCACGACACCCCACCCTTTCTTCTTTTCTTTTCTCGTTTCTTTTCTTTCTTACTCTTTTATTTTTCGTTTTTCTTCTTCCTTTAGAAAACATGTTCCCTTCCCTCATAAAGTTTCAAACTTTCATCTCTTCCTTCTCCCTGGCTCGCAACCATGCCCCAGCGTCACTGTGGCTCCGTCCGACCACCATCGCGACCACGCCCACGCCTGGAGAAAACGCTTCACCGTCGTCCCCTTGTCGCACCACCATCGACACCACCGCGTTGGAACACGTTCAGCCACTTAGAGGCATCGCCGCTCATTGCCCATGGTACTATTCTGTTTGGCTTCGCTCTTGGCCGTCGTCCCCGACGTGAGCTCGAACGTCGCTGTCGCGTTGTTGCCGCCGCCGCCGCGAGTCCATCACAGCACCATCGCGTGCTTATTCCTCATATTAGGTGAGTGGATTTCATCTTTCCTTGTCCATCATTAAAAATCCCAATTTTGAAACCCTAACCCTCATTTCGAAATTGGATCCTAAATCCCCAAATTGATGGTATTGATTTCAAATTGGATATGTCAATTTCAAATTCCCAATGCTAATTGCTCAAATCCTTTTTAAATTCGGATTCCCCTAATTTCACTCAAAACCCTAAATTTTCATTTTTCTCTAATCATGAAATTGATTCTGTTTTAGTGTAATTAAGGCTCTTGATTGATGATTTCTAAGTTCAATTTCATGATACTCTAATCAAATCAGATTTCCCCCAATTTTGTTTCAAACCTTAATTTCCCAATTTGAAACATTAGTCAAATTATGTTGATTTCTCAAACTTGATTATGTTTTAATGTGCTTAAAATTACTAATTTATGATTCCCTAGCCTAATTTCATATTGATTGATCAAATTTGGTTTTCTCAAATTTCTAGTGAACTCTAAAACCCCAATCGGTTTTTAAGTGAAAAACCAATATCGTTTCCTTAGTTGAATTAATTATTTAAGTTGTACAAACTTATGTTTTGTGATGATAAGTTTTTGATTTTTGGTAGTGCTTGCTATTGGCTATGTTGATGGCCAATTTCCATCTATGTGGATGTGACGGTCATAGTTGAAGGAGAAGAGGGTAAGTGGTTGGAGCTATCTCGAAGTTGTAAGCGTTGCGAAGTGTTAGAGGAACCCGGAATGAGCGATCCTTCTCTTGTCTTCAAATGTAAGGGGAGCTTGCTTAGGGATATTCAATAACTATATGCATGTGTGTATGTATTTAATTGAGCGTTGCGAATATTATTGTGATATTGAGTCAATACTTGAATAACTTGTTTACTTGAACTATTGTGGTTATTACTTGAAGTTGGACATTACTTGCTTTGAAGTGTTATGAATTATATATATGTGATGAACTGTCATTAACTGTGATATTATTATTGTTGTGAATATATTACTGTTGATTGAAGTTTGAGAAGCTGGATTGAGTCTGTGCTCAATGACTATAAGGATTAAAAGCCTTAATAAGCCTTGAATAGAACTTTGAAATTTTTGGGTTTATTTATCAAAGTTTCTTGTTTAAAGTGGTTACTTCAGAAGAATATGATCTTTGTTTTTAGAAAAATGTTGAAGTGGTTTCAAGTTGAAGGAAACTACCTTTTTATGATCAAAAGTTTTGTACGAGATAAAACCTTTTCGAATATGTTTTATGAAGGAAAAACCCTTTGAAAATATTTGACTTTATTCCATTAAGGAATTTCAAAAACAAACGAATTTCCTTAATGTTTTAGAAAAGATTTTACAAAGGAAAAGAATTTTCTCCGAAATGATTTGGAAACGTTCTGGTTACTTGGATAAGTGACCGAGGTTTTGTTTTGGATTTGATTTTCACTGAGCGAAAAGTAAGTACATGTGAATTGAATCTAGTTCGCGAGACGTCACTTCTAGTATTCTGTAATATGCACGTTGATCCTTGATCCGTGTCACGTTGTTGTGGACTGTGTGTCCTAATCACGTTGTTGTGGACTGTGTGTCCTAATCATGTTGTTGTGAACTGTGTGTCCTAACCATGTTGTGATGAACGTTGTTAAAGGTGAATGTTGTTTTCTACGACCACAAGCCTAGGACTGGTGCATCGATCTAAGGTGTTGTGATTGAGCACTCGGACTGCGTGTCCCGTGTTGATGTTGATAATTTCAAAATGATGAAATTTATGAATAGTCGCTAGCCTTTGAGCTTCGACAATGAATGAGAACGAATGTAACACCCTTCGTTACATTAGTAACCCAAAATAATTGTATAAAAATCCTTTAATACATTTCTTTAAAATATGTTAATCATAAAATTTTTCTCAATTATTTAAGTTTGGAAAATGTCTCATATTAAATAAAATAGTAATAATGTATCAAAGTAATAAATATAATATTAAATCCATACCTCTGAATAAAACCAAATCAAAGAAAAGCCTCAAAACCGGGCGTCTAACTACAATCCGAGGAGAAAACTAAAAATAATAAACGATGTCTTCATGGCACTGATAAGCCTCTGCCTTATCTAGTTTTATAACTAGTAAGACGGTGGTTTACGTGCTAAATAGTCGAGTTCAGTCTCGTTTTCGCCCAAATTTAGCCTTGTTTTGTTCCTAAGTTAGACTTTGACTCGTTTTGTGTATTTTGTGTAGTTTTTAGGTTATTTTGAATAGAATTACGCTTTTGTTTGCTTTTGTTGTTTCAGGTCAATAAGTGAAGCTCTGAGAGTCAAGGAAAGTCAAGAAGCAGTGGAAAAATCACTTTTGGAGGTCTCGCCTCACGAGTGGATGCTCGCCTCGCAAGCCTGAACATCAGATAAAGCAGCAACAGTCATCACTCTGGCTCGCCCCGCGAACAGGCTGCTCGCCGCCCGCGAATCATGAAGACCTGGAAGTCGAGAGACCATCACGGCCCAGCCGTGATGAAGGTCACGGGCAGTGATGACTTAAGGTTTGAAGTTTCGCCACGCGAGAGGAAGCTCGCCCCGCGAGAGTCTGAAGACCCTGGAAGACAGAGACCATCACGGCCTAGCCGTGATGTACATCACGGCCGTGACCTAAAACCCACACAAGTCAGAGACCGTCACGGCGTAGCCGTGATTCACATCACGGCTGTAATGTCAAGGCTCGCGTCGCGAGACACCCTTCGCGTCGCGAGGTCCTGGATTCCACAAACGTGCCGAAATGAAGAAGCCGTCACGGCCTAGCCGTGATGACCATCACGGCCGTGACGCGTGGCCTCCCTATAAATAAGGCAGTGCAGAACAGATTTAGAGGACTTTTGGGGATCAGAACAGATTGTAGATCTTTTAGATTCCTTATTCTGGGGCTGCGTCTCCCTCTTCTCCTTTCTTTACTTAGAGTTATGATGAATTCCGATTGTACGTTTGTCGTCATTACGGACATGAGGAACTAATCCCCTTGTCTAAGGGATCAATGAAGCCACCCATGGCGGTATAGTGTTCATGTGATATTTATCTCTCTTCTTTCATTCAATTCTTGTTTTCCAATTCTGATTTCATTGTGTCGATTATATGCTTGCGTGATCGACTAGTTAAACGTGTTGAGGCTGATCGGCGATTCGCGTTTTAGAACTTGAATTGGGATCACTAATTGAATATTGCACGACTGTGAGTAGGAGATTAGTGCAACCTTAGAGGGAACAAGAATTAATAGAATTCGAGGATTAGGATTATGAGACTGGTCAGTAATTAATCCAAATCGTTGAATACGTCCTATTGAGCACGACAGTGAATCTAGGAGAAATTGGGGGTCCCGGTTGACATTAAAATTGAACCTAGGGAGAGGATCATCATCATTTGGATACTATGCATGATTGGGTAGGTGGATTTGAGACCTTAGATGCTTTTAATTCCAGATTTCAATACCATAGTTTTAATTGATTTGTTAACTAGATTGCGATCCTAATTTCTCTTCAATCTCAACCACTCTCTGTACTTGACCAAACGCATCGAGCTTTTCACGAATTAGTAGAATTGGTAACCCAATCCTTGTGTTCGACCTCGGTAAACTCTTACCGTGTATTTATTACTTGCGACGACCCGGTACACTTGCCGGTGACTCAACAAGTTTTTTTGGCGCCATTGCCGGGGATTGGCACACCAATTTTCCTAATTTTTAGGAAATTTGATTATTTGGTTAAGCGGTTTTTATTTTTATTTTTCTGTTATTTGTTTATTATTTCTCTCTACTTCTTTGATTCCACTTGGTCTTGCCGTGTTTTTGTATGTGAGGTACCCTTTCACAAGAGGACTTGCTATTTGATTCGGAGATCACCAAGACTGAGAAGCGCTTAAGGAAGGAAGTCAGAGAAAGGAAGAGGCTTGAAGCGATTGATTTTGAGGACATGGCTGAAGAAAATCCTCCTCCTCCCCCTCGTTACAAGCCTCTCTTTGAGTACGATCTACCCATCTTGGGTGATTGTGATTCTTCTATCGTGAGGGGCAACCTGAATACAGACTCCTTCAGAGTGGAAGGATGTGTCACATTCCAGATCCGTGAGAATCAGTTTGATGGGAGTGGCAAACAGGACCCCCATAGACACATCACTCGCTTCCTTGAAGCTTGTGACTTGCAGAAGATAAGAGGAGTCTCACAAGATGAGTTTCACTTGCGGCTTTTCCCTCTCTCTCTTAGGGATGTCGCTCGCGATTGGGTTGACAGCTTGGATAGGAACAGCATCAGAACTTGGGAGCAAATGGCACAAAAGTTCCTAACCAAATATTTTCCTCCCCAGAAAGCGGCACAAGCAAGAGTAGCCGTTACATCTTTCAGGAAAACAGAAGATGAAACTTATAATGAAGCTTGGGAGAGGTACAACGGGCTCCTGAGAAGATGCCCTTCAGCGTTCTTTGACCTGGTCTCCAAAGTTCAGCATTTCTTTAACGGGTTGAGGGGATGCTATCAGATGAACTGTGATGCCGCAGCTGGCGGCTCTTTTTCCTATTTATCAGCTGAGGATGGATGGGCATTATTGGAAAAGATGTCATATAATGATTACAACCGCGGTAGGGAAACCTCAAGTGGAATCAGTTCAGCGACAATGGAAGCCATTCTCGAGCAAAACAGATTGTTGAAGATGCAGAATGAGGCTTTGTCTGGAAACAAAAGTGTTAATGTGATACACGAGGGGATGCCTCCGGGTTGTGACAATTGTAATGGAAATCATGACACTCATAGTTGTCCGCTCAACTTCTCTCAGGAACATGTGGACTCATGCCACAACTTCTATGACACTGTGCCCCAGAATAACTATCAGAGGAACAGACAGAATGACTACAGTCAGAATCAGAATAGGGGGTATATGAGGAGAGACCATCCGGGTTTCGCTTGGAGTAATGCTAGTGGTGGTCTAGCCGGGTAACAACAACCTCAACAGGGTCTGAGGCCAAACATTGGGATCCAGCAGCGCAATACTCAGCAGGCTCTTCCGGGGCCTAATCAGTTGCAAATGACAGATGGAGGAAGGCAGCCTTGGGAGTTGGCTTTTGAGAAGATGAGTGCAGCAATGGAGAAATCGTCAATCAACACAAACACTGCCATTGACAAGTTGGTGACTCATACAGGGTCGGCAATTCAGAATCTTGAGACGCAGATAGCTCAGCTCGCGAAGCAACTAAATGAGCGTCTCCCAGGCACTCTCCCAGGGGATATCGAGAACAACCCTAAGAACCAATGCAATGCCGTAACAACTAGAAGCGGAAGAGTGTTGGAATCTAACAGGGGTGCAACTAGTTCTCAGGAGGTTGAGGTCTCGAAATCACCACATGTTGAGGAAGAACAACCTAAGAAAGAGGAGTTGGCAAGTGAAAAGACACCGGAGCAAGGGGAAGGCTGAAACTTGTTGATGAAGAGTTCCGAAGGAAGAAATGGGTTGAACCCCAAGACCTCCCGCCTTACATGAGGGTACCATATCCAGAAAGATTGAAAAAGGCTCGACAGGAGAAGCAGTTCAGTAAATTCCTAGATGTCTTCCGCAAACTTCATTTGCGGAAGCCCTGGAACAAATGCCGTCTTATGCCCGATTTATGAAGGAACTTCTCTCCAAGAAGCGGAAAATAGTGGATGAGGAAACGGTTGCCTTGACCGAGGAGTGCAGTGCTATCCTTCAAAGAAAACTCCCTCCAAAGTTGAAGGATCCCGGTTCTTTTTCGATTCCTTGCACTATTGGGGAGATGAATATAGGGAAGGCATTGTGTGATCTAGGGGCAAGCATCAATTTGATGCCCCTCTCTATGAGGAAGAAGTTGGGGATCAAGGAAGCCAAGGATACACGGATGTCACTACAGCTAGCCGATCGCTCTATAAAGTATCCTTATGGGGTGGTCGAAGACTTGCTAGTGAAGGTGGATAAATTCATATTTCCGGCAGATTTTGTGGTGCTTGATATGGATGAAGACGCTGAGATTCCGCTCATATTGGGAAGGCCTTTCTTGGCCACAGGGCGTGCTTTGATTGATGTGCAACAAGGGAAGCTCACCCTCCGTGTACAAGATGAGAATGTAGTCTTCAATGTCTTCAAGGCAATGAAGCACCCAGCTGAGAGGTCGGAGGTCTATCAAGTAGATATGGTGGACTTAATTGTCAAGGAAAAGACCACTAGAGAAGCCCATGGTTCATCACTTGCACAAGTGTTGGTAAAATCCCATGATGATGATAGTGAGGAAGAAGACCCCTTGGGAGATGAGGATTATCTTGAGTCCTTGAAGCACATGGAAGCCTTACCAAGTCTCCCAAGGGATGAAGATGCAAAGGAAAAGCTCAACACTGAAGGCAGGGAAGAAGAGAACAAAGCTCAGGAGATGAAGCAACTCCCAACCCACTTAAGGTATGCTTTCTTAGGGGAGAAGGGACAACATCCGGTGATCATTAGCAATGCTTTGAAAAAGGATGAAGAGGAGAAGCTGTTGAGAGTTCTGAGGGAACACAAATCCACCATTGGGTGGAAGATTTCAGACCTAAAAGGTATAAGCCCTTCCTTATGCATGCATAAAATTTTGATGGAGGATGGTTACAAGCCAGTGGTCCAACCACAAAGACGGCTAAATCCCATCATGAAAGAAGCCGTGCGTAAGGAGGTGATTAAACTTTTAGATGCCGGGATCATCTACCCAATCTCGGATAGCAATTGAGTTAGTCCAATTCATGTGGTCCCAAAGAAAGGTGGAACAACCGTGGTGGTCAATGAAAACAATGAATTGATCCCAACAAGGACCATCACGGGGTGGAGAGTTTGTATCGACTACAGAAGACTAAATGAAGCAACGAGAAAGGATCACTTCCCTCTCCCCTTCATTGATCAAATGCTTGAGAGGTTAGCCGGATATGAGTACTACTATTTCTTGGATGGTTACTCCGGCTATAATCAGATTGTGGTGGATCCTCAAGATCAAGAGAAGGCAGCCTTCACTTGTCCCTATGGAGTCTTTGCCTATAGGAGGATGCCCTTTGGATTGTGCAACGCCCCTGCTACTTTCCAAAGGTGCATGCTTTCTATTTTCTCGGACATGGTGGAGAAATGCATTGAGGTGTTCATGGATGACTTCTCGGTCTTTGGGACCTCATATGACAACTGCTTGAAGAACTTGACTTTGGTGCTTAAAAGGTGCCAAGAGACTAACCTTGTGCTCAATTGGGAGAAATGCCACTTCATGGTCAAGGAAGGTATAGTCTTGGGGCACAAAATCTCCCAAAGGGGGATTGAGGTCGATAAGGCGAAAATTGAGTTGATTGAGAAGCTTCCCCCACCAACCAATGTAAAGGGGGTGAGGAGTTTTTTGGGGCATGCCGGGTTCTACCGGAGATTCATCAAGGACTTCTCCAAAATCGCAAGGCCGCTTTGCGACCTTCTTGTGAAGGATGTATCCTTTGATTTCAATGCTTCTTGTTTAAATGCCTTCACTGTTTTGAAAAATATGCTTGTTACCGCACCCATAATCACTGCACCTAATTGGAATTTGCCTTTTGAAATCATGTGTGATGCCAGTGATTATGCGGTGGGGGCTGTTTTGGGACAAAGGGTGGAAAATTAGCTCATGTCATTTACTATGCAAGTAAAGTTTTGAATGAGGCACAAGCTAATTATTCCACCACTGAGAAAGAACTACTTGCTGTGGTGTTTGCTTTGGATAAGTTTAGATCCTACGTTGTGGGGTCTAAGATTGTTGTTTTCACCGATCATGCGGCCATAAAACACTTGATGGCAAAACAAGAGGCCAAACCTAGATTAATGCGGTGGATTCTTCTTTTGCAGGAATTTGACCTAGAGATTAAGGATAGGAAAGGATCCGAGAATGGTGTGGCGGACCACTTATCTAGGTTGGTTAATCCCGACACCAAGGAGGAGTTGTTAGACATTAAGGAAGAATTTCCTGATGAAAAGCTGTTAGCACTTATTGAAAATTCCCCTCCTTGGTTCGCGGACATGGCCAACTTCAAATCTTCAAATGTGGTTCTGCAAGGTTGGACTAGTCAACAAAGGAAGAAGTTCTTCTCGGATGCAAAGTACTCTGTGTGGGAGGACCCATATCTTTTCAAGCAATGCTCGGACGGGATCCTAAGGAGGTGCATTCCCCATGACCAGATCGGAAATGTGTTGTGGCATTGTCATAGCTCGGATTATGGTGGGCACTATGGGGGAAAGAAGACCGCAGAAAAAATTCTCCAAAGCGGGTTTTATTGGCCAACGCTTTTCAAGGATGCCCATACCTTTGTTGAGAACTGTGATCGGTGCCAAAGAGTTGGCAATATCTCTAAGCGGCATGAACTTCCTTTGAATTGCATGCTTGAAGTAGAACTCTTTGATGTGTGGGGGATAGATTTCATGGGACCATTCCCACCCTCTTTCTCTTACCAATACATTCTGGTGGCTGTGGACTATGTGTCGAAGTGGGTAGAGGCAATCCCGACAACTACGGATGATGCGCGAGTAGTCATGGAATTCCTAAGGCGCAATATCTTCTCGAGGTTTGGGGTCCCTAGAGTGTTGATTAGTGATGGGGAATCCCACTTTTGCAACAATCCATTGCACAAGCTTCTTGAGAAGTATGGGGTCAAGCATAGAGTCGCTACTCCTTATCATCCCCAAACAAATGAGCAAGCGGAGGTATCCAACCGTGAGTTGAAGCGTATCCTTGAAAAAACCGTCAACTCCTCACGGAAGGATTGGTCAAAAAAATTGGATGATGCTTTATGGGCTTATAGGACCGCTTTCAAGACTCCAATTGGAAGGTCTCCCTACAACTTGGTGTTTGGAAAGGCATGCCACCTACCGGTGGAGTTGGAAGAGAAGTCTTATTGGGCAATTCGAGAACTCAACTTTGACTTGACGAAAGCCGGTGAGAAGAGGCTTTTGGATCTGAATGAGTTGTCCGAGATCCGCATGCAAGCTTATGAAAATGCAAAAATCTACAAGGAGCGGACTAAGGCATGGCATGACAAGCACATCTTGCCTAGAAGGTTTGAGCCCGGACAAATGGTACTCCTTTATAATTCGAGGTTGAGGCTCTTTCCTGGAAAGCTGAAATCGAGGTGGTCAGGACCATTCAAGATCCTACAAGTCTTCCCATACGGAGCAGTGGAATTAGAAGGGGCCTCCGGCAACTTCAAGGTGAACGGGCAAAGGCTAAAGCATTATCATGGGAAATCGGTCCCAATTGGCAAGCAAGTGTTTTTTCTGGATTAACCCTCTGGGGTGACTTGAGTCAGGCTCGGGACGTTAAACAAGCGCTACTTGGGAGGCAACCCAAGCTAGGTATCCCTCTCCTTTCCTCACTCTTGTTTTTGTTTTTGTTTCTGTTTTTGTTTGTCGCTCTTGAATAATTTGAGAAAATCAAGAGTATGTGTCGGCAAGCTTGTGGATATTAATCAAATTTGGCATGGGTTGATTGCATAAATTATGTTGACCATTGATGATTTCCCCCTAGGTTCTGGAATTAGAAAAGTTGATCCCCACTTGAAAAATTGAAAACTGAACTTTGAGAATTGTATTGTGATTGCTTGATCTATGATAAGTTTGGGGTGAGGGGGTGCACACACACTAGGAATTGTATCTCGGTCAAACAATTTGCAAAATGTCCAGGTGAGGATTTGAGCCTCCAACTTTGTTTTTGATTGTGTGAATCACTTTTAAGTTGCACTTTCCCGAATTTGATTGAATCTCTTTATGGTTTGCATGTTTATGTGTTGCATCGAATGATTTAGGCAATTTCCTTTGAATAACTACTTGGCCTAAAATGAACCATCCCTAATGCATGTTCCCTAGTTAGCCACATTGAGCTTAATTAGCCTATTGTTTCTTGATGACCCTATATTTTAAGCCAAAATCTGGAAAAAACCATGTTAACCAAATCTCAGGATTAGGAGAGCATGGAAGCTTAGTGGGAGAAGAGTTGTGAGAAACTAAGTTTGGGGTGGCTACAAGGTTGATATGTAATTCTGGGTTGAGAAAAAGAAGAAAAAAATAAAATAAAATAAAGGTTGAAACCCAAGGCAAAAAGAAAAGAAAAGAAGAAAACAAAACTGGCAAAAGAAAAGGGGCAAAACAAAAGATTAGCAAGGAAAGGGCTGTAGTCACCCGAGGCAAAATGAAAAATGGAAAAAGGAATTTGAGTGGAAAATGTGTCAAATGCTCATGCTCTCTTAGTTCCTAGGGACTTAAGCCTAGCATCCTTGAATATCCTACCCTTAGCCAGGCCTCATTACAACCTTTAAAAGACCTATTGATGTTGCATGCATGTTTTCGTGGGAACTATTTTTGAGATGAAAATCAAATTCATGGGAAGTGCTCTTAAAATGTGAAATTGAGTGAGAAGTTGATAGCCAGACAAAAATTGAGCGAAAGAGTGAAATACTAAATGCCCTTGTGAGGAAGGCAATTGTTTGAAATAGGTGATCTTCCTTTGTGTGTGTAACTTTGATCCTCAACTTAGAGTAAATGCTTGCATGAATGATAAGTTCTCAATCGATTAAAGTAAATGAATGTGGGGATTACATTGATGTAAAAAGGGGGAATCATTGAAGAAAAACTGTTTGTTCAGATTGCATGAAATTTGTGCGAAATTGATTAGATCCTTTACGCTTGCCAAGTCTTGAGTCCTTTTTGAGTTTTAGCTTGCTTGGGGACAAGCAAGGTTTAAGTTTGGGGTGTTTTGATAAGCCTCTGCCTTATCTAGTTTTATAACTAGTAAGACGGTGGTTTACGTGCTAAATAGTCGAGTTCAGTCTCGTTTTCGCCAAAATTTAGCCTTGTTTTGTTCCTAAGTTAGACTTTGACTCGTTTTGTGTATTTTGTGTAGTTTTTAGGTTATTTTTAATAGAATTACGCTTTTGTTTGCTTTTGTTGTTTCAGGTCAATAAGTGAAGCTCTAGGAGTCAAGGAAAGTCAAGAAGCAGTGGAAAAAGCACTTTTGGAGGTCTCGCATCGCGAGTGGATGCTCGCCTCGCAAGCCTGAACATCAGATAAAGCAGTAACAGTCATCACTCTGGCTCGCCCCGCGAACAGGCTGCTCGCCTCGCGAATCATGAAGACCTGGAAGTCAGAGACCATCACGGCCTAGCCGTGATGAAGGTCACGGCCGTGACAGCTTAAGGTTTGAAGTTTCGCCACGCGAGAGGAAGCTCGCCCCGCGAGAGTCTGAAGACCCTGGAAGACAGAGACCATCACGGCCTAGCCGTGATGTACATCACGGCCGTGACCTAAAACCCACACAAGTCAGAGACCGTCACGGCGTAGCCGTGATTCACATCACGGGCTGTAATCTGAAGGCTCGCGTCGCGAGACACCCTTCGCGTCGCGAGGGTCTGGATTCCACAAACGTGCCAGAAACAGAAGCCGTCACGGCCTAGCCGTGATGACCATCACGGCCGTGACGCGTGGCCTCCCTATAAATAAGGCAGTGCAGAACAGATTTAGAGGACTTTTGGGGATCAGAACAGATTGTAGATCTTTTAGATTCCTTATTCTGGGGCTGCGTCTCCCTCTTCTCCTTTCTTTACTTAGAGTTATGATGAATTCCGATTGTACGTTTGTCGTCATTACGGACATGAGGAACTAATCCCCTTGTCTAAGGGATCAATGAAGCCACCCATGGCGGTATAGTGTTCATGTGATATTTATCTCTCTTCTTTCATTCAATTCTTGTTTTCCAATTCTGATTTCATTGTGTCGATTATATGCTTGCGTGATCGACTAGTTAAACGTGTTGAGGCTGATCGGCGATTCGCGTTTTAGAACTTGAATTGGGATCACTAATTGAATATTGCACGACTGTGAGTAGGAGATTAGTGCAACCTTAGAGGGAACAAGAATTAATAGAATTCGAGGATTAGGATTATGAGACTGGTCAGTAATTAATCCAAATCGTTGAATACGTCCTATTGAGCACGACAGTGAATCTAGGAGAAATTGGGGGTCCCGGTTGACATTAAAATTGAACCTAGGGAGAGGATCATCATCATTTGGATACTATGCATGATTGGGTAGGTGGATTTGAGACCTTAGATGCTTTTAATTCCATATTTCAATACCATAGTTTTAATTGATTTGTTAACTAGATTGCGATCCTAATTTCTCTTCAATCTCAACCACTCTCTGTACTTGACCAAACGCATCGAGCTTTTCACGAATTAGTAGAATTGGTAACCCAATCCTTGTGTTCGACCTCGGTAAACTCTTACCGTGTATTTATTACTTGCGACGACCCGGTACACTTGCCGGTGACTCAACAGGCACTCGTAAGCCATGCTACAATACTAACCAGCTAAGCTAAAAAGAAAGTAGTTCTTCAAGCCTCGGTGACCGCAACAGTGATGTCCTCAGGCTCTGAAAACAACACTTTTTAATGAGATATAAAACCTCAGTGAACAACAATACAGTTATAAAATATTTCGAAAATAGTGATGTTCTCAGCCGGCACGGTAACCGGAAAAACTATCCATGGTACCCGCTAATTTTCCAAAGTAATGTTCATTAAAAAAAAATACATTTAATTACAACAATCATATAACGACAACATAATCAAATATCATATATTAATTAAACAAAGTAACCACACATCACGCAATAACACAATCATCCAGTGGCTCGGAAACCCCACTTCGTGTTGGTCTCTTGTCCAATTCGGTGACTCGAGAACCTCATTAAATTGGTTCCTTGTCCCTAGTCTGCGGTGACTCGAGAACCTCGTTCTAGAATTGATTCCTTGCCACCCTCTTTATGGTGACCCGAGAACCTCGTCCTAGAATTGATTCCTTGTCCCTATTCTGTGGTGACTCGAGAACCTCGTTCTAGAATTGATTCCTTGCCACCCTCTTTATGGTGACCCGAGAACCTCGTCCTAGAATTGATTCCTTGCCCCAATGGTAACTCGGGAATCCCATTTTAGAATTGACTCCTTGCCCCTATGGTGACCCGAGAACCTCGTAATTAATTGGGTTCCTTGCCTCCCATTAACGGTGACCCGAGAGCCTCGTTCTTAAAATAGATTCCTTGTCCCATATCTTAATTTCGACACCCCATTAAATGGCGATGTTAAAAGTCATTGCCTCTATCTTAGGAGGCATAACAACAAACTTCACTCACATACGTATATCATTTATATCCCGAATAAAACATGTCGAATATATTTTAAATTATAACAATCAAATGTACTTATTCTCTTTTTAAACCATGAGCAAAATGGGATTTAATACATGCTATGTCTAAGCTATTAAAGTCCAATTAAATAAAATTATATGCTCCCAGGAGGTAAAACCACGCGTCAGTGGAACACCAATGCCTATTGAATTGAACTTGACATACAGGAGACTTCACAAAAGTAGTTAAAGATAAAAAGAAAATCTACTCCTGGAGGTTTTGGACACGCAGTACGAAACTTTAGTGATTTTACCGTCTGACTTAAACACAAGAATTTCGCACACAGAACTATAAATTAGCAATAAACAATTTCTCTTCGATTTAGGGGAACATACTTGCAAATCAATTCATCCATCAATAAGAAAAATAATAATAAAACTATCAACACAAACAATCATTCATACCATGGAGAGGGTTCGTAAAAAGTATTGTTACTCACCTCTCGAAGACCTCCAATGTGCTCTAAAAATTATTTATGATAAGGATTTGTGCTTCCCTAAAAATTCTTCTCCCGTTTAGTGATATTCTTGGATCTGTGTTGTTGTTAGGTTATACCGGTAGGAAAGGGACGAACGGACGCTGTGCGGCGCTCCTTGTTACGCACGGTGACAAGAGTATAATTATATATACTCTGCCTTCCTGGTCTTACGCCCTTGTACCCCCTTTTTTTTTTAAATATATATATATATATATATATATATATATATATATATATACATATTTCTATTTTATATATATATATATATATATATATATATATAATTTTGCATTCTTTATAATAGTTAATAAATTTCAATAAATCCTTATACTATCAATTCTTTACACTAGATCTCTTATTTATATTTTATCTGTACTATACTTTTTAATAACTTAATATTATTATTATTATATATTTTTTTTTAAATTAATTATGTTAGAATTTTAGGATGTTACATTTTCTCCCCTCCTTAAAGAATTTCATCCCCGAAATTCATCTCATACACACGCACCTATTGTAACGTATGTTGTATTCAAAACACAAAGGTTATCTATCCTAGGCAAGGGATATATATACATTTTTTTCTTGATGGTTACCTTATTCAACTGCCTATAATCAACACACAACCTCATACTCCTATCTTTCTCTTGCACTAAAAGCACTGGCGCTCCCCAAGGTGACAGACTAGGCCTCATAAACCCCTTTTCTAACATCTCCTCTATTTGTTTATTGAGCTCGCTCAACTCTAAAGGTGTCATCCTATAGGGTGCTATGGATACAGGTCCACTCCCGGATATTAGATCTATGGTAAACTCGATCTCTCTTTCTCAAGGTAAACTAGAGACCTCATTAGGAAACACATCTGGAAACTCGCACACAACAGGTATTGCAGCTATATCACTTTCAGCCTCTATCTTAGCAGAAAAGAGGATAATATATCCCTGAGCTCCCTCAACTAAGCACTTACGACATAAGGTAGCAGAGATAAGATGTTCTGTCCTATGAGAGTTAACAGACAAGGACTGTGGAACGAAAGAAATAGTTCGACTAGCACAATCAATAATAGCATTGTTATGAGACAACCAGTTCACGCCCAAAATAATATCTAGATCACACATAGGTAAACATATCAAATCAACAATATAAGTCAGATCTTGAAACAATAAAGGACATTGCAGGCAAACAGAAGAAGTGATCAATCTATCTTTAGCAGGAGTAGAAACACACAAATCATATGACGGTTTAGTAACTGGTAACTCTAAGAATTGAGCACATTTAAATGAAATAAATGAATGTGTCGCTCCCGAATCGAACCATAGAGTAACTTTTCTCCCCTCCGAGGTGAAGGAATTCAGCCTCCTTCGGATCTAAGCTGCCTCGGAATGATGGCGGGTTGTCCTTCTTGAATTCGAAAAGTCCTACGTGCTAAGGGTCCTAGGTTGCCACCACTCCATCAGTGATTGGCCTCCATTCCCATTCAGTTGACGGAGAGTCTCTGCCTGTGCTTGCATAACTTCGGCTATACAATCCAAAGCTGGTGCAAGTGCAACGTTCATCCATCGCCTATTAAAAGCCATAAATCTGCTCACTACCAATGAAATACTGGGTTGATCAGGTCCAATATCCCAAAGAATATCATGCAGCATTTATAACTCTAATAAGCATCCTATGCGCCCAAGTTTTGTTTTTGAAAAAGCCCCACTACCACAGTCCGATTTAGAATCGAACTGCTCTGATACCATAAATGTAACGCCCTTCGTTACATTAGTAACCCAAAATAATTGTATAAAAATCCTTTAATACATTTCTTTAAAATATGTTAATCATAAAAATTTTCTCAATTATTTAAGTTTGGAAAATGTCTCATATTAAATAAAATAGTAATAATGTATCAAAGTAATAAATATAATATTAAATCCATACCTCTGAATAAAACCAAATCAAAGAAAAGCCTCAAAACCGGGCGTCTAACTACAATCCGAGGAGAAAACTAAAAATAATAAACGATGTCTGCATGGCACTCGTAAGCCATGCTACAATACTAACCAGCTAAGCTAAAAAGAAAGTAGTTCTTCAAGCCTCGGTGACCGCAACAGTGGTGTCCTCGGGATCTGAAAACAACACTTTTTAATGAGATATAAAACCTCAGTGAACAACAATACAGTTATAAAATATTTCGAAACAAACGTCCAACACACAAGTGATTGAAAATGGAAAGGTTTGAGTCAGCGGG
This sequence comes from Sophora flavescens, assembly GCA_030762895.1. Lineage (NCBI taxonomy): Eukaryota > Viridiplantae > Streptophyta > Magnoliopsida > Fabales > Fabaceae > Sophora > Sophora flavescens. The sequence continues at coordinate 234,488,637 of CM061064.1, read as the reverse complement.
ACATGACATTGGGGGAATATGACAGTGGGGGAATATGCGGCAAGGTTTGAGTCCCTTGCCAAATATTTTCGCTTTTTCCAGAACAACCCCGATGAGGAATGGAAATGCGAAAGGCTCGAAGACGGTCTTCGCTTCGAGATCAAAGAATCTTTGATGCCATTGGAAATCCGGAATTTCCAAGCCTTAGTAGAGAAGTGTAGAAAAGTGGAACTAATGAGGAAGGAAAGAGGCAATAGAGAAACTGTTGCAGGACCCACTCGTTCCAAAGACCAATATCAAGATCAGAATCAGAAAGGGAAGCAACATCGGAGGGAACCTTATTTCCAGCCACAAGGGAGTGACCAGGATCAACAAAAGCATCGTTCTAATAATTATGAATCGGGAAGAGGAAGTCAACAGAACCAAAACCGAGACCAAGTTAGGAGATGTTACAAGTGTGGAGACCCAGACCACATGGCTAATGTTTGCCCACGCAAAGGAGTGAAGTGTTTCAATTGTGGAAAATTAGGATACTTTTCAAGGGATTGTAATGCACCGAGGTTTGAAAAGCCTGTCAACACCTTAGGAACTGATAGACCCACGGCAAAGGGAAGAGTTTACACCATGGCTGGCGCCAGAGCTTCACAATATGATGATATTTTACGACAGAAGTAGTGTGCAATTTTGAAGGTCTTATGACAGTGGTCTATAATTCTAAGTTGTAATAGGATTCTAAGTATAATCGCGTTTTGACTCCCTTGAGTATTTGACTCTCTAGGGTCTCCTATGTTACTAGTCTTTCCAGTGAATGTATGTTTCTTATGACTTTGGGGAATAAAAGTCTCCTTAAGAAATTTATTCAAGTTCCCTTCTCTTTTGATTGTTGTGGTTAGTTTAGACTTTGGATCCAATCTTTCTTTTCCTAGAGTTATGAATTGCCTTGTTGTTGCACCGGGTGGGTATGTTTATAAAAGAAGTTTCTCGATGAAACTTAATCTAATCACTTTTCCTTTTGATAGAAGTGATTCAGTTTGAATTCTTATCGAACTGTTACTCTTTTAAATTGTTGACCAGGAAATTCTAGTGAAAGGAGAAACTTTTAAGATTCATGATTGTAAATGTGTACCGATCATACATTTTTACCTCCATGAATATACTAAAGGATCTTCATACACTAGATGTTTCTGTATTCTTTTGGATCGATGAAATTCTTTTAGATACTTTCTTCTGATAGTATGATCTGGATGGTGAGAGATCTTGTTAAGTTTCTAGTTACGTAATTTCGAGGACGAAATTCTTTTTAGAGGGGTAGAGTTGTAACACCCTGTTTTTCGTATGCTTCTTTATCAGTAAATACATGCTTTAATGTGTTTATTTTTGATAAAATCCGGAGGATGATTTTATTTAAAATAAAATCATTTTCTTGTGTTGTTTTACTGTATGAAGTCACAGTAAAATTTTCGGTCGAAAATTGATTGAAAACCAGTCTGCGTTTTCTCTGCCAGTACAAGTTTACTGAGCTAGAAACAAAATTTTAATTCCTGAACGAGACAGTTAGTGTTTTTATGATGTTTTGTGTGGGTTTGGTAAATTTTCGAATTTTGTTGTCCGGGAATAAAATGTAATATTTTATCCGGACGAAACCTTCAGAAAATACGATCGGATGTGCAACTGGTTATGTATTTAAGCAGTTAAAGGAACCTTAAAGGAGGAGAGAAGGCTTGATGGGAAGTCTCATTAAATGTTTATGACACACACTAAGAAAAAGTAAATCCTTACTTCCCTCCAAAATCTTACTTTTCATTTTTCTCTCTCCAATCACATCACATCACATTAACTCTTTAACCTCTCTTCAAGAAACTCATCTTCTTTCTTCTTCTCCCTCTCAAGGCCGTGCACCTCCACTTTTCCTCTATAAATATAACTCATCCACTTCACTTCATCACTTTCCTTTCCCCTACTCCATTAAAACCCTTAAGTTTTCACCTTTTTCTTAACTTCAAGCTTCCAAAGCTCTAGTTTTTCTTCTTCTTTTCACTAAGTGTTCTTCATCAAAGTTGTTCCTCTTGCTTAGGTTAATACTCTCATGTATTCTTTTCTTTAAAAACTTCATCTTTTTCTAAAGTTTCTTCTTTATGTCATATATAAGCTTTTATCTTCAAAAATCTCTAAAAAATGGTAGAAAACTCCTTTTGAGTTGAAACCAATTTCTATGGTCTTGTATTTACTTTTAGTTTAACATACTAAAAGGTTGTGTAAAACAAAGTTTCCTAACCTCTTCTTTCTAATGAGGCCGAACCATGCATGTGGTTTAGATGGATCTTGTTTCAACTTTTACAAATATGAGTTTGTGTTTAAAGATTTGTTTTCCCAAAATGATCATGAACCAAGGCTCTTTTATGTTAAAGGATTCTATGTCTAAAGTGATTGGAAAGTTTAAAGATTTGTTTTCCCAAAATGATCATGGACCAAGGCTCCTTTATGTTAAAGGATGCTATGTCTAAAGTGATTGGAAAGTTTAAAGATTTGTTTTCCCAGAATGATCATGGACCAAGGCTCCTTTATGTTAAAGGATGCTATGTCTAAAGTGATTGGAAAGTTTAAAAGATTTTTACTCTACTTTTATGTCATTTATATTTATGTCATTTACTTTATGTCATTTACATTATGTCATTTACTTTTATGTCATTTATATTTATGCCATTTACTTTATGTCATTTACTTTATGTCATTTACATTATGTCATTTACTTTTATGTCATTTATATTTATATCATTTACTTTATGTCATTTAGATTATGTCATTTACTTTATGTCATTTATGTTTATGTGATTTATGATTCATTTACTTATGTCATTATACTTTAATTATTTATAAGCCTATGTTGTTTTTACTTTATGTGCTTATGAACTTTGTTGTTTAAAATACTATGTTGCTTTCAAGATGATCATAGATTTGAGCTCCATAAGTTATTGGATGCTAAAAGGTCTAAGAGATTGGAAGAATTTAAAGATTTTTATCATAAAAACACAAGGATGGCCGAATCTTAAAGGTTATGGACCTAGGGTGTTTCGTTTTTCATTTATCCAAAGTGATCATGGTTTTGAGCTCCTTACTATTAATGGATGCTAAACCAAAGAGATTGGAAAAATTTAAATGTTCCTAGCCTATTTTATTGGCCAAGGCCGAATCTCCATCAAGTGTAACTTGGTGGGATTTTTGTTCAACTTTGTTTAAAGTAATCATGTTTTAAACTCCTAGCATTTAAGGATCATAAATCCCTAAGTTGCACGTGCTTTGGAAACTTCTAGCCCTAAGTTCTTGATTGAGTTCTAATCCTTTGAACCTTGTGTCTTGAAACCTAGACTTGCCTCCTAACCAACCTTGAAGAACGTCCGTGAAACTGTTATTTTCTTGCATTCTCTTACCTTCTTAAGGTAAGAGGGGATTTCCTAAAGATATTCAATAACTGTATGCATGTGTGTATGTGTTTAATTGGATATTTACATGATGATTGAGCTTACTTGATTATCTAATGTACTTGAACTGTTATGCTATTATCTGATGTTGAACTGTACTTGTTTTAAATGTTATAATGCATATATGTGATGAACTGCTTTTAACTGTGATATTAGTATTGAACTGATAATATGTACTGGTGTTGATCAAAAGTTTGCTAAGCCAGACTTGTGTCTGTGCTCAGCCATTATAAGGATTAAAAACCTTAATAAGCTTTGGAGATGAAGGGATTGGTGTTCTTTTCCAAAAGCTCTTTAAACTTAAAGTACTTGTTTTAAATGTTGAAATGGTTCTGGTGAACTATTGTTATACAAGAGAAAAATCCTTTTCGAACTATGTGTCTTCAAGTGAAAACTTTCAAGATTATTTGACAATATCCTATTGGGGGAAATATTTCAAAGATAAAAGAATTTCAAAGATGCTTTATAAAAGATTTTCAAAGAAAAGGCTTTTCCTAAATATTTTAGAAACTTTCCGATAACCTGGATAGGTTATCGAGGATTCGGTTTTGAATTTGTTTTTCACTGAACGAAAAATAAGTACTTATGAAAGAGAATCTAGTACGCGAGACGTCGCCTCTAGTATTCGGTTATGCACACGTGATCTTGGATCAGTGTTAATTCGGGACTACGAGTCCTGGTTATGAGTGTTATTTCGGGACTACGAGTCCTGGTTATGATGTTATGGACTGAGAGTCCAATTCTCGAAATCGAGGACAATGCGTTCTGATTTCGTTGTTGTGGACTGTGTGTGTGTCCTAATCACGTTGTTGTGGACTGCGTATCCTAACCACGTTGTGATGAACATTGTTAAAAGTGAATATTGTTTTCTACAACCATAAGCCTAGGACTGGTGCATCGGTCTCGGGCGTTGTGATTGAGCATTCGGACTGTGTGTCCTATGCTTCTAAGTTTTCAAGTGATGGGGAAATGATGATTAAGTCGTTAGCTTTGAGCTGCGACAGCGAAAAAGAATGAACACAAAGAAAACCTTTTAAATAAAATATTTTCTCATGTGCATTTCCCCAAGCTGACGTGCTATATTGATTATAAACCAGATACAAAGATGGTATCTGGGAGTCTGTCCATGTAAACCGAGTGAAGAGGCACATGTGACGTTGCTCGTCCTGAGACCTTAATGCATGAGGGTAAGGAGGCAACTGCCCGGTGGGCTAGAGGTTGACCAACTCTAAATCTTCTCCAGTGAAAAACGGTGTTGATATCTCATGAGATTAAGTTAGAGCCTGATATTGAAGTGCCATGCATATTTTCAAAAGATTGACTGTGCAGGTTTGAGACCCTTTGATATAACACTATTTTATTATGTATATGCATGATTTGACTGCTTATATGATTATGTGATGTATGTATCATGTATATGGTTGTTGTGGGATATATCTTATGATGGTATCTCACTCTTACAATTATATCAGGTATCTTCGGGTTTTGCTGTAGTACCTTGGTACTCTAGTACCGATGTTGCAGAGGAGTCTTTCTAAGTCCCTTGAAGACCTAGTGTTAGAGGTTGGGAAAGTATTCCGATTGGGGGTCTCTCTAATTAATATTTGATAGAATGACCGGCTTAGGAGTTTTGAGTTGGGTTGTATATCTAAAGAGGTCGGTAAATGTAGTGTTAGATACATCCATCTATAGTTTGAACTTTTCTTCCGAAAGTGAGAACTTAGAGAAACGTTGTATGTCATGGTAACTTTGTTACGAACGTGACTTCACATTTTAAATATACGTATGATGGATTTCAGAGTTATCCTTATAGAAGAAAATTTTATACCCCAGTTTCTGACTTAAGAGAAAACAAATTTTTCCGAAAGCAACCAGCAAATTATCTTTTACTTTAAATTCCGCATGTGTTACGTAAGTAATGCCCTGAGGGAGGGCGTTACAATGATCACAACTAATGTTTTTTTTTAGTACACATCAAAACATTTTCTTTAACTAGGTACTGGGATAATATTTAGTGAAATTAGATATTGGGATAATATTAATTACTGAATACATATCTATGTCTTGATAAGCATATGTTGTGTCAGGGCCGGTCGTGAGGTTTTTGGTGCTCGTCCACTAAATTGACAGAAGCGCTCGTTCACACAAGTGACAGAAGCGCTCGTCCACACAAGTGACAGAAGCGCTCGTCTACACAAGTCTTTGGACTTGCTAAGCCCTTAAGAGAAATTTCGTCCAGTGACGTGGCACTCTGGACATCTACTGAATTTTAGTTGGGCATTATGGATGTATACTTGAGCTACAAGAATAACCCTCGTCTACTATCGTGGCAAGACGGACACACTTATTTTCAAGTCTTTGGACTTGCTGTTCTTATCAAGTTATTTAGGTATTCATTTATGGCCTCGTCCACTAAGGAAAAACCAGTCTACTTATCAATTAAATTATAAACAGTTTAAATAACTTTTTGATGGGTAATTCTTTGCACGAGTCCAAGCATTGTATACCTTATTTGAAATGCTTATTATATATGCTCTATTTGAATTTTTGTATTTGATATTTTATTCACTCTAATATTGGTATCAATGTTGTTATATACTTATAGAATTGACAAGCACTAAATTGACATTATAATTTAACCTTATCAAATTTTCAATATTTTTCTCATACAGATATCTACTATATTATCAAGTCTAATTTTTTTTACATTCAAACCTAACATTTATGAAATATATCCATTGCAAACTTTGATACATTTCAATTTCAAAGATTTTGTTGACTAATAAATAAATATTATTATATTAAATTATATTATATATGTTATAACTAAAAGTAAGAATATGGTATAGCACACTTAAAGTTGGATTAAAAATGAAAACCAGATTTGTTACATGGACGGTGCCCTCATAATCATTTGAAAATTGTCCTTCTTGCATTTTTAGTTATTCCCTTTATTTAGCAATCTACACCATCCACACCCTTCCTATTTTTTACTCTTTTAAAAAGTCATTTTCGATAAAAATCAAAACAAGATTATGCAATCAAAGCAAGAGGATGAGGGAATTAAGGAAAAGAAAGTCTAAATAGTAAATAAATTAGGAGTGTGTCAAATTTTAAATTATAGTAAATTGAAAAGATATTCTAATATATACATATACATTTTCTATATTATTTTTTATCACTCTGTTATAATTTTTTTTTGGAATAATTTTTTTATTGGTAAAAAAATAATTATATAAATTTTTTTTAATATCTATATATACTATATAATAATATTTTACTTACTATCTGGCACCCCAAAAAAAATGGGCCCCTGGGCGGTCGCCCATCTCGTCCGTGCTGAGGGCCACTCCTGTGTTGTGTTATATAAAAGTATTTGTTGCATTTTATATATGTTTAATCTTATCTCGGAGTTTAAATTTGGATAAGTATTTACAACAATTTGCTGTATTTGGGAAGCCTATTTTATTTGGTTTAGAATAAATTTGTTACTTCTTATTTTATATTGAAGGCATGATGTAATGTTTTTTTGTTTCTTATTTTCCTTATATAATTAAAAAATATAAATACTTTATTATAGGGAATGAGTTTAGTCAATTGTTAGTTTTAAACGTGACCTGCTTGATTGATTGGTTATTTACTTGCATTGTTCCTACTGTAACTGTTACATTGGATTTTGGTTTCTCTTGCAAGTACAATCTAATTTGATGGAAATCCTTAAGGTAGATGTTTCTGACACTTCTCTACTATGTACTTCTGAGTTGTTTTACCTACAAGTATAATCTTATCACATTTCCACCTACTTATCAGGCTTGCTTAGGTTAGGATGTGTCTACTACACACTATCTTACAAATGGCTTATTTATTGTAGTTTCATGTCTTCTTTTTGATGTGCTCCTTGGGTGTATGAAGGCAAAACTTTCTGAGGTTGATGTCTCATGGTAACTATCTTTGTTGAATGCTGGGCTTGCAAAAAAAATCAAGGATTATAACTATTTACTTGGAAGGTATTAACTCATCCCACACCTTTGTTTTAGATTAAATGTTGATGTTATTTCGCTGGTATTGTTGTATGTTTTGGAAATATGTCGGTGGTTTGTACTTGATGGTTATCATTTGGAAGCTTTACTTCTTTTACATGTTGCACCGATTAATCTGTTGTTGTTCTATTGTTCTATACCCTGCAGGTACTTGGATGGTTCTTTGTTAAGGATTATAAATGGATGCTTCACTTTGTTAAAAATCTTGCACTTTGTTTTTGTGATCTGCAATCAACTTTGCTCTTTTGTTGTTTTGCTTTATTTAATTGGTCTTTACCTTCTCTAATTGAAATGAATAAAGAAGGCACAGACACATTGATAACAATAGCCATGTAGAAGACTCCAAACTATATATATTATGTGCTTATTACCATTTCTTTTTGTGAACTTTTTTATCTGCCTCTTTTAAATCAATAACGAATTTGTAATTATTATCCTTAAATATTATGCAACTATTTTTGTTGGTTATTTTACTTCAACATTGTTTGATAGGCTTCTATTTCATGCTCACTTGATAGTTGTTATTTTGTTATTATCTCCTTCTACATATTTTTTCATCTTCAACTTTAGTGCCATCATCTTTGTCATTATGTATTTGATTTTCAAATCTTATATAAATCTTTAAATATAAAAACATATTAGTCGTGTCATTATTTGTTTGATGAATCTGTCATTGGTCATGGTTTAGTTTACAAATGAGTTTAAGTGAAATTGTCATGGATTGAATACTTCTATTTTGTATTCACTCTTGTGAATGTTTTGTGATGAAAGAGAAGATATTTAAAATTCCCTTAAAGAAAATTTGTAGTTTTTTGTGCTTTAAATTTTCTATTCTAAGTTTTCCGATTTATAATGTATTTGTTTGATAATATATATTAAGTACTAAGTACTGATGCGTGTATTTTTAGAATATAAATAAAGGCAAGTGCACCTCGTCGCAATCAAGTAATACGGTGGTGAGACCGGTTATCGTATCCACAGGGATCGGATGTCAATTACCAATTCACAATTTCAACAACTATTTAGACTAAACTATGGTATGAGAGATTAAAACAGAAAATAAAGAAAGCAAAACAATATTTTTGGTCTTTTGGGAATTATATCGAACACTTGGAAGGATAACAGAGATGTGGCTAAGATTGTTAGGGTTAGACTACACTAATCCTCCCTTAATTGCAATGAAATGGTTATCAACACAAGTCCTAATTCAATTATGCCAATCAAGCCTTTTCTAAAGTACTCAAGCCTAATGTCTTAGGTGCATTGAGCCTAAAACCCCAAATTAAACCCTAATGTCTTAGGTGGATTAATCTGTGATTTTGCATTAAGTCAAGACTTATATGATTGCAAGCATTCAACACCTATGTCTAGATTCTTGAACTACTTGGCAAATGATTCATGAGCATGCCTTAATACCAACCTTCCAGTCATCTATCAAAGCAACATATCATTCCTATGGGTAGCTAATCCAAGGAAAGCATTAAGCACAGAATCACATACTCATAAAGAAATAAAGACTTGCATTAAAACACCAAATCAATTACAACAAGTTCAGAAAAGTTACATCTAACCCCAACAATGGGGATTTAACTACTCATGATAAAAGGAAATACAAAACATAATGAGAAAAGGGATGGAGAACACTCATAGACAAGCTTCCTCCATTCCCAGAGCAAGGAAATCTCCCCTTCTAGGGCTGGAACCCTATCTCAGCCGCAGCCTCCAAGTCCCCAAGTGCTCTCTCCCCCAAAAGCTCCCTCCTTTTTTTAGGTTAGAAGTCAGTCCCATTTATAGATCAGTATCGCGTCACGGTCGTGATGACCATCACGGCCAGGCCGTGATGGTTTCTAACTTGGGCGAATTTGCACAAAATGGTCACTCGCGAGGCGAGCCCTTTGTTCGCGACGCGAATCCTAGGTCACGGCCGTGATTCATATCACGGGCATGCCGTGACAGTCTCTGACTTTTGCCTTCTTCTCTGCTTGATCACGGCCATGATGGTCATCACGGCCAGGCCGTGATGGGCTCTGTTTGGCTCATAATCTTCACTTTTCAGGCTCTTTTTCATCCAAGCTCCACCAAGGCTGATTTCTGGGCATTTTTCCATTAAATCCTGCAAAACAACACACAGAAACCACCTCATCCGTTCCAAAGGAAAAACTATACAAAATCAACACTAAATTGGCCTAACTATATGCAAATGCATGCAGAAATGTACATGAAAAATGAGGTGAAATCACACTCATCAAATCACCCCATGCTTAAGACTTTGCTTGTCCTCAAGCAAAAACTAAGGCCAGAAGAGATAAACAGTCAAAGCATGGATAGTGAACCAAGAACCCGAGTAAAATGATCCAAGTAATGAGGCAATTCAAACAATTCCAGCAAGAGACAATCAATTCAAGTCCAATTAGGGCTTAAGTTTCCTAGACTCACATTCTCACTGATTCGGGCACTCTTGCTCACTTGAAGCTCACCCCAAGCTTGTTTATTTGCTTGGCTCTCTTTCTTGCCTCACTCACTCAAGTGTTCAAGTATATATAACAATTCGCTCCATTTTCCTCAAGGAATGATTCCTACCATATGCTTGACTATCAACCAAATCTCCACTTTATTTATGAAAACACCTAAGAATCAAGAGGTCTTTATTTGGTTGTAACGTGGCCATGGGATTAATCTTTAGGTGGGGATAACAAGAAAGGGATATTTCAAAAGGCTAAACCAAGTATCAAACACTTCAACACAAGACACCTTCTAAAATACCTTCTTGGGTTTTCAATACATTTTTCCACTTTTCTTTTCTTTCTTTTTTTCTTTTATTTCTCACTTCTCTTTTTGTCATCCCCTTCTCTATTTATTTATTTTTTTTCTATTTTATTTGGAGAAGGGGAGATTTTTTTTCAACTCAAAAGATTTTTTTTTATTTTTTTTTGATTCTTTCATCCCAAATTTTCAACTACCTTTTTACCCTTTTGTAATACTTTAGAAGGTCCCTTGTCAAACATATTTATCAAAACATTTCAGGGTACCAAGAAAAGCATTTTATTCATTCAGGCTCAAAATTGGGCAACTAAGGGATAGCATTTCATCATTCAAAGCTCAGAAGGCCAGAAGAATACCTATTGCCTCAATCATTTTCAAAAATGTTTTCAAAAAAATTTTAAGCTTTAAAATGGTTTTAAGTCAAGTTCTAGAGAAAACAAACCAAGAGGAATAACACTCTACACAAAGAATGGGGGCATATTTAGTGAGTACCCCCTAATGGCTCAAAAGCTCACATTTATCAGTTCAAGAACCAGTGAAAAACATAAGTCTAAAGAAACATATGCTAATCATCAACTATTCAAGATTATCTCAAGCATATTCATTTGCAGCCATATCACAAGAATAAACAGAATTGGGTTCAAGAATTCGCTATCACCAAAAAAATTGGCACTTAGCTCTCACAATCATAAGCTCAATCTAAGCAAGGGTAACCGAATCATGCGATCATGCAAGCTTAAGCCTATATGAATGCAATATTCACAATGCAAGCAAAAAGATTACCCCTACCCCAAGCTTAAAGATTTACATTGTCCCCAATGTAAACAATCAAGTTGGAGAGAGGAGAAGAAAAATAAAATAAAATAAAGCAAAAATTGGAATGGCTTACCGAGGCGGTAGCGGGTGCTGACTTTGCTTTTTCTTTGCCCCTTTTGCTCTTCTCCTTGTCTTCTTGCTCTCCCTTCCTTCCTTCTTTCCCTGAAATCACTTGGCAATTTTATTAGTAAAAGAAAACTCTTGAGCTTCTCAAATTATTCAAGAGTTTGAAATCAAAAATCAATTCTAACTAAACAAAAAGGAAAAAAAGAAAAGGAAAAGAAAAATTGGGTTGCCTCCCAATAAGCGCTTCTTTAACGTCACTAGCTTGACTTATTAAGAAGCATCCACCTGGATCCCATAACCTGTGGTATAAGGACCAAGGGATGCTAACCATGTGAGATCCTTCACCTGGATCCCACAGTTTGCAGCAAAAATATGGGAGTGAGTGCTTGAAAATCATGGTGACCTCACCAAATGTGGCGAATTCCTCACTCCCTCTTGGGTCAAAGATGACCCCTTTATCAATAAAATCTTCCCAATAAAAATGGGGTTCAACCTCAGGCAGAGGCATGAACTCCATTGTTGACTGCTTTAAAATGTGAGGTGGCAAACAATTCGAGAGGATCATTGGTGCTGTTACAGCCTCGTACAATCTTCACTCTCAGCATTGCCAAATCCATCACCTTCCAAATATGCAGAAATCTCCGCACAAACCACACAAGTGTTTCTCCCATCACATTCCACACATGCATAGGAACCAATAGCACCATCTAATTCCAAAAGTTTTTCATCATCTCCAAGCATGGTGAAATAGATGTCCTCCAATTGCCTCTTCCTTTCAGGCTCCTTAGTCAAGGGTTCAATGGGGAATGGTGCAACTATGTTCTCCAAAACAGGGTCTTCACTTCTTGACTCGGTTGCTCCCACTTCTTCTTCCTCCTCATCCATCATTGCATCATCTTCATCATCATCCATCAAGTTCCCATTTGGCATTTCGGATAGTAGGTTAGAGAGTTCCTCAATACGTACCCCGAGACTTCGAATAGTATCTTCTTGATTTTTTAATTCTTCCATTGTTGTTGCCATGAAGTTCTCCAAAACAGCCTCTAAGTGAGGTTGACTATCCGGGATAGGTTGCTCAACCTCGACTGGGAATGCGGATTTGAAGTTCTCCCAAGCAACTTCCAATGGGGATGGCTCATCATACCAAGGTGTGGAAGATTCCCAATGTTCCTCTTCATCCATCAAAGTATTGTTTGGAGGGTTCCCCCACCATGGAGTGGAAGTGTTGGGAAATTGATTTCCCCATTCAGAACAAACTACCATTGGTGGAGGAGAGATTTGTGCCCTTGACAGCTCATTACTCACTTGTTGGATGTTTACGGCTAATTGCAACATATCTACCCGCAGCTGCAACTCAGATATCTCCAATTCTGTATCAGATGGCTGATAATAATTATAGTCCATGATCCTGCCAAACCAATTTTCACCTCACAGACAATTAAGCCCAAGATCAAAGAAACAAAAATTCAAATATATACAAAACTAACAAAAGAAAAAGATTAATTATATACAGAAAAATAAAATAAAAAATGTCTAAACTAGTTGTCTCATTTGTTACTACTGATATTGACAAAACCAATCCCTGGCAATGGCGCCAAAAACTTGATGCGTGTATTTTTAGAATATAAATAAAGGCAAGTGCACCTCGTCGCAATCAAGTAATACGGTGGTGAGACCGGTTATCGTATCCACAGGGATCGGATGTCAATTACCAATTCACAATTTCAACAACTATTTAGACTAAACTATGGTATGAGAGATTAAAACAGAAAATAAAGAAAGCAAAACAATATTTTTGGTCTTTTGGGAATTATATCGAACACTTGGAAGGATAACAGAGATGTGGCTAAGATTGTTAGGGTTAGACTACACTAATCCTCCCTTAATTGCAATGAAATGGTTATCAACACAAGTCCTAATTCAATTATGCCAATCAAGCCTTTTCTAAAGTACTCAAGCCTAATGTCTTAGGTGCATTGAGCCTAAAACCCCAAATTAAACCCTAATGTCTTAGGTGGATTAATCTGTGATTTTGCATTAAGTCAAGACTTATACGATTGAAAGCATTCAACACCTATGTCTAGATTCTTGAACTACTTGGCAAATGATTCATGAGCATGCCTTAATACCAACCTTCCAGTCATCTATCAAAGCAACATATCATTCCTATGGGTAGCTAATCCTAGGAAAGCATTAAGCACAGAATCACATACTCATAAAGAAATAAAGACTTGCATTAAAACACCAAATCAATTACAACAAGTTCAGAAAAGTTACATCTAACCCCAACAATGGGGATTTAACTACTCATGATAAAAGGAAATACAAAACAGAATGAGAAAAGGGATGGAGAACACTCATAGACAAGCTTCCTCCATTCCCAGAGCAAGGAAATCTCCCCTTCTAGGGCTGGAACCCTATCTCAGCCGCAGCCTCCAAGTCCCCAAGTGCTCTCTCCACCAAAAGCTCCCTCCTTTTTTTAGGTTAGAAGTCAGTCCCATTTATAGATCAGTATCGCGTCACGGTCGTGATGACCATCACGACCAGGCCGTGATGGTTTCTGACTTGGGCGAATTTGCACAAAATGGTCACTCGCGAGGCGAGCCCTTTGTTCGCGACGCGAATCCTAGGTCACGGCCGTGATTCATATCACGGGCATGCCGTGACAGTCTCTGACTTTTGCCTTCTTCTCTGCTTGATCACGACCATGATGGTCATCACGGCCAGGCCGTGATGGGCTCTGTTTGGCTCATAATCTTCACTTTTCAGGCTCTTTTTCATCCAAGCTCCACCAAGGCTGATTTCTGGGCATTTTTCCATTAAATCCTGCAAAACAACACACAGAACCCACCTCATCCGTTCCAAAGGAAAAACTATACAAAATCAACACTAAATTGGCCTAACTATATGCAAATGCATGCAGAAATGTACATGAAAAATGAGGTGAAATCACACTCATCAAGTACTATCGTGATTAATTGTAGACACTAATAATGAGTGGTGCTCGAGACAACAAAAAAGATGGTGATAATGGTTCTTTCGGAAAGGAAGCTAGACAGAGGAGGTTACTCTTAAATAGAGAAAAGAAAATAAATTGCGATAAATAAAATGAAGGTATTTAATTTTTTGATTTTCCATGTTGATAAATTTTTATTATCGAGTTAAATGAATGTTATCTAAATGTTAACTCCATTCACTATACAAGCTTGGAGTATAAATAACATGCAACCCACTCCACGTGGACCTCAAGAAAGGAACATTCCTTGGAATGTTATTTGTAGAAGAAGGGTTTGTGATTTTTCAAGGCCTCCAGGTATTGTAAATAATATTTCTATGAATTTTTTTAGTTTTTTAGATAACAATGTTAATTATACACATCTTTGCTAGCTAATTTATTTTTTCCCCCAAATTATACAAAGTTACAAATGTAGATAGTCAAGGCGATGATACTAGCAATAGGTTGTTTTTTGAAGCTGAAAATGAAGGTAACTGTAGATTACTTGATGTTTACATTTATATAAATTTTTGTTGTTGTAGCATGTACTTTTAAATTTTACATATCAAAATATGTCTGATTTTACCTTTTTTTCGCAGAGTATGTTGATTTTGGAGTTATGTCTTATTTTTGTCAATATTGTGGAGCAAAAGTCTGGTTCGAGGAACGAGCTGACAAAAGGAGGGTTAATTCTGGTGTAGAATTCTCCATATGTTGTATGAGGGGGAGAATTATGTTGCCATATCTAGATAGGCCACCTGATTTGCTATGGAATTTAATTAATGGACAAGATCCAAGGAGTGGTCATTTTCTTGAGAATGTACGCTCATATAACAGTATGTTTGCTTTTACCTCGATGAGAGGTAAATTTCAATATGGGGTTAATGCGAGGAGTGGTCCCCCGCAGTTTATTATTGGTGGCCAGAATTATCATTGTATTGGAAGTTTGTTGCCACCAAAAGGAGAAATCCCAAAGTTTGCACAACTTTACGTATATGACACCCAAAATGAAGTGGCAAATCGGCTATCTCATTTAAGGTAATTATTTGTAATCACTATTTTTATTGATGAAAATATTAATATGGCTTGATAGTTGTTAGAAATGTTATTATTAGGGTCAATTAGGATGAATGTAGTTTGACGCTTCTTTTTGTATTAATTTTTTTTTTATAATTACTGTTTAGTTATATTAAGTTTGATTTTGTTTTAGTTATTTACATTATGTGTAGTCGAAACTTGCATTCTAATTTAATATATGTACAATGTACAATTAAGAAATACATCATTATAATTAATTTGTTATGAAATGTTCAGCAGGAATGATTCTGAAAAAAAAAAAAAAAAACTAGATCCTACTTTGGTTAAGGAATTATTGGAAATGGTTGATGTGAATAATGTTCGTGTAAAATGTTTTAGACGTGTTAGGGATGTTATTGAAGAACATCAAGTCTTGGATATATCAATGAGGTTATTTCGGAAACGTGTGGTTGATCCACATACATATAATCTGCCAACTGTGGATGAAATTGCTGCTCTTATTGTTGGAGATTTTGATACTGGTGATACTGGTCGAGATGTTATAGTACGCTATCGGGCTGGTTATTTGGAGAGAATACCTGAGACCCATATGTGGTTTATGCCGCTTCAATATCCGTTGCTATTTCCATATGGCGAGGATGGTTTTCAAGAAGATATTCTTATTGCTATACCTCATGAATCTACTGCGGAAAACCCAAGACTCAATGTCACTCTTAGAGAATTTATTGCATTTAGGTTGATGGATAGAGAATTTGAGGAGACCCTAATGTTGAAAACAAAAAGGTTGTTCCAACAATTTGTGGTTGATTGCTATTCAATGCTTGAAGCTCAGAGATTGTCCTTTATTAAAAGAAATCAAAGTGTAATCAAGGGTGAATTTTTGAAAGGTATTGAGGAAGCTGTGGATAAAGGTGATGTCGATGCTGCAACTATTGGCAAGCGAGTTATCCTCCCATCTTCATTTTCGAGTGGTCATAGATACATGTTTAATAATTGTCAAGATGCAATGGCAATTTGTAGGCAATTTGGATATTCATATCTATTTCTAACTTTTACATGTAATCCAAAGTGGGATGAAATTAATAATTTTGTTTCAATTCTGGGGAGGGACTTGCTGCTACCGATCGTCCCGACATTTTATGTAGAGTTTTTCATATGAAGGTTAATCAACTAATGAATGATCTTAAGAAAGGTCAATTCTTTGGGAAAGTTGTTGCAGGTATTAATATTATTAGTATAATTTAATTTATTTGGTTTTTTTATACACACTAATTTATGTGAGATTGGATTATTATTCATTTTTCTTTTGATTATATTTTTAGGTATGTACACAATAAAATTCCAAAAACGAGGTTTGCCACATGCACATATATTGTTGTGGCTAGAGGAAAAGGATAACCTACAATCAGTTCATTAATTTTATTGACTCTGTGATTTCTGCGGAACTGCCTAATAAAACAAGGTTTCCAAATCTATTTAATGTTGTGTCAAATTTTATGCTTCATGGACCTTGTGGTAGTGCCAAACATAGCTGTCCTTGCATGAAGGTTGGGAAATGTTCAAGTATTTTCCAAAGAAATTTGTTGACCATACAACATTTGATCAAGATGGATATCCTATTTATAGGAGAAGGGATACTGGTATTACTGCATTAAAGGCTGGTGTTTAGTTGGACAACCAATATGTCGTACCTTACAATCCTAAATTGTTGATGAGGTACCGAGCCCATATTAATATTGAATATTGTAATAAGTCAGACTGTATAAAATACTTATTCAAATATGTTAACAAAGGGCCAGACCATGTTACAATTGTTGTCGCAAATGGTGGACCCCAATCAAATGAAATACAGCGTACAGATGAAATTAAGAATTACTATGATTGTCGATATCTATCTCCATGTGAGTCTGCTTGGAGACTTTTTGCATTTGATATCCATCATAGCCGGCCTCCAGTCCAAAAATTGACTTTTCATCTCCCTAAAGAGCAATTCGTAACGTTTAATGATATTGATGTTGTTGAAGATGTTCTGGAAAGGAACAAAGATAAGATCACAATGTTTCAAGCATGGATGGAAGCAAATCGTAGATATTATGTTGGCAAGGAATTAACTTATGTGGAATTTCCATCACGGTTTGTATACTACCCTTTACAGAGGGAGTGGCATTCACGGAAGCGATGACAGATGATTGGTCGTTTAAACTTTGTACCCCCTGGTACGGGAGAAACATGTTACATGAGATTATTTCTCAACATACTGAAAGGATGCATTAGTTATGAGAGCTTGAGAACTGTTAACAACAAGACATTTAGAAATTTTCAAGAGGCATGCTCAGCTTTGGGATTATTATCAGATGGTAAAGAATTTATTGATGGACTTCACGAGGTTGCAGAATTAGCTTCGGGAGTATATTTATGGAGGATTTTTGTTACTTTACTATTATCAAATAGTATCAGTAACCCACTACAAGTATGTGAAGAAACATGGAAACTTTTAGTAGATGGTATTCTGTATGAAGGACGAAAGCTTCTTCACTATCCAGGTAAAATTTAATGAAATTAATTTTTATAATCATGATTTCACTTATTTTTGTTAGGTAGTTATTAATTTATCTTTGGTTGGATTTTACAATATTATTTATATTCATATCTATATTTATAATTAAGCATTGGAAAAAATCTTAATATAAAGTTTTATAATATTAAAAACAAATAGTTTTTGTAACAATTTCTTTGGTAATTTGAATGTGAAGGATTATGTTTGACAGGTGATCAATTGAAGTCATTTTGTTTAGTTGAAATTGAAAAAATCTTGCATCTAAATGGAAAGTCTATAAAAGATTTTGACACCTTGCCTTTTCCTCACAATGAGCACCTATCCAATCTGAATAATATTTATGTTCTTAGAGAACTTCAGTATAACACGGATGAAATGGTTCTTAAACATAAAGAATGCTTGGAAAAACTAAATCTTGGTCAAAGAGTTGTATATGACGTGATTGTTGCTGCTGTGGTTGATAATGTTGGTGAAATTTTTTTGTCGATGGCTATGGTGGGACTGGGAAAACTTTTTTTGTGGAAGACTTTATCCTATAGGTTTCGTGCCGAAAATCGAATTGTTTTGAATGTAGCTTCTAGTAGCATTGCTTCGCTTTTGTTACCTGGAGGTCGAACTGCTCATTCACAATTTGCCATCCCACTGTCATTAACTGATTCTTCATGTTGTAATATTAAACTAAATTCTTATAGAGCTGACTTACTTCGAGAGACAACTCTGATTATTTGGGATGAGGCACCCATGGTAAATAGATGGGCATTTGAGGCATTGGATATGACTTTGAAGGATATAATGGGAGTTGTTAATATTGAGTATTCTACAAAACCTTTTGGTGGGAAGGTCGTTGTTCTTGGTGGTGATTTTAGACAAATATTGCCTGTTGTTCGAAAGGGAAGTAAGGCAGATATTGTGATGGCAACTACTAATTCTTCGATACTATGGAAGCGTTGTAAAGTGTTGAAGTTATCTGAAAATATGAGAATTCAAATTAGTTTAAATACTGATGAGCAGCGGGTGATCAAGGAGTTTGTAGATTGGGTCCTTCATATTGGTGATGGGAAGTTAGGTGTTGATGATGATGGTGAGGCTGATATTTATCCGCCTGAAGATTTGTTGATTTTAGATTCGTCTGATCCTGTTGCAAGTATTGTCTCTTATATTTATCCTAACCTCTTGGTTAATATCAGTGATTTCAAACTTTTGAAGACAGGGCAATATTGGCACCGAAGTTAGAACATGTGGAACAGGTACATAACTATATGTTATCGTTGTTACCTAGTGAAGAGAAGGAATACTTTAGTTCAGATTCTATTAGTAAAATGGAAAATTCTGGTGGTATTAATTGAGTGGCTAACTCCTGAATTCCTTAATCAAATCAGGTGCTCTGGTATTCCTAACCATAAGATAACATTAAAGGTAGGTGTTCCTATAATGTTGTTGAGAAATATTGACCAATCTTCTAGTTTATGTAATGGAACACGATTAGTGGTTACTGAGCTTGGTGTTAATGTTATTGGAGCTAAAGTTGACACAGGGAATCATATTGGTGAAAAGGTGTATATACCTAGGCTCAACCTAGAGCCCTCACCATGCAATGCCTTTCAAGTTTCAAAGGAGGCAATTTCCATTGGTTTTGTGTTTTGCATTGACTATCAATAAAAGTCAAGGTTAAACATTATCTCATGTTGGTTTATATTTGTCGTGTCCTGTTTTTTCTCATGGTCAATTATATGTTGCTATTTCTAGGGTGACAAGTGGATTGAAGATTCTTAGTTTGAATGATGATGGAGAACCATGTCATGTGGTTAAAAATGTTGTTTACAAAGAAGTATTTGATAAGATTTGATGTAATCTAATACATTTTATTACATTTATTATTTTATTTTTTGTGATTTAGTGTATGTATGTAACATTTAATCAGTCTATAATCGTGATTTACTCTCTAATTATGTTCTTTTGATAATATGATACATCTACCTCTATATTTAATGCTTCTGATTATTCATAATTATAATTATCTTATTGAAAATATTATGAGAACAATAATATTTTTTTCTAGAATTATATATCTGTCATATAGATTATATTTTAATCTAAATAAAAAACAATTATATATTTCAGATTTTAAAACATTATAACAACATTATTGTCATATCAAGTTAGATGATAATGAATATAACATCTACTTACGAATATGATATTCATATCATTATCAATTATAGGTTATCGGATAACAACCATATTTTTAACAAAAAATTTATCCATACATTACACGGGTTAAATTACACTGATACAAACTATGTACCGGCACAAGAGGAAAGAAAAAAGAATTGAGAATTGTGTGAAAAGAGGCTGGAGAACAATTGCGGAATTCGCAGAGGGAGGAAAAGAAAGTATATTAATTAACGTTTGGTGTCACCTTGTCACCTGGTACACGACACGGCACAATTTTAATATAAAAAATAAACAAATAAATATGCATTTTAGGTATTTTATTCTATAATAGTAATATTAGAAACTCATAAATGCAATTTAGATTAGATTTCGTTCTCTTGCACTGTGCCATCTCCATCCCACCCAAGAACCCTAGCAGGTATTGCTCCCTCTCCCTGCTCCAACCTTTTTTTTTTTTTTCCAACTTTCAAATCTCAACATGGATACGTTCTCATATCTAAATTTGGTGTTTTCCCACTTTCATTTTCATATTGTCTCTGTTGACTTGTTCCTTTTCTTTGCTCAAAGATCTTATTTTTATTTTTTATTTTCCCCATGTCTTGGTCAAGAGGGATCTTAGATCAAAACCCAAAAGCTGAGATCTTTGGAGAACGAGGTTTTGCCAATACGAGATATCTGTAATTTATTGATCCTGTTGAGCCATTTCTGGTTTGACTGCATTTGAGCTGAAACAAAAGGTGAGTTTTTTTGGTTGCCCAATTGGGGTTTGTTCTGGTTATATTTTCCCATTAAATTTACTGTCTTTTGGATTCTATATATATAGGCTTGTGAGGAGAACACAATGGCCTGGCTGGAAATTTAACTAGTAACATTATTGTCTTCATCATATTTTTGTTGCAATGGATGGGGATAATGGTCTTAACATACGTAATTGGGGTTACTATGAGGCCACAACGTCCTTTAAGAACCATCTTGGCCTACAGCTAATGTCCTCCATGCCCGAAAAACCTCTGATCGGAGGGCGCAATGCTGCTGCTGTTTTATCTGGTACAAATGCTCCATTTCACCATAGGGACATTGGAATGCCACAGGCAACATACCCTATGGACTACATGAGGGATGCTTGGATTAGCCATAGAGACAAGTTTATGAATATTAATATGATA
This sequence comes from Sophora flavescens, assembly GCA_030762895.1. NCBI lineage: Eukaryota > Viridiplantae > Streptophyta > Magnoliopsida > Fabales > Fabaceae > Sophora > Sophora flavescens. The sequence continues at coordinate 234,467,563 of CM061064.1, read as the reverse complement.
CCTACAAACCCCAACTATTCTGTTATTCCCGAGTCGTCATCAGCTCATCAAATGCAAATGATTCAACCACAACCACCTGAACCATCCATGGAAGAAACGCCAATGGAAGAGCCACCTGTTGAGAAGGTCAATGGAACTAGTAAGAAAAGGCTCAAGGGGCCCAATCTGCCCAAGGTTCCCAAGTCCCCGAAGGCAAAGAAGCCCAAGAGAGGGCCTCGTGAGCCAAAGGATGAAAATACTCCTTCTGTTCAACGAGCAAGGACAGCAAAGAGGACTACTGAAATTGCAATAAACGGGATTGATATGGATATTTCTAGCATTCCTATACCTGTTTGTTCATGCACCGGGGCACCTCAACAGTGTTATAGATGGGGCTCTGGTGGTTGGCAATCTGCATGTTGCACAACAGGCATGTCAATGTATCCTTTGCCTATGAGTACCAAAAGGCGTGGTGCAAGAATAGCTGGAAGAAAAATGAGTATAGGAGCATTTAAGAAAGTATTAGAGAAACTTGCAGCTGAGGGTTATAACTTTTCTAATCCAATTGATTTGAGGACTTATTGGGCAAAACATGGCACCAACAAATTTGTCACTATCAGGTAGATTTACACTATGGTACAACTAGCCTCTTATTCCATTCAGCCTGTTTGTCATGTAAATATTTGTATTTGGTCTGAGACAGAGGCTTCTTAGATGGTTTGTAGTTCAAGATTTTCGAAGTTATGTGACATTTCCTTTTCTCTTTAAATTCACTCTATGGTTTTCTGTTCACTTCTTTGGATTTGGTGCATGCGAATTCAATCTTATGGTTGGTTGGTCTTGATAAGGGACTAGCAATTAAGATATCGTCTTAATGATATTAGCAGGGAAGTTCCATCTGTTCACAAACCCACCACTAATTGAATATTACTTCCAATTAAACATACCGGTGTAGCTGCTGACTTCCATTCTTGTGTGTTTGTGTAAATGCCCACTTAATAGAATATATGCATCCGGTTCATGACCAGCTAAAATTGGGATGGGAAACGTTGCACAATGTATTTATTTGCAAGACGGTTCCTTTGCATGAAATTTCTTCTTGTCTTGGAACCAAGAAGGAAATGACACCTTTAAAACAACATTTGTGGTAAAACTCAAAGTTAGGTGAATAAAGATGAAATAGCATTTGAGAACTAGCATCTGGACAAGGTTTCTTGAATAGTAGTCTGAAAGAAATTCTGCAGCAAGAAAAGGGCAGGAGGGGAAAAACTGTAGTATATAGTAGACGGATGAGGAATGTCGGTTTCTGTTTGTAGACTGTTATAGTGTTTATATGTTGTTGTTATGTATGCTAATCAGATATTAAAGTTGATAGCATATCCCAAATTACTGGTGGATGATTGTTGAGTCTGTCTGTAGGATGCAAATGTCAGATGTATCCTTTTCATAATTTACAATGTGTGTATGTCAATAATGTGCATTTGTGAGTTGGGACTTGGGACATGTATTTTGCAAGTCTTGTTTGGCTCTGTATGAATGTATAATTACAAATTTTAATGCTTCGTTGCCAGTTTGTTTAGCTAGCTTTGTATCTTTTTTCTCATTAATGGAAACTCAAGGGTTAGTGTCAATGTGATTCTTTGAATGAGAAGTTGTTGTTCGGTGTTGTGCAGAAGCCCGGTTTCTCTGTTTGCAAGCAGAAAATACATCATTAGTCTTTTTCATTTTCCTTCTTGTTTCAAATATTATTGGATCTTGTATATTCTGGTGGAGGAAAAGCCAAAAGCTCTGTATAACTAAATTGGTTTAGGAGATGGAAATATGGATAGCTTGAAACTTGAAAGAGGAGGAAAAATGTACTTTACAACTATGTGACACCAGTGTGGTTGGCTGTCAAGTTGTCAACAAACTGGAAATAGGGAAAACTTTTTGGTGTTCTACAAGCTGTGAAATTTGAACATGAAAGTTGAGAGTATCTTTAGGTTTGCTTGAGTATCTATAGCCATGTTGTCTGGTTTAGACAAAATATTCCGCATAATCTCTTCGTTTTCAAGTGAATCTAATGGTGAATTGAAGATGCAGAACTTGTTTAGTAGCATCATAAATCTTGCATAATCTCAAACATCTTGCTGCATTGTGGCTGAACAAATGTAATAGAGCCGAAGAAGGATAGAGCCTGCGATGGTTAGAAAGGGAGGAGTTGGCCAAAAATTTCCACGTGTCCAAATACGATAGGAGAACAGTAAAACAAGTACCTTTGCTACTTTGTTAAAAAAAAAAAAAAAGTACCTTTGGTACTATACGTAAGTTTTCTCTTTGAAGTAATCATGTAGGCTTAGGATTGATGATGGATATTTATCCAAACACTTTTAATAATTTATTTATTAAATGACTAGAAAGACGAAATGGAAAACGATTATATGGACTACTATAATTCTTGTAAAAAAATGGAAAACGATTATATAAAGAATTGACATAATGAACCTTGCTATTGCATGGAAGGAATCACTATATTAGCAGGCTTAAGTATTATCAAATAGATCATAATATTAGTTTATTTTTTTACAAATCAAAAATCACAATTGATTTTAACCTATAAGAATTATTAGAAAAAATTCTAACATTGCAAACTTTTTTTTTTGAAAGGAAATAAAATTGCAATATTATTATCATCGATGAATAAGTTACATTGCTTCCAGTTTACTACCAGAAAAGCCGATAGGTCTAAGTTTTAATCATTCAAAACCAATTTTCTTTAGGTTAAACAATATTTTTCGTTGCTATATGTAATGTTCATTTTTAACCTAGTCTTATATGTAAATAAATTTCAATTCAAATCCCCATATGTATATTTATTTTCAATTTGATCATCACTATTTATTATTATTATTATTATTATTATTATTATTATTATTATTATAATATTGTTTGTTGATTTTAAAATATAAGAACCAAATTGAGAATGATTATCAAGTATCACAACCAAAGTGAAAATTATTATCCAATATAGGGACAAAAAAAGATATTTTTGATCCCTATTTGTAGCTGTTATTTTCAATTTAGTCACTATACTATAAGGGTGCGTTTGATTTGCATTGAGGAACAGGACAAGGAGAACAACACTAGACAAATGCTTGAGTCACAGCACAACTCTTTGTCCTGTATATTGTTTGGCGGACAATTGACAACACAAGTAAAATAACGTAAAATTTACTTAAATACCCTTATAATATACAATAATATTTATTAAATAAGTATTGTATATAATATCTAATATTAATACGTTATATAATATATTTAATATGATGTATATACATTATATAAATTATATAATAATTGTAATAAGGGGGAGGGAGGGAGAGGGAGGAGGTTAATGTGAAACCTGGACATTTTGCCTTTTTTAATAGTTTGTTTTTAGAACAACTTTGTGTCACATAGTTTAACGAGGGACAAAAATATGAGTTTTTGTATTGTCATTTGTCCCTTATTTTGTGTTATCCCATGTCCATTTTTGAATCAAACACAGAACAAGTACTCTTATCATGTCTTGTCCTTTATTTTTATGCAAATCAAACACACCCTAAGTTTAACAAATTGTGTTATATCAATAATGAATAGTGAAGATAAAATTAAAAATAATTGTATATACATGGATTAAATTGAATTTTTTTTTCATATAAGGACCGAGTTAAAAACAAATGTCATGTATAAGAAACAAAAGTATATATATATGTATGTATGTTCCCCCGGATTTGGTCTACGGCCTAATACCTTCAGGCCCAACAATGTAAATCAATCTTGAAAGGGCCCATATGAGGTTGGAGCCGCTTATAGAAGGAACTCGGGTATTCATCCCGGGTTACAGTGCCAGTATCTTACTCGGGAACCCGACATGTGTGCATAGACAACTCGGTACCCTCGATGTACACACCCGAGACCGAGTTGTCCCAAATCACTCGTCGAGGGTAAACAACTCGAACAGATCACACAACACACGCCGCAAGACACGTCATGAGGACACGTAGGCGTTCTAGAAGGATCTCATGATAGGAGAGAGAAAAAGTGCTAACCGCATGGGAGAGGGCCCCACTCGGCGTAACCGTCCCACGTAGATCACACGTGCTTCGACCCATATATAAGCCTGTCATCATCCTCATTAGGGTAGCTTTTGTCATCTTGTACCTTACATATATCCATCACTATAGCTGAGGACTCAGCCATGACATAGAGGTTCTGCTCCCTTGTAATCCGATCTCATTAATACTACCACCCTTTGATATATTGGTTTATTGTTTTGAGCACAAACAATCGGCACCCACCGTGGGGCTAGGTAAAACTTTTCCCTAGCCACCTTTTTGAATAGAGCCCTTAGAGCCATGGTTACTACCAGAAGCAGTAGTGGAGCCGAAGGAACGACTCGTCCTCCACCGAACAATGGACCGGATTCCCAAGCCTTAGTGCGAGCAATGGAATAGCTTCGCCAGGATAACATCGATATGCGGCAACATATAGAGGAAATGCGTGATGGGCGAAGCCAAGATGAGACGTACTCCGCCAGGACCAACACTTCTTACGTACAAACTGCGACCACACATGGCGATCTGCCCGTCGTGGATTTGGACGGCCACCCATTTGCCGTTGTTGTCATGGCGGCTCCTTTCCCGGAAAACTTCAAGATGCCAAATATGAAGAAACATGATGGCACGTCCGACCCTGATGTTCACATTACGGCTTTCAACGCTCATATGTTAACTATCAGAGCTAATGATCCCATCAAATGCCGAGCCTTCCCTACCACGTTGGAAGGCTCTGCGCTGGTATGGTATTCTCGTCTCCCTCCTTCGTCCATTCATAATTTTGATGAATTGAAAGCCAAATTCAATAATTATTTTGCAATGAGTCGTCCTCACCAAAACACCTCGGCGAGCCTTGTGAATTTCCGACAAGGGCTCACCGAGTCTCTCCGTGACTTCATGAACAGGTTTACCAAGGCCACCACGCAGATCAAAGATTTATAACCCGGGGTAGCATTATATGCCATCCTAGGGGCCCTAAGACCGAGACCCTATGTGGACAAGCTAACACGGAAGAAGCCTGCCAATATGGAAGAGCTGAAAAGGATTGTCGCCGGATACATTGACATGGAGGAGATCACCGCCTCCAAAATAGCATACTTCAGCCCGACTTCGATGCGCCCCAGCCAAAGCAAGACAAAGGAGCGGCAAAGGACAGGAAGTTGGCCCCACAGAAAGAGCGGTGGCATAAGGCGGATATCCCGAGATACAAAGTATTCACCCCACTGAATGCAAGCTGATTTACTGTCCTACAGGAAGTGTGTAACGTAAACTTGCTACAGCTCCCCCCTTGGGGATATACCCCAAAAAGCGCCGACCCTACTTTACACTGTCGGTATCACCGAAACCGGGGCCACACCACGGAAGAATGTCGAGCCTTGAAAAATGCCATTGAAGACTTAATCCAACAGGGGCATCTCGGAAGATATGTGCGAAGGGGGGAAGGACGCCAGGATGGGCGTCGCCAGGAAGTGTCCGGTCAAAATCGCAGACCAGGAAGAAGCCCCCGTGATGAAGAAAATCAGGAAAGAAATAAGCGTCGAATCCCAGATCGAAATGGTAATGCAGATCGCCCAGTCCGGGGTGTGATTAACACCATCTCGAGGGGATTCGTGGGGGGGGAGGAGCCTCCAACTCAGCTCGCTGAAGGCACCTCGGGGATCTGCGCATGGTAGGCTCAGTCGTGCAAGCGTCCCGGTCTATACCACCCATTACCTTTTCAAACGAAGACTTTGTTAGAATAACACCAGACCAAGATGACCCTATGGTGCTATCGGTAGAAGTGGCCAACTTCGTGGTGAAAAGGGCCCTGGTGGATCAAGGAAGCTCGTCCGATATCTTATACTGGACAACCTTTAACAAGCTCGAAATTCCAGTGTCACTTCTGAAGCCTTACAACAGTTCGCTGGTCGGATTCTCGGGTGAGCAAGCTGAAGTAAGAGGCTACGTTGAGCTGCTTACTACATTCGGGGAGCCTCCCTTGTCACGAACGGTAACCGTGAAATTTTTGGTGATAAATGCAGAAGCATCGTACAATATCTTGATAGATCGGCCTTCGTTAAATGCAATAGGGACTATAGTTTCAACCCCCCCATTTAACCCTCAAGTTCCCCTCATCAACAAGAATAATCATAGCAATCCGAGCTGACCAAAAGGTGGCGAGGCAGTACTATCTGGACAGTTTAAGGGTAGGAATGAGAGCAAACGTTGATGAAAAAGGAAACGGCCACAATCAGTCTGTAAATGTAAGTCGGTATAGTCAGTGCACATGCGCCAATAGATGGACATGGGGTATGTTCCTTGCTCACAAGGATGAGTCATTCAAGGTCTTTTTTGTATTCTGCAAACGTGTACAGAATGAAAAAGGCATGTGTATAGCTTCTATTAGAAGTGACCATGGGGGAGAATTTGTCAATGAGCTATTCCATGAGTTTTGTGAAGAAAGTGGTATTCAACACAACTTCTCAATACCAAGAACACCACAGCAAAATGGTATGGTAGAGAGAAAGAACGGGTCTCTTCAAGAGATGGCTAGGACTATGCTCATTGACAATTCTGTCCCTAAGCACTTCTGGGCTGAAACTGTAAACACTGCCTGCTACATTCAGAACAGAATATACATTAGACCTATTCTGAATAAGACTCCTTATGAATTATGGAAAGGCAGAAAACCCAACATTTTATACTTTCACCCCTTCGGATGTAAACGTTATATTTTGAATACAAAAGATCAACTTGGTAAATTTGATGCTAAAGTAGATAATGGAATCCTTCTAGGATTTTCTGAAACTTCAAAAGGCTTTAGAGTTTATAATTTTAGAACTTTAGTTGTAGAAGAATTTATTCATGTAAAATTTGACGACAAACAGCCTGATAAGAGACCATCAGAGCTTAATGAAGTTTTTACAGATCTTGATCTAAATATCTCAGGAGAGAAACCAGAAATCAAGTCTGATATCCAAGTAGATGACAATTCTCAACAACAACCAGAGACTTCCACCTCTCAACAGGAAAACACTCAAATCTTGGTACTTCAAAAACTACCATCCTCAAGATCAAATCATTGGTGACCCCAATGACAAGCTAAGAACTAGGTCAAACTTCAGAGAACAAAGTGTTTCTGCTCTTGTCTCTGAATGTGAACCAAAAACAGTGGACGAAGCTCTACTGGACGAAGGATGGATTCTTGCTATGCAAGAAGAACTAAATCAGTTTGAGAGAAGTGAAGTTTGGACGCTTGTACCCCTTCCTGAAGACAAGTCAATAATTGGAACAAAGTGGGTCTACAGAAACAAGCTTGATGAAGATGGTAAGGTTGTGAGAAACAAGGCAATACTTGTTGCTCAAGGCTACTCTCAAGAAGAAGGTATAGACTACATTGAAACTTTTGCACCAGTTGCTAGACTAGAAGCTATAAGAATTTTAATATCATTTGCTGCACATCATAGCTTTGTACTTTTTCAAATGGATGTTAAAAGTTCCTTCTTAAATGGGTTTATTAATGAAGAAGTATATGTCATGCAACCTCCTGGCTTTGAAAATACAAATCACCCTGAACATGTTTATAAGCTTAAGAAAGCATTGTATGGACTTAAACAAGCTCCTAGAGCTTGGTATGATAGGTTAAGTTCATTTCTAATAGAAAATGGTTTTAACAGAGGAAAAGTAGACACAACTCTATTTAGAAAGTCTATTAAGTCTGATTTCATTATAGTACAGATTTATGTTGATGATATCATTTTCGGTGCTACTAATGAATCTCTGTGCAAGGAATTCTCTAAGCTTATGCAGAAAGAGTTTGAAATGAGTATGATGGGAGAACTCAAGTTCTTTCTTGGACTTCAAGTCAAGTAAACAGTGGACGAGGTGTACATCCATCAAACTAAATATACAAAGGAACTTCTAAAGAGGTTTAAGATGGATGATTGCAAACCAATTAATACCCCTATGCATCCGACGTCCATACTGAACAAAGATGACAAAGAGAAAAAGGTAGACCAGAAGGTATATAGAGGTATGATAGAATCTCTTTTATATCTGACTGTGTCTAGGCCTGATATAATGTTCAGTGTTTGCTTATGTGCTCGTTTTCAATCTGATCCTAGAGAGTCTCATCTCTCAGCAGTTAAAAGAATATTTAGATATTTAAAAGGTACAACTAATCTGGGTTTGTACTTTAAGAAAAATGATGATTACAGATTAGTTGGTTTTTGTGATCTCGACTATCTTTGGAGATAGAATTGAAAGAAAAAGCACCAGTGGAGGATGTCACTTCATTGGAGCTAACCTAGTATCATGGTCAAGTAAAAGGCAAAGTACCATTGCTCTATCAACTGGTAAAGCAGAATACATATCATTTGCAAGCTGCTGCTCACAACTTCTATGGATCAAACACCAATTGGAGGACTACAATGTATTTGTAAGTAGTATTCCACTTATGTGTGATAATACTGCTACAATCAATTTATCAAAGAACCAAATACTGCATTCTAGAGCTAAGCACATAGAAATTAAATACCATTTTATTAGAGATTATGTGCAAAAAGGTGTGTTTGATGTTCAATCTGTAGATACTGACCACCAATGGGCAGATATATTCACTAAACCTCTTGCTGATGACAGATTTATCTTTATAAGAAAGAATTTGAATATGTTGTATGTGGATTGAGCTAGTATAATTATTGTTAAATTGATCGACCATTGCATGTTTTCTCTGCACGTCCACTAGTCATGACGTCCAGAGCAAGTGGATTCTACACGTCCTCTACCTATGACTTTGCACGTCCACTCTTAGTCTTGTGTGGACTCGTCTATGCACACATTTATTGCTGATATTATTTTGTTCTTGAACACTTTTATTTAAAATGCTTATCTTTCCCTGCTGGGTCAGCTACTCTCATCAATCCCATCAAGACCTTTTTATGGTCCCAAGTTACCAACGTCGTTTTATCATGTCATATCAAAAGTTTTTTTTAAAAAAAAACCTTTTGATATTAAAGATTCTTTTAAAAGAAACCCTTTCCCTCTGAGAAAGACTTTACGCTTTCACAATCTCTCGAGCTATCTCTCTTTTTATCTCTCTCTGCTCTCCGAAGCCTATCTCAGATGACCTTGATGCTAAAGCAAGTGGACAAATAATCGTTGCTGATATTTTGGAAGACGCTGCTGAATTGTGTCATCAACAGAGCTCATCTGAAAGATAATCTTCTCAACCTCTGGCATTAGTTGTAGTGCACCCTGAAGATCAGACAAGAACTATAGACACTCTTCAAGAATCTGCAGAAAGCTCAAAGACTTTGCCATCAAATATTTAAGAAGTTCTTGGAAAGCTGGTTAATGAAAGGGTTAGCAAATTAGTTGAAGAAAAGGCTGACAAGATAGCTGAGGAGATCAAGGAGGATGTTCATCAGCGGGTTCAAACCTCAATGGCTCCAACCTTTGAGGTTGTAAATAAAATGCTAGAATTTCTTATGGATTTCAAGAAGAGTCAAACTCAGAGTCCTGCTCCACCACCTCCATCTGCTTAGTCTTCACTTTTGTTCTCTTTTTCTTCTTCTTGTGCTGACAATGATGGTCCACTCCCTGTTTACCTTTTTGGCTGATGACAAAAAGGGGGAGAAAGGAAAAGAAAGACAATTATAGGAAAAGAAAGACAGTTATATATATTATATTTAATTTAAAAAAGTTCTTATGTGTTTTACTTGTGCATATTCATTTCTACTTGATATATGGCTCTGATATACTTGTGTTTATAAAGAATGATAAGTGCTTGTATCTATCTGTTAGTCTGCTTAAACTATTTTATTGAATGCTTTGTCTTAGAGGGAGCCTTGCAAGCTCTCTTAGACTTTGCTTTTCCAATTTAATTAGTTTTGTCATCATCAAAAAAGGGGAGATTGTTGGAACCAAAGTGGTTATGGTTTATTTAATCTCTAAAGTTTTGATACTAACAAAAGGATTAAATTTGCTTGGCAAAGTGTTAGCTGAGATCTAACAAGTGAGTTCAGTTTATGCAGAAATATTCAAAATAATATAAGGTATACAATGCTTGGACTCATGCAAAGAATTACCCGTCCAGAGGTTATTTAAACTGTTTATATTTTAAATGACAAGTAGACTGGTTTTCCTTAGTAGACGAGGCTATAAATGAATACCTAAATAACTTGTTAGGTATAGCAAGTCCAAAGACTTGGAAGTAGACGTCCACAGAGCCATGTCAGCAGACGAGGGCTATCCTTGTAACTCAAGTATACGTCCATAGTGCCTAAACTAAAATTCAGTAAACGTCCACAGTGCCACGTCACTGGACGGAGGTTCTCTAAGGATTTAGCAAGTCCAAAGACTTGGGCAGACGAGGGCTTCTGTCACTTTAGTGGACGCAAGTTTCTATCTCTTGCGTTTTGGACGTGCGCTTCAATCTCTACAGTGCTGGACGTTTGCTTCAAACACTACAGTACTGGACGTTTGCTTCAAACACTACAGTACTGGACGTTTGTTTCAATCACTTGTGTGTTGGACGAGTGCTTCTACCTTATTAGTAGATGAGCGCTTCTACCACATTAGCAGACGAGCGCTTCTACCTCATTAGTAGACGAGCGCTTCTACCTCATTAGTAGAAGAGCGCTTCTACCACATTATTAGACGTGCGCTTCTATCACATTAGTAGACGAGCGTTTCTACCACTTTAGTGGACGAGCGCTTCTGTCACATTAGTGGACGAGCAGAATTAAAATCTTGTATAGATGCGTTCTTAAAACTAAGTAGACGACTATATATGTTCTATATGTTTGCTACCTTGAATATATGATTTAATGCAATCTGGACCACGATGAATTTATTTCAAATGATTTCTTATTTTATTCAAAGAATATATGTCTTTTACCTTGATGCTTCTTTTGTATAAAATCTTTATCTCTTGTACTCTGTCAAAATACTTTGTTGTAAAGATCAAGTCAAGTACAAAGATGGTAAGTCAGAAGACATATCAAAATTATCAATCTCAACGGATCCAAGCATTTAATGCTACATGTAACACCCGGGTGCCGACGAGGGCGGGGAGTGATCGCCAGTGCAATAAGGCACGGACAAGGAGCGGCTCCTGGCAGGCTTCTAGGCGGAGGGATACATGAATGAACTGATTACACACCCGAATGAGAGGGATCCTGAGACTGTGTAGGTATGGGACTATACAGTTGAGGAAGGCTTATATGAATTGATTGGTACTACCTATACTAACAAGATGCATCTTCTTTTCGGTAGCCCATCACTTAAGACCTCCACAGTTAAGCGAGCTTGACTTGGAGCAATTCTGGGATGGGTGACCTCCTGGGAAGTTTTCCCGGGAAGCGTGTGAGTGAGGACAAAGCACTCTGAAAAGACCCGTGTTGGTCTATGGGGACAGTCGTCAATCCATAAAGCAGCCAGGGATGTTACACTACAGTCTAAACGGATACAATTTGAAGACTGTTGAAGAAGATCTAGACACAAAAGCACTTCTCAGTGAAGCATATCAAATTATCAGTCTCAACGGATCCAAGCATTTAATGCTACAGTCTAAAAGGATACAATTTGAAGATTGTTGAAGAAGATCTGGACACAAAATCACTTCTCAGTGAAGCATATCAAATTATCAGTCTCAACGGATCCAAGCATTTAACGCTAAAGTCTAAACAGATACAAATTCAAAGTAACCGTTGAAGAATTACAAGAGAAGAAGGTCACTATATAAGTAGAAGACCTCAGATACTGAAGACACGACTCTTGCCTAAAATAACTTTTGCGAGCCTAACTTCTGCCAATACAATTATTAGGTAGACAAGCTCTTATTCTTTCATTCTTTCAAAAGCAAAAGTCTATAATTTATTAGTTTGAATATTGTTGTAATATTCAACTGATCTTAAACTGTCATACTCTCACACTTAGTGAGTTAAGAAGATCAATCTTTAAATCTCTGTGATAGAGTTAGAGCCTGAAGAGGCTTGTTAGAGAAAGAATACTTGTAGCCTGAAGAGGTGTTGAATACTTGTAAAGCTATTGGATTATAGTGGAGAAAAACCTTCAGGTAGAAGGGACTGGACGTAACTCTTGGTGGAAGAGAGTGAATCAGGATAAAGCACTTGCGTGAATCTTCTAAACCCTTATCTTTTACAGTTTTTGTTTATACTAATTGTGGGGTTCTGAATCTGAGTTTGTTATCTCTTCAAAAGCGTTTTCCTGTTTGTGTGTTGTTCTTATTGTTTTGCTTGTAAAAGGTTTGAGAAAAGACTTTTTCGAAAATCTGTTAAGAAACACAATTCACCCCCCCCCCCCCCCTCTTGTGTTTCCCTATGTCAAATTAAGTTGTTTGAGGTCTAGGAACCTTTGCATGGAAGGAAAGTACGAAGTCATCTCGAGTGAGTTTGAACGTGAAAACAACTTAGGGTTTTCCCTGATTATCGTCTTTTGGACGTATGAGTATGGAACAAGAAATTTGGAGTTAGGGTTGAGATTAGCCATTTTTTATGGTTTGAGGTTGTTTATTAGGTCTTGATGAACCTATATCTCAAATTTGAGGTCAAACGGACTTCAAACGAGCTCAGAACACGAAGAAACGCACGAAGTCAACGTTGCTGACCAGAGGCCACGCTAAGCGTGGGGGAGTTGATGCTGAGCGTGGGAAAGTGGTACCATGCACGAGGACATGTGGCGGGTTACGTGGCACGCATGCAAGCACGCTCGTGGGTAAAATCACGCTAGCGCCAGGAATTTGAAAAAAATAAAAAGGCACTTGAGCCTTCTGAAACGGAAAACAGAGAAGGAGACCTGAGAGTTGGAAAGAAAATAAAGCCAGAGAGTTATAGAGAGAGAGAGGGAGAGAATTAGAGAACGAGAGAGGGAGATCACTAAAGAACCCCAAAAACACCATTGTTGAGAGCTTTAGGAGCTGGAACAGTTTCAGAGAAATCATCACCAAGCCTTCATCCTCCGTTGGATTGTGACCAAATTTGACATGGAGGTTCTAAGCTAGTATTTATTCATATCTAACGGTTGGAAATTCTGTACCTTTCACAGAGTGTGAGTTATTCTGCCTATAAGTTGGAGTTGAGTTCAACCCGGGTAGCTCCAGACCAGTCATCTTGCGAGGTTCATCCCCGGCTCATCCACTGTTGGATCGAGATGAAAATTTTGGATAAGGTAACGGGAAGGTATTTATCTAATCTCACCGTTCAATTTTGTAAACAAATGTCTGGATTGTGATATATGGGGCCAAATCAGTGGGATTTGGTGGTATTTGCTGCCAATTTTGAGTTCCTTACAATGTGCCTTTTTCAATATGAGTCGTAGGTGGATTTTGAGGCTCGGGGACCCTATTTCTAGGTGAGGCAGAATCGAGGAGTTTCGAGGATGCTTCGTTTTAGTTCGTTTCATCTCGTTCAGTGTAGCGCGCGACTCTCCAGGTGGGGGAAAGAAACTATTTAACGTCGGAAACGGCACGGTTACATTTAATTAGATAATGGCGTAGGGCGACCCAAACCCTACAGGAGAGCTCGCAACGGACAATGTTTATACCACATTGGGGACTACTCAGTGGTACCGATGATGATATAGAAATTATGCGTTTATCGTCGTTACGCTATATATATATATATATATATATATATATATATTTTATTACGTGAGGATTGTCTGTTTGACTGGTTGATTTGAACTTGGTACTTGATGTATGATATCATGAGTGTTGTAATTATTTTTGAAAGTGTTTATACTTATTATTATTATTATTATTATTATTATTATTATTATTATTATTATTATTATTATTATTATTATTATTATTATTATTATATTTTGGTATTTATTATTTGGAAATGATATTATGACATGATGATATATGATGATGATTTTGGATAACATGATGATGATTATGATGATATGATGAGTGTTATGATTGTGCTTAGAGGATTGAGTAAATCATAGGTTATGTTGAGACACGAGGATGTATTTGGGGATTACATACGATATGTGATAGCAGTGCCTAACCGAGATGATTATCGTGATATGAGGCCGAGATTGATGAGATGAGATTATTTTGAGGTTATCTATGAGTTTATGATGAGCGGTTAGGGCACTAGGGGGTGACCTGAAACATGGTCTGTGATATGAGGGACCTGAAACACATGGTCGAGTGGACCTGAAACATGGTCGAGTGGGGTCTATGCCTCGGAGGGAGAATTATTGGGGATAGGCTAATGGCGGACCGTCCAGAGATGATTTCATTTTAGTCGCAACTATAGTTCATGCATTGCATGAGCATCCTGGATTGTGGTCCAGAGGTGTGCACCGGGTTGTGTAGTTATAATGCCATTGCTTTGCGTGGGCACCCTCCATCCGCCGACGAGGGTGTGCGTCAGGGACTCTGGGATGTGTCGATTATATTGTTGTGATATCCGGATATGACCGATACCTGAGGAGATTATTCATACAGCATTTGCATTGCATCATGATGAAGGGTAGAGGAGAGATCCTAGATGTGGATTGAGGATGATTGTGTTACATATATTTATACTTGGGAGATGGATGTTTAGTGTGTTTTTATTTAATTAAATGTTGCTTAACCATTTCCACGTTTGATGTTATATGGTTTCTTATCCCTGTCTTCTCTATATTGCATATGTTTTTTTTATGTGATCGTGATGAGAAGATCCTACGGGCGGGCCAGCTGTGGAGGAGCTTGTTGGGACCTCGTATGAGCCAGACGTTGGAGGACGAGTAGTGGATCCTCATAGTTGAGTACAGAGTCTATGGCCAGTGCGTCTTGTCTCTTTAGGATGTTGTTTTTATTTTCTGTTTGATTATCAGTTTGTACATTTTGGGATCCGACTGATGGGATTCCCTCTACTGTACTGTATCAGGTCTTGAAGTGTATATGTTATGTATGTATGTATGTATGTATGTATGTATGTATGTATGTATGTATGTATGTATGTATGTTGTGTATGTTTTAAGTTTTTTTTTATTACTTTTTCCGCTGTTTTAATATATCAGCTTAACGATAATAACGAAATTAGGTCTTAATATTTTTTTTTTGGTTTTCTTTAATGGGACGTTGGGGTGTCTCATTTGGTGGTATTAGAGTAGTTCGGTTCTGAAACGGACTGTGATTAGGGTGAACTGGCCATTTAGTTGAATCCACATCGGATAACAACTATGCTTAGAAGTTGGGTAGTGAGTCTGACGCGACATCTCTATGGCATGTAGTATTTATATTCCAGTTTTATGTAGTATTATATGTCATATTGATGTGGGCTAATGATTTCTTTTAACAGGATCATGGCTCGAGGCCGAGGTCGAGGATGTGGTAGACGTGGTGGTGGTAGAGCGATAGAGGGTGTAGAGGATGAGCCTCATCAGCCAGAGGCAGGGATTGGAGGTGGAGGAGAGTCCGCCGAGACTCTTCGGACTATCCATGAGTTAGCATCCGTTCTGTTGCAGCAGGCGCATCAGAATGCTCAGAGGGTACAGAGAGAGGCAGAGTTACAGGAGCGACAGGATAGGAGGAGAGCCGCCGAGGCTGAGGATGCAGGATTGGCTACCTTTCTCAAAGGTAAGCCACCACAGTTTTGTGGAGAGTATGATCCAGAGCGAGCAGAGTGGTGGATTCAGGAGCTTGAGAAGATCTTTGACACCATGAGATGCAGAGATGATAGGAAGGTGACCTATGCCGCCTTCATGATGACTCGAGGGACTGAGTCATGATGGAGAGGCAAGAGGAGATTTCTAGAGGCTGAGGGTAAACTGATCAGTTGGGAGCTGTTCAGAGAGTGTTTCCTTGAGAAGTACTTCCCGCGGTTAGTCAGACGCGAGAAGGAGAGGGAGTTCATGAGTCTCCAACAAGGAGACAGGTCTGTTGTTGATTACGCTGCCAAATTCGAGGCCCTGATTCAGTTTTGAGTTCTACCAGAGGTTTCCAGATAAGGACTGGATGTGCCGGAGATTCGAGGAGGGTTTACGGCATGAGTTGAGGAGGGCTATAGTGCCCTTAGATATCCTGAGTTTCCCAGAGCTTGTGGGGAGGTGTAGTGCCATTGAGAGTATAGACCAAGGCAGGCTGCAGAGCTGAGACAACATCGTAGTGGGCGTCCTACCAGAGCTGGTCATCAGATAAGAGGTGATAGAGGTTCTCAGTGGAGGAGAGGACCATACACTAGACCGGTACAGAGCGCTCAGACATCTGCACCACCAGCACCAGTTACTAGAGAGGGCCAGCAGCAGAGGACCCCAATGTGTTTCAGATGCGGAGGTCCGCATTATATCAGGGATTGTACAGATAGATCTGGTTGATATGTCTGTGCCAAACCAGGTCATTTTGCTAGGGATTGCCGACAAAGAGCAGTATAGCAGCAGCCAGCAGCCGGCAGAGGAGCTAGTAGTTCCAGAGGAGCCAGTGGTTCCAGAGGAGGAGCTGGGAGAGGGGTTCCAGCAGTGGGACGACAGACAACCAGACCTCAGGCCACGGGGAGGGTGTTTACAGTGAGAGGATCTGAGTCATCTCAATCTGCAGATCTTATTCAAGTTATGTGTTTAATATCTGGCAGACTCTCGTCTGTGTTATTTGATTCAGGCGCTACACATTCTTTTGTGTCCCATGAGTGCGTAGATCATTCACATTTACCTGTTTCTCAGCTACCATATACCCTAACAGTATCCACCCTACCAGTGATCCTTTGATCACTATGTCTGTTTTCTTACAGTGTCCAATAGTTGTTGAAAATAGGGCAGTTCTTATAAATCTCATCTGTTTGCCTATGCGGTAGATAGACGTTATTCTTGGCATGGATTGGCTTTCGGCTACCATGTAGTGTTAGACTGTGCCCGAAAGACCTTATCTTTTATTGAGCTTTCTAGCATAGTATCTGCCAATGAAGGAACAACTATGAGGGGTGGCGGTTCTCAGCAGTATGTGATGCTTTTATCTTTGGAAGCTAAGTATACTCATAGTATAGATTCTCTGCCTATTGCGAGAGAGTTTCCTGAGGTTTTCCCTCATGACGTTCCAGGTTTGCCACCAGAGAGGGAGGTGGAGTTCGCTATAGATCTCATACCAGGGACCGGACCTATATCAGTAGCTCCTCATCAGATGTCACCAGTGGAGTTGGCGAAATTGAAGAAACATATGGATGACATGATGAAGAAGGAATTCATCAGACCGAGTGTTTCGCCTTGGGGAGAACCGGTATTGTTTGTCAAGAAAAAGGATGAAAGTTCTAGGTTATGCACGGATTATAGGCAGTTGAATAAAGTTACAATCAAAAACAAATATCCATTGCCTAGGATAGATGATTTGATGGATCAATTGAAGGGAGCTTCGGTGTTTTCCAAGATAGATTTAAGATCAGGATACCATCAGATTAGGGTGAAGAAGAAGGACATACCTAAGACCGCTTTCAGGACAAGGTATGGAAACTACGTGTACCTAGTTATGCCTTTTGGTGTAACTAATGCTCCAACGGTGTTCATGGATTACATGAACATGATTTTTAGACTGTTCCTCGACAAGTTTGTTGTGGTGTTTATAGATGATATTCTTATCTACTCCCGTAGTCGAGAAGAACAAGAGGAACATCTGAGAGTGGTGTTACAGGTGTTGAGAGATAGGCAGTTGTATGCTAAGCTATCCAAGTGTGAATTTTGGTTAGAGGAAGTACAATTTCTAGGGCATGTAATCAACAAGAATGGGATAGCTATCGATCCAGTTAAGGTAGAGGCCGTGATTAAGTGGGAGAGGCCTAAGTCAGTGAGTGAGGTGAGGAGTTTCCTAGGATTAGCCGGGTATTACATGAGGTTCATCGAGGGTTTCTCGAAGATTGCGTTGCCTATGATGCAGTTAACGAGAAAAGGTACGATGTTTGTTTGGACAGAGAAGTGTGAAGAGAGCTTTCAGAAGCTAAAGGAGAAGTTGACTACATCTCCTGTGCTGACGTTACCAGATCCATTAGGACAGTTTGACGTGTACTGTGACGCGTCATATCAAGGATTGGGTTGTGTTTTGATGCAAGAGGGAAGAGTTGTGGCTTATGCTTCCCGACAATTAAGGGTTTATGAAAGGAATTACCTAACCCATGATCTGGAGTTAGCAGCCATAGTGTTCGCATTGAAGATATGGCGACATTATCTCTATGGAGCTAAGTTTAATGTGTTCAGTGATCACAAGAGTTTAAAGTATTTGTTTGATCAGAAGGAGCTGAACATGAGGCAACGTAGATGGATGGAATTCATTAAGGACTATGAGTTTGATCTTTAATAGCATCCAGGGAAGGCTAATGTTGTGGCAGATGCACTAAGTTGGAAATCCTTGTACGTATCCGCAATGATGGTGAAAGAGATGGAGGTTCTTGAACAGTTTAGAGATTTGAACCTAGGTATGGATTTGATTGAGCATAGAATATGCTTAGGTATGATCAACATCAGTAGTGAGTTTTTGAGAGACATTAAGATTAAGCAGGGTTAGGACGAATATTTGGTGGATGTAAATCGAGGTATAGATGAGGGTAAGGTTTCAGAGTTTAGGAGAGGATCAGATGGAGTGTTAAGGTTTAAGGATCGAATATATGTGCCAGAGGACTTAGAGATTAGAAAGATGATCTTAGAGGAGGCACATAAAAGTAAGCTGAGTTTCCACCCAGGAGCCACCAAGATGTACCAAGACTTGAAGAAGATGTTTTGGTGGCCAAAGATGAAGAAAGAAGTGGCGGAGTATGTTCTATCATGTTTGGTATGTCAGAAAGCTAAGATAGAGCATCAAAAGCCCGTCGGGTTGTTGCAGTCCTTGGATATCCCAGAGTGGAAGTGGGATAGCATAGCGATGGACTTTGTGGTTGGATTACCACGAATTCTGAAGAGGTTTGATGCGATTTGGGTTATCATTGATAGGTTGATGAAGTGTGCTCACTTCTTACCTATTGGTGAGAGTTATAGTCTTGAAAGGTTGACCCAGATCTACATCAAGGAAGTAGTGAGGTTGCATGGTTGCCGTCAAGTATTGTCTCCGACCGAGATCCCAGATTTACATCTAGATTTTGGAGACAGTTACACGATGCTTTGGGAACAAAGTTGAGGATGAGTTCTGATTATCATCCTCAAACGGATGGACAGTATGAGAGAACAATTCAATCATTGGAGGATCTTTTAAGAGCCTGTGGGTTGGAACATGTTGGCAGTTGGGATGAATTCCTACCATTGATTGAGTTCACATACAATAACAGTTTCCACAGCAGCATCGGGATGGCACCTTATGAGACTATGTATGGGAGAAAGTGTAGGACTCCGTTGTGTTGGTATGAGACTGGCGAGAGTCGAGTATTGGGTCCTGATGTGGTACAACAAACAACAGAACAAGTTAGGAAAATAAAAGAGAAAATGAAGGAAGCCCATGATCGGCAGAGAAGCTACAGTAACAAGAGGAGGAGACCCTTAGAGTTCCAAGAAGGTGATCACGTGTTCTTGAGAGTCACCCCGAAGACCGGAATTGGCAGAGCTATAAAGTCTAGAAAGCTCACTCCCCGATTCATTGGACCATTTCAGATTCTTCGACGAATTGGTCCAGTAGCTTACCAGATAGCCTTACCGCCTTACCTTTCCAACCTTCACGATGTTTTCCATGTTTCCCAGTTGAGAAAATATTACCCTAATCCTTCTCATGTCAGTGACCCTGAGTCAATACAACTCCGAGAGAATCTGGAATATGAGACTTTACCGTCTAAGATTGCAGATAGAAGGATTAAAGAACTTCGTGGTAAACAAATTCCCCTGGTCAAGGTCATATGGGATAGTGTTACCGGAGATGCTACTTGGGAGTGTGAGGCGGACATTCAGCTGCAGTACCCCCATCTGTTTTCAAGTATGTAAATTCCGAGGACGGAATTTCTTTTAAGGGGGGTAAAAATGTAACATCGGTAATTTTATGTTTTGATTAAGTAAGAGGATTAGGTTTAAGTCTTGGATTAAATATTTAAGATGTTGTTTGAGGTCTAGGAACCTTTGCATTGAAAGTACGAAGTCATCTCGAGTGAGTTTGAACGTGAAAACAACTTAGGGTTTTCCCCGATTATCGTCTTTAGGACGTATGAGTGTGAAACAAGAAATTTGGAGTTAGGGTTGAGATTAGGCATTTTTTATGGTTTGTGGTTGTTTATTAAGTCTTGATGAGCCTATATCTCAAATTTGAGGTCAATCGGACTTCAAACGAGCTCAGAACGCGAAGAAACGTGCGAAGTCAATGTTGCTGACCAGAGGCCACGCTGAGGGTGGGGGAGTTGACGCTGAGCATGGGAAAGTGGTACCATGCACGAGGACACGTGGCGGGTTACGTGGCACGCATGCAAGCACGCTGGTGGACACTCCCACGCCGAGCGTGGGTAAAATCACGCTGAGCGTGAGCGCCAGGAATTTGAAAAAAATAAAAAGGGCTCAAGTGATTTCACTAGAGCCTTTTGAAACCGAAAACAGAGAAGGGGACCTGAGAGTTGGACAAAAAGCCAGAGAGTTCTAGAGAGAGATAGGGAGAGAATTAGAGAATGAGAGAGGGAGATCACTAAAGAATCCTAAAAACATTGATCAGCCTCTGGCTCGACTAGTTTTTGACTAGTAAGACCATAGGTTTTATTCGAGTTTAATCTCGTTTTCGCCCAAATTAGACTTGATTGTCCTCAAGCAAGGTTTTGAGTCCCTTAAGTAGTTTTAGGATAATTTAGTCAGTTTTGAGTCAAATAAAGCACTTATTGCTATCTCATGTTTTCAGGCTAATAAGGAGAGCATGAAGGGAAGGACAGAAAGCATCGTGGCCTGGCTGTGATGCCCATCACGGGCGTGATGGGAAGACAATGAAGAACAGAATTGATCACGACCTAGCCATGATGGAGGTCACAGCCGTGACAGATCAACACCCAAAGTCAGAATGTATCACGGCCTGGCCGTGATGGACCAGAATTTGAATGCGCGCCCTTGACAGAAGCGGTCACGGCCGTGACGCGCGACCTCTCTATAAAACAGAAGCGTAGCAGACAGATCAAGGATCGAGAATTTCACCGCTTTCAATATACTTTTAGATTTTTGCTATGCCTTTGATGGAGAACTAATCTCCCTAGATTAATCTTCTGTAATCGGCTTCCGCCGAAACTTGAGGTCTTGTAATTCCCGATTGAATTTCCTTCTCTCCTTCAATACTATTCTTTATTCTCTGTTTGCTTAATTCAGTTTGTATCGAATTAGTGTTGATTTATTTTCGATGATTTTATGTTCCTAAACTCAACCGCGTTTGCTTAATTCGTGTGCGTTCAATCGTGTTTGCTTAATTCACGAGTGCTTCACCCCGTTTACTTAATTCGGGAATTAGGAACATATGTCCCGTAGCGTCGATTTCGCTTGTTAATTGACGCTACAATAGAAAAGGGATTAGAATCCGCTTAGGGCATGGAATTACATGAACCGATGATAGTGGGAAACCGGACAGCAGATTGATCGTCTTCGCCTTATTTGATAATCGTTTTTATTCCTCTGTTTCTGTTCTATTTTTCTCAATTGATTTTCAAACCAACCAACCGGCCCCCTAAAACCGATTTTCTGTGATAATAACATTACGAGAGTCCTTGTGATACGATACCCGAGTTGTCGCATCCTGACTACACTTTTTACAAACCACTCGTTCTTTTTGACGCGTGCGCGACAACGTGTCAAATTGGCGCCGTTGCCGGGGACTCTTGTTGTTATTAACAGGAAAAAAAAATCACAAAAAATATTTGTTTTGCTGAATTAGTTACGGCTGTTTTGTCTGGTTGTGAATCTTACTGCTTCCCATGGAATATTACATGCATGGTTATATGCCTAATGTTGATTATGAGCCACCACCATGCATATATTATCCTAACTTTGCTGGAGGTTATGAGTTTAGCAGTGATTTTGGCATGTTTGGAGTGAATGGTTACTCTGGCCAACATGGTGGAGGACAAGGCAGCTTGGATGAGATTGCCTCTTTGGTGCAACGGATGGCAGAGAACAATCAACGGATGACGGAGAACAATCAACGGATGATAGAAGCTGGTTTTCAGAATTTGGCCACTCAAATGGATCAAAGGCAACAGAGGATAGAAGCTGGTTTTCAGAAGTTGGCCATTCAAATTGATCACATTGTCTCCACCTCGGCTGCACTGCAAACTCAACGTCTCCTTGCAGAACATATAGATTCACAAATAGTTGTTCTTGACAATACTTCTTTTGAACATGATTTTGATAATAATGTCAAGAACACTATTGTTGATGAACTGTGTGTTGAATTTCCGGACATTCAAGCCTTTTCTGATTCAGTATGTTGTACTATATGTACTGACTGTACTAACACTAACCCCTTGTGTGGTGTGTGCTGAGATTTCTGCATGTATAGCAGGTGATGGATTTGTTAATGCAGTGAATGAAAATCGTGCAGAAGACGAAGCAACACCGGAGACCCTCTCTACCTATTTGCCACCTCCCACTGTTAAACAACCAGCGATGGAGTTCAAGCCTCTGCCTGAAAGACTGGATTTTGCATCCTTGAATATGAAGACACTATGGCCAATCCAAGAGGTTGAATCCCATTTTTATTGGGAGGACTTTGTTGACCAGGAGGTCAACTTTGACCCAAGAGGGAGTGAGAAGTCCACCGCACTTGGCGGAGTTGCCATGATTATCAGGCGCCCACCTTCACATTACTGCTGCATGCTATGGGATCTGGGAGGATCATATTGCACTTTGGGCATTCCGTGGCCGCTGTATCACAGACAGTGGGATCCCGGTGGAACCACCTCCATGAGTTTTTCTAAACCCTTTCATTTTTAATTATCCTTGCTTTGTTTTTGTTTCGTTTTTCTTTTAGCTCTTGAATAATTTGAGAAGATCAAGAGTATGTGTTGAGTCTTGTGTCGGCAAGCTTTATTAGGTTTTGTCAAATTTTGCATAGATTGATTGCATAATAATTGTTGACTGCTAATGATTCCCCCCCTAGGTTTTGAAAATTTGATCCCCGTATAGAAATTGAAAATTGAACTTTGAGATATTCTGTTATGATTACATGATTTATGATAAGTTTGGGGTGAAGGGAAGAACACACTAGGGATCGAATCTCGGTCAAACAATTTGCAAAATTGTCCGGGTGAGGATTTGAGCCTCTGATGAGTGTGATTCCACATCATCTTTGTCTATCATTTTGCATGCATTTTCATGTAGTTTAGGCATATTTTTATTAGATTTTAGGTTAATTTTCCTTTGGAACGGGTAAGGCGGTTTTCGTGTGTTGTTTTGCAGATATCAAGGGTGAATTGCTCAAGATCAACCATGATGAAGTTTGGATGAAGATGGAGCTTTAAAACTGAAGAAAATGAGCCAAACAGAGCCCATCACGGCCTAGCCGTGATGCCCATCACGGCCTAGCCGTGATGCCCATCACGGCCATGATCGAGCAAAACTGAAAAAGAAGAAAGGCTGAAGTCAGAGTCTGTCACGGCCTGGCCGTGATAGCCATCACGGCCGTGACCCAAAACCACCACAAGTCAGAGCACATCACGGCCCAGCCGTGAAATTCTTCACGGCCACAAAGGAGCACTCGCGTCGCGAGAATTATGTTCGCGTCGCGAACCAATGAATCTTGCAGAACTGGCAGAGGCAGAGACCGTCACGGCCTGGCCGTGATGGCCATCACGGCCGTGACGCGCATTACTTGGACCTGAAGAAACCGAAATAGATCAGATTTTGAGTTGGTTTGGGACTCTAACTTCCCCATTTCTATAAATATGGACCAAGGCATCAGATACAAGGGAGATTGGATCATCCATAACAACTAGGACTCTAGGCTTAGATCTCTCTTCTCCTCTTCTCTTCTCTTCTCTGATTTTTGTATTTTCATGCTATTTGTAATCATGCTTGTCATCTCCATGGCAAGGCGTGAGTAGTAGCATAGTTTCTAGGGATTAGGGCTCTGCCCAAGTTTGTTTATGATGTAAATTTGATGTAAACTCTTTGTTAATTACGATTTGCTTTAGATCTGATTTCTAGTGTGTTATTCACTCATAAATTTCGGCAACCGTTTATTTGCGTGACATAGACGTTCTAAGGAGGAACCTAGCGGTGAACTTAGGATTTCTAGGGTGTTTCACTCGTAAAGTCCAGCGGCCGCTTGTTTGTGAGATGTGGATGATCTAAGGAGGAACCTAGCGGTGAACTTAGGTTATTTGCATGACTTAGACATTATAAGGAGGAACCTAGCGGTGAACTTAGGTGTCGGACCTATAGAAGTCAGACTTGGGACTGAAATCACGAGAGTTAGAAGTCGTCCCTCGAGGAGCAACGAGTTGTCACGAAACGCAAAGGGTCTAATCTGGGATCGACTACCACGAGAGTAGGGGTCGGGTCAATTGGGCACGGCTTTTGTAACCCGAGAGGGAGCTTAAGCTATCAGAGGATAAACTCGCCTTCAAGGCAATTTCGGTAATCAACAAAGGTAAATCAGATTAGCAACATAAACAACCTCAAAGGTAACCCAAATCCCTAGGAATCCATTTAAATCGAAAACCCCAAAAACATTTGTTTTCTGTTTGTTTATCAAATTCAAAAACCCTTTTTACAAAACCCTTTCATACAGTTCAGATTCAATCGATTCGAAATTAATTGTGATTCGGGAACACAGTCTCTGTGGGTTCGATATCTTTTATTACTTGGCAGTCCGGTACACTTGCCGGAATCGCACGCGCGCGCCGCGGAAAGTTTTTGGCGCCGTTGCCGGGGACTGTGCCTTTTCGAATTTCAATTAGTTTTTTAAATTGATTTTTCTGGACCCTTTTCTTTTTATTTGATTTTTATTTCTGAAAAAAAAAAATCAAAAACATTCTTTTCCTTCTATTGTATCCATCTCTCTGTGTGTTATATGCAAAGATCCCTAAGTCTTGGGAGCCTTAGTGAGATTGATCCGGAGATCGAGAGGACCTTCCACAGACGTAGAAGACTACAAAGAGAGGGAGAAAGGTTGAGTCCCGTTCCACTCATGGCGAATCAACCGGATACAAAGCCTTTGAAGGACTACGCAGCCCCAAATGCGAGAGGCTTGCGAACTGGGATTGCAAGGCCAAAGATTGAGGCGGAAAACTATACCATACCACCTATGCTAATCAACATGATTAGGCAACATCAATTCGGAGGATTGCCTTCGGAGGACCCGACCGATCATATAGAAACATTCTTAGAGTTCACCGACGCAATCAGGATTAATGGAGCCTCAGTCGATGTTGTGCGTTTGAGACTGTTCCCCTCATCTCTCACTGGAAAGGCGAAGGCCTGGATTAAGCAAATTCCCGCTAACACCTTGACTACTTGGGACCAATTGGAACAGGCGTTCTTGGAGAAATTCTTCCCTCCATCCAAGACGGCCTACATAAGGACCCAGATCACCGGCTTCTTCCAAAAAGACGGAGAATCATTATCGGAAGCTTGGGATCGATACAAGGGACTGCTGGAGTCGTGCCCACATCACGGACTCGAGAGGTGGTTAATAGTGCACACCTTCTATAACGAATTGGACTACTCTTCGAAGGTGTCACTAGATTCTGCAGCCGGTGGAGCGTTTATGAATAAGCCTCTCACTGAGGCATTCAACATCATCGAGAATGTCGCCACCAACTACCACCAATGGGGATCCGAAAGAGGTAATAACCCGAACAAGATTTCAGGGGGTAAGTTTGAGGTAAATAGCACAGATCTTATTATGTCAAAGATAGACTCACTTAATAAGCGTTTTGATCGGCTGGAAAGAGCTAATGTGAGTGCATTAGGTGCTACTAACCTTGTTTGTGAGATTTGTGGAATGCAGGGACATGACATGATGGGATGCCCACATGGATCCGGCGCTTCGGGTGAGCAGGTAAACTCTTGTAACAACTACTATGATACGAACCCGAAGCTGCCCAACTATGCTCCCCCAAATCCCTACAACCAAAGGAAGAACAACCCTTACCTCTCCTACGACAACTACAGCAACACGCTCAACCATGAGTTCCAAGAGGGTCAAGGTAATAAGAGAGCAGCACCGGGGTATCCTCAGGTACAAAGATCTAAACTCGAGACTTTATTTGAAAGTTTTGTCGAAACTCAGACAAAACAGAATGAGGAGTTTAGACAACAAGGAAGGGCAATGAGTGAGGCAATAAAAGATCTAGCATCTAAGGTAGACAACTTAGCAACTCATAACAAGATGCTAGAAACACAAATTGCCCAACAAGCCAGTACGTACTCGAGACCTAAGGGTGCATTCCCGGGGCAACCCGAAGCAAATCCCAATGAGCATTGCAATGTCATACACTTGAGGGATGATAAGCTTGGGGTGGGGGTAGCTGAAATGGAGGTGGAACCGGAGGAGGACACGAGCGAAAAGGAAGAGCCAGAACCGAAGTACGTCCCTCCACCACCGTACCAACCCCCGATACCTTTCCCACAGAGGTTGGTCAGGAAAAAGCAAGTAGATGTAGAGACTAAAATGCCTACTAAACTGAAAGACCCAGGTAGTTTCTCTATCGCTTGCTCGATTGAAAAAGTGCAAATAGACCGAGCCTTGTGTGACTTAGGGGCTAGTGCAAGCTTGATGCCCCTCACTATCATGGAAAGGTTGGAAATCAAAAAGTTGAGTCCGTTCAAATTCTCCTTACAATTTGCGGATGGCTCAACTAGGACTCCTCTAGGCATACTAGAGAATGTCCCTGTGAAGGTAGGGAAATTCTTCATCCCTACCGACTTCCTGGTATTAGACATGAAAGGGAATTCTGAATTCCCCATCATTTTAGGAAGGCCATTCTTGGCAACTGCTGGAGCAGTAATAGACGTAAGAAATGGGAAGCTCTCTCTAACTGTAGAGGAAGGTAGGATCGATTTTCAATTGACTAACTCTTATAACAACCCTCCTTTTGAGAGCCATGTGTGCAGAATTGATACAACGTCTCCAGTGGTAAAAGAAGAACTGAACATGGAAGCAACTCCGAAGGTATGCATGGCTAATGATGCACCCAGCAGTGATGGAAGTGGAGTTGCTGTCCATACTGAAACAAAACTTCCGCCGGGAGGAAGGAAGGCTAGGAAGCTCCGAGAGAAAAGAGCGAAGCGGAAGCATTATTGGCCGTATGAGCAGAAACGGCTATTTGAAGGAGTTCCTTGGAAGAGAAGTGTGCCTGCACTTCTACGCCCAGCCGACCCCGGTTGATTGAAGGAAGTATGGTCAAGCTTAAGACCATAAATAAGCGCTTCTTGGGAGGCAACCCAAGTTTTTCTTTCCCTTTTTCCTTTTGTTTTTGATTTAACCTCTTGAATAATTTGAGAAGATCAAGAGGCAAAAATATCATTAATAGGTTTGTCTAGTGTTTTCAGGTTGAGAAAGAGAAGAAGAGCATAAAAAAGATAAAGTCAGAGGCCATCACGCCCTGGCCGTGACAGTGGTCACGGCCGTGATGAACTAAACAAGAGCACAGAGAGCATCACGGCCTAGCCGTGACAACCATCACGGGCGTGATGAGTAGGATGCCAAAGCCAGAGAACATCACGGCCTAGCCGTGATGTAGATCACGGCCGTGACAGGGCAACTCCTGAGGACAGAATTGATCACGGCCTGCCCGTGATAAGCCTCACGGCCGTGATAAAATTTCTACCCAAGTTTTGACTGGAATGTGAAGCCAACACCCGCTACCGACTCGGTAAGTTGTTCCATTTTTCTCCTCTCTCCGACTTGATTATTTACATTGGAGACAATGTAAGTAATCAAGCTTGGGGTAGGGGTATTTATTTATTTTTGCATTTGCATTGTTGCATTCATATGGCATTCTCATAGGCATAGATTGGTATGATCACATTCTCTAGATTGCCCCTCACTTAGAACATGCATCCGATTGTGAGAACTTGGAGCCGAATGAATTGAGATAGTGAATTTTGAACCCAATTTTTCATTATTCTTGTGATATGGCTAAAAATAAAAGAAAAATTCTTGAGATATTCATTTGATAGTTGATAATTAGCATGTGGTTCCTTAAACTTGTGTACCTCACTGATTTTTGAACTACTAAATGTAAGATTTTGAGCCAAAAGGGGTATTCACTAAATCTACCCCATTTCTTGTGATAGAGTGTTGTGATTCCTCATGGACTGTATTTTCTAGAACTTTACTTGAAACCATTTCAAAACTTAAAAATTTCTGAAAACATTTTTGGAAATGATTGAGGCACTAGGTATTTTTCCGGCCTCCCGAGCTTTGAATGATAAATGCTACCCCTTAGTTGCCCAATTTTGAGCCTAAAGAAAAAAAAATACTTTTCTTGGTACCATGAATTAATTTGATAAATAATGCTTGGTATGGCACCTTTTAAAGTATTACAAAAAGGGGCAAAATGGTAGTTGGAAAAAGAATGGGATGAAAATATTTCTCTTGAGCTAAATCTCCCCTTCTCCAAACAAATAAAAATGAAATAAACAGAAAAAAAATGGAGAAGGGGATGACAAAGAAAGTGAGAAATGAAAAGAAAAAGAAAAAAAAAGAAAAAAAGAAGAAAGGTGGAAAAAGTAAATCAAAGCCCTCAAAAGGTATTTTAGAAGGTGTCATACTTTGTAATGTTTGATAATCTGTCTAGCCTTCTTGAAATTCCCTTTCTTTGATTTTCCCACCTAATAATAAATCCCATGGCCACATTACAACCAAAGGAAAAGACCTCTTGATTCTTAAGTGTTTTCTTAAATAAAGTAGAGATTTGGTTAATAGTCAAGCCTATGGTAAAATACTTTACTTGAGGAAATGGAGTGAATTGTCATAAACCATAAAACACTTGAGTGAGGTGAGATGAGTGCCCAAATCAGTGAGGACATGAACTTGAAGAACCTAAGCTTCTAATTGGACTTGAACTTGATTATCTCTTGAGTGCTTATTAAAAATGCCTATCACTTGGATTAGCTTCTAGGGTTCTTGGTTCACTATCCATGCTTTGATTGATTTATCTTATGGCCTGAGTAATTGCTTGAGGACAAGCAAAGTTTTAAGCTTGGGGTGATTTGATGAGTGTGATTCCACATCATCTTTGTCTATCATTTTGCATGCATTTTCATGTAGTTTAGGCATATTTTTATTAGATTTTAGGTTAATTTTCCTTTGGAACGGGTAAGGCGGTTTTCGTGTGTTGTTTTGCAGATATCAAGGGTAAATTGCTCAAGATCAACCATGATGAAGTTTGGATGAAGATGGAGCTTTAAAACTGAAGAAAATGAGCCAAACAGAGCCCATCACGGCCTAGCCGTGATGCCCATCACGGCCATGATCGAGCAAAACTGAAAAAGAAGAAAGGCTGAAGTCAGAGTCTGTCACGGCCTGGCCGTGATAGCCATCACGGCCGTGACCCAAAACCACCACAAGTCAGAGCACATCACGGCCCAGCCGTGAAATTCTTCACGGCCACAAAGGAGCACTCGCGTCGCGAGAATTATGTTCGCGTCGCGAACCAATGAATCTTGCAGAACTGGCAGAGGCAGAGACCGTCACGGCCTGGCTGTGATGGCCATCACGGCCGTGACGCGCATTACTTGGACCTGAAGAAACCGAAATAGATCAGATTTTGAGTTGGTTTGGGACTCTAACTTCCCCATTTCTATAAATATGGACCAAGGCATCAGATACAGAGGAGATTGGATCATCCATAACAACTAGGACTCTAGGCTTAGATCTCTCTTCTCCTCTTCTCTTCTCTTCTCTGATTTTTGTATTTTCATGCTATTTGTAATCATGCTTGTCATCTCCATGGCAAGGCGTGAGTAGTAGCATAGTTTCTAGGGATTAGGGCTCTGCCCAAGTTTGTTTATGATGTAAATTTGATGTAAACTCTTTGTTAATTACGATTTGCTTTAGATCTGATTTCTAGTGTGTTATTCACTCATAAATTTCGGCAACCGTTTATTTGCGTGACATAGACGTTCTAAGGAGGAACCTAGCGGTGAACTTAGGATTTCTAGGGTGTTTCACTCGTAAAGTCCAGCGGCCGCTTGCTTGTGAGATGTGGATGATCTAAGGAGGAACCTAGCGGTGAACTTAGGTTATTTGCATGACTTAGACATTATAAGGAGGAACCTAGCGGTGAACTTAGGTGTCGGACCTATAGAAGTCAGACTTGGGACTGAAATCACGAGAGTTAGAAGCCGTCCCTCGAGGAGCAACGAGTTGTCACGAAACGCAAAGGGTCCAATCTGGGATCGACTACCACGAGAGTAGGGGTCGGGTCAATTGGGCACGGCTTTTGTAACCCGAGAGGGAGCTTAAGCTATCAGAGGATAAACTCGCCTTCAAGGCAATTTCGGTAATCAACAAAGGTAAATCAGATTAGCAACATAAACAACCTCAAAGGTAACCCAAATCCCTAGGAATCCATTTAAATCGAAAACCCCAAAAACATTTGTTTTCTGTTTGTTTATCAAATTCAAAAACCCTTTTTACAAAACCCTTTCATACAGTTCAGATTCAATCGATTCGAAATTAATTGTGATTCGGGAACACAGTCTCTGTGGGTTCGATATATTTTATTACTTGACGGCGGTCCGGTACACTTGCCGGAATCGCACGCGCGCGCCGCTTCCGCGGCGCGACATCAGCCTCCAACATGTTTTTAATTGTGTGAATCACTTTCAAGTTGCACTTTCCCGAATTTGCTTGAATCTCTTCATGGTTTGCATGTCTATGTATTTGCATAAGATGATTTAGGCAATTTTCTTTGAATTAACTACTTGGCCTGAAAAGAACCATCCCTAATGCATGTTCCCTAGTTATCCCCTTTGAGCCTAATTAGCCTATTGTTTCTTGATGACCCTATATTATAAGCCAAAATCTCGAAAAACCATATTAACCCAATCTTAGGATTAGGAGAGCATGGAAGCTTAGCAAGAGAAGGATTGCAAGAAACTAAGTTTGGGGTGGCTGCAGGGATATGATGTGTTGTTTGGAATTGAGAAAAAGAAAAAAATAAAGGTTGGAGCCAAAGGCAAAAGAAAAAAAAAAGAGAAGAGAAAAGTGCAAAAATGTCAAAAAGGGTATTAAAAGAAAAAGGTTGTAGTCACCCAAAAGCATAAAGAAAAATGGAAAAAGGAATTTGAGTGGAATTTCAATGTGTAAAAAAAATGCTCATGCTCTCTTAATTCCTAAGGACTTAAGCCTAGTACCTTTGAATATCCTACCCTTAGCCAGGCCCCATTACAACCTTAAAAGACCTTTTGATGTTGCATGCATGTTTCCGTGGGAACCTTGTTTGAGATGAAAATCAAATTCATGGGAAGTACTCTTAAAGGTGAAATTGAGTGAAATGTTGATAGCCTAGACAAATTGAACGATTGAGTGAAACACTAAACCCCCTTGTGAGGAAGGCAATTGTTTGGAATTGGTGATCTCCCTTTTGTGTGTAACTTGGATCCCTTGCTTAGATTACCGATTACATGAATGATGGAATTCTCAATTGTTTAAAGTAAATGAATGTGGGGATTGCATTGTTGAAAAAGGGGGGAACATTGAAGGAAAATTGTTTTGTTGTAATTGCATGAAATTTGTGCGAAATTGATTAAATCCTATAAGCTTGCTGATAAGCCCCTGGCTTATCTAGTTTTATGACTAGATGAACTAGGGTTTATGTGCCAATCAGTCGAGTTCACTCTCGTTTTCGCCCAAATTTGCCTTGTTTTGTTCCTAAGTTGGACTTTGACTCGTTTTGCGTCTTTTGTGTAATTTTTAGCTTATTTTGGACAGAATTATGCTTTTGGTTGCTTTTGGTGTTTTCAGGGCAATAAGCGAAGCTCCGGGAGTCAAGGAAAGCCAAGAAGCAGTGGAAAAAGCACTTCTGGAGATACTCGCCTCGCGAGTGGATGCTCGCCTCGCGAGCCTGAACATCAGATTAAGCAGCAACAGTCATCACTCTGGTTCGCCCCGCGAACAAGTATGCTCGCCTCGCGAATCATGAAGACCTGGAAGTCAGAGACCATCACGGCTAGGCCGTGATGAAGGTCACAGCCTAGAATTGAATCTCGCCCCGCGAAAGAATCTCGCCATGCGAGAGTTTGGAGACACTGGAAAATAGAGACAATCACGGCCTAGCCGTGATAAAGGTCACGGCTGTGACAGATTGAAGTTGGAAGACTCGCCCCGCGAATACACTCTCGCCTCGCGAGAATCCAAACTTGAATGCGCGCCAAAACTAAAATTCGCGTCGCGAGAGTAAGCTCGCCCCGCGAGCTGGCGAGAAACAGAATCCTTATTTAAAGGCTGTTTCAGATCAGAATCAGGGTAGCTTTGGAGAAGTTGTTAGCCACTGTTTAGATCAGATTTTGTGCGAATCCTTGTTTCTGGAGCTGCGTCTCCCACCTCTTTTCTTTTCTTATTTTATTATGGAGATTGTTGCCAATTGTTCGTGTGTTGTTACGGACATGAGGAACTAATCCCCTCGTCTGGGGGATCGATGAAGCCACCCATGGCGGTATAGTGTTAACGTGATGTATGTTTTTCTCCCCTTCTCTCAATACATGTTTTCCAATTCTGATTTGATTGTGTTGATCATATGTGTTGCGTGATTAACTAGTTAAACGTGTTTGAGGCCGATCGGCGGTTCGCGTTTTAGAACTTGAATTGGAATCACTAATTGAATAATGAGCACGACAGTGGATTTAGGAGATTAGTGCAACCTTTTAGGGAACAAGAATTAATAGAATTCGAGATTAGGATTATGAGACCTAGTAAGTAATTAATCCAATTATCGAATACGTCCTATTGAGCACGACAGTGGATATAGGAGAAATTGGGGGTCCCGGTTGACATTGAAATTGAATTTAGGAAGGAATTCATCATCACGTGGGAACTATACATGATTGGGTAGGTGGAATTGAGACCCTAGATATTTTAATTTCTGATTTTAATACCTTAGTTTATTTGATTTGTTACTTGAATTGCGATAATCCTATCTTCTCTCTCAACCACCTTCTGTAACTTGACCAAACGTATCTGATTTCCCGCGGATTAGTTGAATTGGTAGCCCAATCCCTGAGTTCGACCTCGGTAATTACTTACCGTGTTTCTTTTATTACTTGCGACGACCCGGTACACTTGCCGGCGTCACAACAAGTTTTTGGCGCCGTTGCCGGGGATTGGCACAGCCAGTTTTCCTAATTTTTAGGAAATTTGATTGATTGGTTAAGTTGATTTTTATTTTATTTTTCTGTTATTTCTTTATTATTTTTATCTACTTCTTTGATTCCACTTGGTCTTGCCGTGTTTTTGTATGTGAGGTACCCTTTCACAAGAAGACTTGCTATTTGATTCGGAGATCACAAGACCGAGAAGCGCTTAAGGAAAGAAGCCAGAGAGCGAAAGAGGCTTGAAGCAATTGCTATCGAGAGGATGATCGAAGAAAACCCTCCTCCTCCTCCTCGTTACAAGCCTCTCTTCGAGTACGATCTACCCAGCTTGGGTGATTGTGACTCTTCTATTATGAGGGGCAACCTGAATACAGACTCCTTCAGAGTGGAAGCATGTGTCACATTCCAGATCCGCGAGAATCAGTTTGATGGGAGTGGCAAACAGGACCCTCATAGACACATCACTCGCTTCCTTGAAGCTTGTGACTTACAGAAGACAAGAGGAGTCTCACAAGATGAGTTTCGCTTGCGGCTTTTCCCTCTCTCTCTTAGGGATGTCGCTTGCGATTGGGTTGACAGCTTGGATAGGAACAACATCAGAACTTGGGAGCAAATGGCACAAAAGTTCCTAACCAAATATTTTCCTCCTCAGAAAGCGGCACAAGCAAGAATAGCCGTTACATCTTTCAGGCAGACAGAAGATGAAACCTATAATGAAGCTTGGGAGAGGTACAATGGGATCTTGAGAAGATGCCCTTCAGCGTTCTTTGACCCGGTCTCCAAAGTTCAGAATTTCTTTAACGGGTTAAGGGGACGCTATCAGATGAATTGTGATGCCGCAGCTGGCGGCTCTTTTTCCTATTTATCGGCTGAGGATGGATGGGCATTGTTAGAGAAGATGTCGTATAATGATTACAACCGTGGTAGGGAAAACTCAAGTGGAGTCAGTGCTGGTACAATGGAAGCCATTCTAGAGCAAGTCAAATCATTGAAGATGCACGTTGCGGCTTTGTCAGAGAGTAAGAAGGTTAATGCGGTCCATGAGGGAATGCCTCCGGGTTGTGGAAATTGTAATGGAGATCATGACACTTGAAGTTGTCCGCTAAATTTCTCTCAGGAACATGTGGACTCATGCCACAACTTCTATGACACTGTGCCCCAGAACAATTATCAGAGAAACAGACAGAATGACTACAGTCAGAATCAGAATAGGGGGTATATGAGGAGAGACCATCCGGGGTTCGCTTGGAGTGATGCTAATGGTGGTCTAGCCGGTCAACAACATCCTCAACAGAATTGGCAACAACCTCAACAGGGTCTAAGGCCGAACATTGGAATTCAACAGTGTAATACTCAGCAGGCTCTACCAGGGACTAACCAATTGCAAATAACTGATGGTGGAAGGCAACCTTGGGAATTGGCTTTTGAGAAGGTGAATGCGACAATTGACAAATGGGCAACGCATACAGGGGCGATTCACAATCTAGAGACACAGATGGCCCAGCTCGCAAAGCAACTTAATGAGCGTCTCCCAGGCACTTTCCCAGGTGATACCGAGAACAACCCCAAGGGACAATGCAATGTCATATCTACTAGAAGCGGAAGGGTGTTGGAACCTAACAGGGGTGCAACTAGTTCTCAGGATGACAAGGCCCCAGAACAACCACATGTTGAAGAAGAGCAACCTGAAAAAGAGAAGTTAGCAAGTGACAAGGAACCAGAGCAAGGGGGAAGGCTGAAGCTTGTGGATGAAGAGTTCCGAAAGAAGAAGTGGGTTGAACCCCAAGACCTCCCACCTTACATGAAGGTACCGTATCCTGAAAGATTGAAGAAGCCTCATCAGGATAAGCAGTTCAACAAATTCCTTGATGTCTTCCGCAAACTTCAGATTAACATTCCATTCGCGGAAGCCTTGGAACAGATGCCATCATATGCCCGGTTTATGAAGGATCTTCTCACCAAGAAACTGAGAATAGTGGATGAGGAAACGGTTGCTTTGACCGAGGAGTGTAGTACCATTCTTCAGAGAAAACTCCCTCCAAAGTTGAAGGATCCCGGTTCCTTTTCGATACCATGTACCATTGGGGAGATGACTGTAGGGAAGGCATTGTGTGATCTAGGGGCAAGCATCAACTTGATGCCCCTCTCTATGATGAAGAGGTTGGGAATCAAAGAATTCACGGATACACGGATGTCGCTCCAACTAGCCGACTGCTCTATAAAATATCCTTATGGGGTGGTCGAAGACTTGTTAGTAAAGGTGGACAAGCTTATATTTCCGGCGGACTTTGTAGTGCTTGATATGGAAGAAGACACCGAGATCCCTCTCATATTGGGTAGGCCCTTCTTGGCCACTGGGGGTGCCTTGATAGATGTGCGACAAGGGAAACTCACTCTAAGGGTGCAAGATGATGAGGTAGTCTTCAATCTCTTTGAAGCAATGAAGCACCCTGCAGAGAGGACGGAAGTGTATCGAGTAGATATGGTGGATCCAACTGCCAAGGCAAGGGCAACTAAAGAAGCCAATGGTTCTTCACTTACAAAAGTGTCGGTAAAATCCCATGATGGGGACAGTGAGGAAAAAGACCCCTTGGGGGATGAGGTCTATCTCGAGTGGTTGAAAGACATGGAAGCCTTACCGAGTCTCCCAGGGGAAGAATGTGCAAAGAAGGAGCTCAGCAACAAGGGCAAGAAAAAGACTGGTAAAGCACCGAAGTTGAAAGGTGGCACAACCATGGTGGTCAATGCAGACAATGAGTTGGTCCCAAAAAGGACCATCACGGGGTGGAGAGTTCGTGCTGATTATAGAAGGATGCTGGACTTAAATGAGTTGTCCGGGAACAGCATGCGAGCATATGAAAGGGCAAGAGCCTACAGAAAACGGATTGAGGAAGGGCATGGCAAGCAGTTTCTTCCTCCGGAGTAACCCTCTGGGGTGACTTGAGTCAGGCTCGGGACGTTAAACAAGCGCTACTTGGGAGGCAACCCAAGCTAGGTATCCTTTATTTTTAGTTCTATCATTTTCATTTATAAAAAAAAAAAAAAGAGAGAGCTTGATTCGCCACGCGAATCCACATTGGCCGCGCGAGACAGAAAGCCCGGAATCCCTGGGGTTGCTCACTTTTCTGTCTCGCGTCGCGAGGTCTACTGTCGCCTCGCTATTCTGGGCATCACATCTGTTGGAATTCCATATTCGCCTCGCGAGATACTACTCGCCTCGCTATTCTGGAAAGTGTGGAAACAGTTTTTTTTTCCAGATTCGCCTCGCGAGTTATCTCTCGCCTCGCGAATCTGCACTTAAGGTTTTAAATTGCAGGAGTTTTTCCAGGATGCTATGCAACAGAAGGGAGGCCGTGAGACCAATTGGATGAGGAGGCAACCATGGAAACTTGATCAGGGAGTATCCTTCCCTCTCCTCACTTTTGTTTTGTTTTTGTTTTTGCTTTGTTTTTGTTTGTCACCCTTGAATAATTTGAGAAGATCAAGAGTTGTTGTATGAATGTGTGTTGGCAAGCTTGTTGGTTTCTAATTAAATTGAGCACAGATTGCATGAATTATTTTGATCATTGATGATTTCCCCCTAGGTTCTGAAATTAGAAAATTTTATCCCCACTTAAAAATTGAAAACTGAACTTTGAGAATTTTATTGTGATTACTTGATTTATGATAAGTTTGGGGTGAGGGGGGTGCACTCACTAGGAATCGTATCTCGGTCAAACAATTTGCAAGATGTCCAGGTGAGGATTTGAGCCTCCAACTCTGTTTTTGATTGTGTGAATCACTGTTAAGTTGCACTTTCCCGGATTTGCTTGAATCTCTTTATGGTTTGCATGATTATGTGTTGCATCAAATGATTTAGGCAATTTTTCTTTGAAAAACTACTTGGCCTAAAAAGAACCATCCCTAATGCATGTTCCCTAGTTAGCCACATTGAGCCTAATTGACCTATTGTTTCTTTATGACCCTATATTATGAGCCGAAATCTGAAAAAACCATGTTAACCCAATCTTAGGATTAGGAGAGCATGGAAGCTTAATGAGAAAAGAGTTGTGAGAAACTAAGTTTGGGGTGGCTACGAGGTGATATGTCATATTGGGATGAGAAAAAGAAAATAAAGGTTGACCCAAGGCAAAAAGAAAAGAAAAGAAAAGAAGAAAACAAAAAAATTGCCAAAAGAAAAGGGCCAAAACAAAAAGATTAGCAAGGAAAAGGATGTAGTCACCCGAGCCCAAATGAAAAATGGAAAAAGGAATTTGAGTGGAAAAAGTGTCAAAATGCTCATGCTCTCTCAGTTCCTAGGGACTTAAGCCTAAATATCCTTCATTATCCTACCCTTAGCCAGGCCCCATTACAACCTTTGAAAGACCTATTGATGTTGCATGCATGTTTTCATGGAAACTATGTTTGAGATGAAAATCAAATTCATGGGAAGTGCTCTTAGAATGTGAAAGTGAGTGAAAAGTTGATAGCCTAGACGAATTTGAGCGAATGAGTGAAATTTTACATACCCTTGTGAGGAAGGCAATTGTTTGAAATTGGTGATCTTCCTTTTGTGTGTGACCCTGATCCTCAACTTAGATTAATGATTGCATGAATGATGAAGTTCTCAATTGTTTAAAGTAAATGAATGTGGGGATTACGTTAATGTAGGGGGGAAATCATTGGAGAAAAACTGTTTTGTTAAGATTGCATGAAATTTGTACGAAATCGATTGAATCCCCTAGGCTTGCCAAGTCTTGAGTCCTTTTTGAGTTTTAGCTTGCTTGGGGACAAGCAAGGTTTAAGTTTGGGGTGTTTTGATAAGCCTCTGGCTTATCTAGTTTTATGACTAGATGAACTAGGGTTTATGTGCCAATCAGTCGAGTTCACTCTCGTTTTCGCCCAAATTTGCCTTGTTTTGTTCCTAATTGGACTTTGACTCGTTTTGCGTCTTTTGTGTAGTTTTTAGCTTATTTTGGACAGAATTATGCTTTTGGTTGCTTTTGGTGTTTTCAGGGCAATAAGTGAAGCTCCGGGAGTCAAGGAAAGCCAAGAAGCAGTGGAAAAAGCACTTCTGGAGATACTCGCCTCGCGAGTGGATGCTCGCCTCGCGAGCCTGAACATCAGATTAAGCAGCAACAATCATCACTCTGGTTCGCCCCGCGAACAAGTATGCTCGCCTCGCGAATCATGAAGACCTGGAAGTCAGAGACCATCACGGCCTAGCCGTGATGAAGGTCACAGCCTGGAATTGAATCTCGCCCCGCGAAAGAATCTCGCCGCGCGAGAGTTTGGAGACACTGGAAAACAGAGACAATCACGGCCTAGCCGTGATGAAGGTCACGGCTGTGACAGAATGAAGTTGGAAGACTCGCCCCGCGAATACACTCTCGCCTCGCGAGAATCCAAACTTGAATGCGCACCAAAACTAAAATTCGCAATGCGAGAGTAAGCTCGCCCCGCGAGCTGGCGAGAAACAGAATCCTTATTTAAAGGCTGTTTCAGATCAGAATCAGGGTAGCTTTGGAGAAGTTGTTAGCCACTGTTTAGATCAGATTTTGTGCGAATCCTTGTTTCTGGAGCTGCGTCTCCCACCTCTTTTCTTTTCTTATTTTATTATGGAGATTGTTGCCAATTGTTCGTGTGTTGTTACGGACATGAGGAACTAATCCCCTCGTCTGGGGGATCGATGAAGCCACCCATGGCGGTATAGTGTTAATGTGATGTATGTTTTTCTCCCCTTCTCTCAATACATGTTTTCCAATTCTGATTTGATTGTGTTGATCATATGTGTTGCGTGATTAACTAGTTAAACGTGTTTGAGGCCGATCGGCGATTCACGTTTTAGAACTTGAATTGGAATCACTAATTGAATAATGAGCACGACAGTGGATTTAGGAGATTAGTGCAACCTTTTAGGGAACAAGAATTAATAGAATTCGAGATTAGGATTATGAGACCTAGTAAGTAATTAATCCAATTATCGAATACGTCCTATTGAGCACGACAGTGGATATAGGAGAAATTGGGGGTCCCGGTTGACATTCTAATTGAATTTAGGGAGGAATTCATCATCACGTGGGAACTATACATGATTGGGTAGGTGGAATTGAGACCCTAGATATTTTAACTTCTGATTTTAATACCTTAGTTTATTTGATTTGTCGATTAAATTGCGATCTTAATCTCTCTCTCTCAACCACTTTCCTCACTTGACCAAACGTATCTGATTTCCCGCGGATTAGTTGAATTGGTAGCCCAATCCCTGAGTTCGACCTCGGTAATTACTTACCGTGTTTATTTTATTACTTGCGACGACCCGGTACACTTGCCGGCGTCACAACACTTGCCAGGTTTGAGTTCTTTTTGAGTTTTAGTTTACTTAGGGACAAGCAAAGTTTAAGTTTGGGGTATTTTGATCAGCCTCTGGCTTGACTAGTTTTTGACTAGTAAGACCATAGGTTTTATTCGAGTTTAATATCACTTTCGCCCAAATTATACTTGATTGTCCTCAAGCAAGGTTTTGAGTCCCTTAAGTAGTTTTAGGATAATTTATCCAGTTTTGAGTCAAATAAAGCACTTATTGCTATCTCATGTTTTCAGGCTAATAAGGAGAGCCTGAAGGGAAGGACAGAAAGCATCACGGCCTGGCTGTGATGCCCATCACGGGCGTGATGGGAAGACAATGAAGAACAGAATTGATCACAGCCTAGCCGTGATGGAGGTCACGGCCGTGACAGATCAACACCCAAAGTCAGAATGTATCACGGCCTAGACGTGATAGGTATCACGGCCGTGACAGACCAGAAATTGAATGCACGCCCTTGACAGAAGCGGTCACAGCCTGACCGTGATGCGCGGCCTCTCTATAAAATAGAAGCGCAGCAACAGATCAAGGATCGAGAATTTCACCGCTTTCAATATACTTTTAGATTTTTGTTATGTCTTTGATGGAGAACTAATCTCCCTAGATTAATCTGCTGTAATCGGCTTCCGCCGACACTTGAGGTCTTGTAATTCCCGATTGAATTTCCTTCTCTCCTTCAATACTATTCTTTATTCTCTGTTTGCTTAATTCAGTTTGTATCGAATTAGTGTTGATTTATTTTCGATGATTTTATGTTCCTAAACTCAATCGTGTTTGCTTAATTCGCATGCATTCAATCGTGTTTACTTAATTCACGAGTGCTTCACCCCGTTTGCTTAATTCGGGAATTAGGAACATATGTCTCGTAGCGTCGATTTCGCTTGTTAATTGACGCTACAATCGAAAAGGGATTAGAATCCGCTTAGGGCATGGAATTACATGAACCGATGATAGTGGGAAACCGGACAGCAGATTGATCGTCTTCGCCTTATTTGATAATCGTTTTTATTCCTTTGTTTCTGTTCTGTTTTTATCAATTGATTTTCAAACCAACCCCCCCCAAAACTGATTTTAACATTACGAGAGTCCTTGTGATACGATACCCGAGTTGTCGCATCCTTACTACACTTTTTACAAACCACTCGTTCTTTTTGACGCGTGCGCGACAGCGTGTCAAACACCATTGTTGAGAGCTTTAGGAGCTGGAACAGTTTCAGAGAAATCATCTCCAAGCCTTCATACTCCGTTGGATTGTGTCCAAATTTGACATGGAGGTTTTAAGCTAGTATTTATTCATATCTAATGGTTGGAAATTTTGTACCTTTCCCAGAGTGTGAGTTATTCAGCCTAGAAGTTGGAGTTGAGTTCAACTCGGGTAGCTCCAGACCAGTCATCTTACGAGGTTCATCCCCGGCTCATCCACCGCTGGATCGAGGTGAAAATTTTGGATAAGGTAACGGGAAGGTATTTCTCTA
Organism: Sophora flavescens; assembly: GCA_030762895.1. Lineage (NCBI taxonomy): Eukaryota > Viridiplantae > Streptophyta > Magnoliopsida > Fabales > Fabaceae > Sophora > Sophora flavescens. Next base: position 234,426,509 of record CM061064.1, on the reverse strand, counting down.
ATCTCACTGTTCAATTTTGTAAACAAATGTCTGGATTGTGATATATGAGGCCAAATCAGTGGTGGATTTGGTGGTATTTGATGCCAATTTTGAGATTCTTACAATGTGCCTTTTTCAATGTCAGTCGTAGGTGGATTTTGAGGCTCGGAGACCCTATTTATAGGGCGACCCAAAACCTACAGAAGAGCGAGCAACGGACAATGTCTATACCACATTGGGGACTACTCAGTGGTACCGATGGTGTTATAGAAATTGTGCGTTTATCGTCGTTACGCTATATATATATTATTTTTATTACGTGAGGATTGTCTGTTTGACTGGTTGATTTGAACTTGGTACTTGATGTATGATATTATGAGTGTTGTAATTATTTTTTAAAGTGTTTATACTTATTATTATTATTATTATTATTATATTTTGGTATTTATTATTTGGAAACGATATTATGACATGATGATATATGATGATGATTTTGGATAACATGATGATGATTATGATGATATGATGAGTGTTATGATTGTGCTTAGAGGATTGAGTAAATCATAAGTAATGTTGAGACACGAGGATGTATTTGGGAATTGCATACGATATGTGATAGCAATGCCTAACCAAAATGATTATCGTGATATGAGGCTGAGATTGATGAGATGAGATTATTTTGAGGTTATCTATGAGATTATGATAAGTGGTTAGGGCATTAGGGGGTGACCTGAAACATGGTCTGTGATATGAGGGACCTGAAATATGGTCGAGTGGATCTGAAACATGGTGGAGTGGACCTGAAACATGGTCGAGTGCGGTCTATGCCTCAGAGGGAGTATTCCCGGGGATAGGCTAATGGCAGACCGTCCAGAGATGATTTCATTTTAGTCACTGCTATAGTTCATCCATCGCATGAGCATCCTGGATTGTGGTCGAGAGGTGTGCACCGGGTTGTGTAGCTATAGTGCCATTGCTTTGCATGGGAACCCTCCATCTACGGACGAGGGTGTGGGCCGGGGACTCTGGGATGTGTCGATTATATTGTTGTGATATCCGGATATGGCCGATACCTGAGGAGATTATTCATACAGCATTTGCATTGCATCATGATGGAGGGTAGAGGAAAGATCCTAGATGTGGATTGAGGATGATTGTGTTACATATATTTATACTTGGGAGACGGATGTTTAGTGTGCTGTTATTTAATTAAATGTTGCTAAACCCTTTCCACGTTTGATGTTATATGATTTCTTATCGCTGTCTTCTCTATATTGCATATGTTTTTTTTTATGTGATCGTGATGAGAAGATCCTACGGAGGAGCCATCTATGGAGGAGCTTGTTGGGACCTCGTATGAGTCAGACGTTGGAGGACGAGCAGTGGATCCTCATAATTGAGTACAGAGTCTATGGCTAGAGCGTCTTGTCTCTTTAGGATATTGTTTTTATTTTCTGTTTGACTATCAGTTTGTACATTTTGGGATCCGACTGATGGGATTCCCTCTACTATACTGTATCACGTCTTAAGGTGTATATGTTATGTATGTATGTTATGTATGTATGTATGTATGTATGTATGTATGTTGTGTATGTTTTAAGTTTTTTTTTTTTACTTTTTCCGTTGTTTTAATATATCAGCTTAACGATAATAACGAAATTAGGTCTTAATATATTTTTTTGGTTTTCTTTAATGGGACATCGGGGTGTCTCATAAAGGAAGTTCAGAGGTTAGCAGGTCGAGTTGCATCCTTGCAAAGGTTTCTACCAAAGTCAGCTGATAAGTCCGCTCCATTCTTTAAAACTCTAAAAAACCTGATGGACTTCAACTGAAACAAGGAGTGTGAAGAAGCTTTCCAGAACCTCAAAAACTTTTTGGCCTCACCTCCAATCCTAACAAAACTAACCCCCAGGAAGGATTTATTACTATATTTATCAGTTAGCCAGCAAGAAATCAGCACGGTTCTAGTACAAGAAGAAGGAAGACAATAAAGGCCGATATACTACATTAGTAAGGTCATGCATGGAACCGAAACGAGGTATCAGATGATAGAAAAGTTGGCCTTGGCCTTAGTCACAGCTGCTCGGCATCTCGGGCCTTATTTCCAAAGCCACCAGGTAATCGTTCTCTCGGACTACCCAATAAAACAAGTCCTAAGGAAACCAGAGCTAGCCGGGTGAATGATCGCTTGGTCTATAGAGTTATCCGAATTCGGGCTGAAGTACGAACCAAGAGGACATATCAAAGCGTAATGCCTCTTGGATTTTGCGACAGAACTCAGCGGAATCCCGGAGCCTGCCCAGACTGAAATATGGGAAATTTTCGTGGATGGATCTTCCAACATCAAAGGAAGCGGAGCCGGGGTAATCTTGGAAGGGCCAGATGGAAACAACCTAGTACAATCAATAAGACTCAATTTCTCGACCAGCAACAATTAGGCCGAATATGAAGCTTTAATTGCGGGGATGAAGTTGGCAAAATAAACCGGCGCAACAAGACTTAGGGCTTACAACGATTCCCAACTTATGAGCGCACAGATCGTGGGAAGTTATCAAGCAAAGGACGCTCAGCTAACAAAGTACCTGGAAAAGGTAAATCAGCTCGGAACCCTATTTGAAAAATTCTCAGTAGAACATGTACAAAGAGAAAACAACGCCAGAGCCAACATTTTGGCAAAACTAGCCAACACAAAAAGGTCGGGTCAATTCAAGACAGTGATTCAGGAAACCCTTTACTCCCCGAGTACTGAAACTGAAGACGTGATGGACATTGAAGATCTCGACGAAGGATTGATCACCCCGATTAAAAAGTTATTGATAGAAAATATTTTGCCAGAAGAACGGAAAGAAGCTCGAAGGGTCAAGAGGTAAGCTCCATTCTACACTATCGTCAGAGGGAAGTTATACATAAGAGGATTTCTAGCCCCGCTCCTTAAATGCCTAAGTCCAGAGCAAGCGAAATATGCAATGACCAAAGTGCACGAGGGAATATGTGGATTACACGACGGAGACCGACCACTACATTCAAAGCTATTACTAGCTGGGTATTTCTAGCCAACAATGAGGGCAAACTGTATTCGATGGGTCCATAAGTGTGAGAAATCTCAACATTTTGAAAAAACACCCCACATTCCCCAGGAAGCATCAGATAGCATAGTATCTCCATGGCCGTTCGCAAAATAGGGGATGGATATCCTCGGTCCCCTACCCGTCGGGAAAGGGCAAGTAAAATTCCTCCTAGTAGCAATTGATTATTTTTCAAAATGGATTGAAGCCGAACCACTAGCAAAAATCTCAGCCGGGCATACAAGGAAATTCAGGTGGAAGAACATCATTTGTAGGCACGGACTCCCGTATTCAATCGTTACTGACAAAGGCACTCAATTCGCTGATCAAACCTTCCAAGTATTTTGCAAACAGCTCGGGATCAAGCAGCACTTCAGCTCAGTTGAGCATCCTCAGTCTAATGGGCAGGTGGAGTCCGCAAATAAAGTTATCTTAGGAGGACTCAAAAAGGTTGGAAGAGGCGAAGGGAACCTGAGCAGAGGAACTCCCCGGTATGCTCTGGGCCTATCATTTTACCCCATAGTCAACAACGAAAGAAACCCCTTTCCGACTCACATACGCCATGGATGCTATGATTTAGGTGGAGTTGGGCGAAACTTCATTGTGCAGAGAGGTCTTTAATTTGAAAGATAATGAGGATAACTTGAGAATGGAGCTTGAGTTACTGGAAGAAGTACGAGATATCACCCGGATAAAGAATGCAGCCAGTAAACATAAGGTCGAAAGAAAATATAATTCCAGGCTCCAACCTCGGGAATTCAGAGAAGGGGTACTGGTCCTCAGGATGCAAACTGGGCAGAGAAAGTAGCGGAATGAAGGAAAGATGGCCGCCAGTTGGGATGGACCGTTCAGGGTCACCATGAAAATAGGAAATGGAGCATACAAGTTAGAGACAATGGAAGGAAAAGCCCTCCCATGGACTTGGAAGGCCACTCATCTTAAGTTCTTTTACACTTGAAAATTGTAAAATCGGGAAGAGTACTCTTTTTCCTCGTCGGCGTTTTTATCCCTAAGGAGGGTTTTTCGCCGGAAGGTTTTAACGAGGCTCAACCAAAAGTTATATAAATGAAATTTTCCTTATCTTTCAATTTGGATTATATTGTTCTAACTATCGTTTGAATAACTACTTGACAGAATACAAAAAGGGAACTAAAACCAGGAAAAACCAAAAACCTTCTAAGAGGTTCAAATCGAGAGACGAGCTGCGGCCCTCTCGCTTGGAAGTCAAGGAACGACTCCTTTCAAGTAAACAACTCGGGAGTCTAGGAGCGGCTCCTCCCGAGGTGCAAATCGAGAGGCAAGTCACTACAAAAAAAAAAGACTTGGATCCTCCTTTCCGAGTACAGAAGGAGGATCTCGTCAATACAACCCAGATCCCACCAAGAAGAAAAGAGGAGAAAGGTCAACACACTAAGGCATCCACTGCAGTTCCAAAATCCCCACACCAGCCAAGCTTTTCGGTTGATTCCACCACCCAAATGGGCTAGGAGGTGGTTCTTCATTAACCTTTTGAAGGCAACCTAAAGCTGACGTGCTAGAACAAAGGATCCTTCAAGCGGAACCCAGGAAGCGGACCCTCTCCATGATCTTCTCCACAAAGCAGAGTTCATTATGAACTCTGCGGTGTCCTGTTTGTAACCTTACGAACTCTGCCATAGCTCGTGAACAAGAAGCGATAACAGGCAAGAATACACCAGCATAACCAAAATAACTCGTAAAAGAAATTAAAGGAACTTCACAGCAAAAAGGAAAGAAGCGTGAAGCAGAGCTATTAAAGACAACACGTTCCCAAAGAAGGATTTAAAGAACATATAATTTTCGAGGCTCATTTAACGAGAGAGCATTTCCAAGGTTGCTTGAAATTCAAACACATGGGAAAATACACGCCGACCACATCGAAAACAACGGTAATAAAATCACTTGGAATAGAGCATGCCTCAAAAAGACATGCAAATAAGAGAAACAAGGCACTCGGGATGAAAAGAAGAGAGGTAATACAGTCTCTTTGGAGACCCGAGAAGTTAAAAACGAAAATGAGAGGAAGGAGTTAACATGGTCTCTTTGGAGACCCGAGAAGTTAAAAAAACACGGTCTCTTTGGAGACCCGAGCAGTTGAAAATGAAACCACTAAACGACCCCAAAAGTGTGTGGAAACAAAAACAAAAGCAGCCACCCGTGAAGTAGATAGTGAAAACTGGGTCCCCAAAGTAAACTAAAGCTATGACAATCATACCTCGGGAGAATTCTCCCGACGTTCCCCGCCTTGGTCATTAACAGCACTCTCGATCTCATCAGCACCCCCAAAGTCAGCATCGCCACCCCCAACATCATCCCGACCATCATTCCCATTATCAGCAACCTCTTCCTCCCTGATCGCTACCAGCTATCCATTACGAACCTTCTTATCAGAGCTGAAGATAGAATGATCTATCTCAGGATGTTTCAGTTCATACTGCTCCTTGGCCGCAAGGAAGCCCGCCTCATGTTGTTGAGCCGCAAATAATTCCCACTCCTTTATCTCGGCAGTCATCTTACTCACCGTCTGATTGAGCTCTGAGATCTGTCCTTTGGCGACTTCAAGATCAAAATTAGTAGCATTTAAATCGGCTTGCACCGTGTTCTTGGTAGCGATCAAAGTCGAGCAAGTACCCTTGAGTCGAAGAACATCGGCGCCCGCCTGTTTCAAAGTGTCTTTTGTCGTTTCCAGCTCTTTCTTCATTTCCTCGTTCTCCCGAGTCGATTTTAAAAATTCCCTCATCAAATTTGGTCATTCTCCACATTCTTCTACAGCTTTTGCTTCTCGGATTCAAGATTAGAAATTTTGGTATCAATCATAGTAGATTCCATCTCGGAAAAACAAGCCAAACTGGCTAGACGCAAGCCTAAGATCTCGGTCATCTTGGCAATCTCGGAGCAAGTGAGGGAGCGATAAAGCTGTGTCTAAACGATAATGCAGCTGCTCGTTGGGAGTAAGACTCAAGAGAAAATAAGGATTCCATACTAAAACGTTTTCAGGCCCCATATCCACCCGACTTGTTAAAAGTTGATGAAACACACCCTCAGGAGGAGAAGTAGATGCTGTTTGTCCAACCACTGCCTTCCAGGGGCGCTGCGGCGGAGTCGCTTCGGTCGGCTCGTCTCTCCTCAAGACGGCGGTTTTTAAAGACAAAGCCATCTCCGCATGGATCCGATGACTCCATCAGGTTGATCGCATTTTTCTCTCTGGGGATGCCAGAAGTCGCAACAGCCGTCCTGCCCGGCTGCTTATGCTTCTCCAAAATTTCAAGCACAGCCTTCCTAGACATCTTAGGAGCCATCTTTTCTGAAAAGCAAGAAAACTTATGTTATAAAAAGAAGAAATAACGAATAATGGTAAGACGAAGGCGGATCCTCACCCATGTAAGAGGTTAACTCGGCAGGGTCATCGGCCTTGTCGATAACCTCGCGGCAGTGGATATCCAACAACTGTTCGAGAAATGTAACCTCGAGTTTTTCTTGGTGACTGAGGCAATGGTACTCGAAGAATCTGATGATGCAGGGTTTGCGTTGCCATCTAAGGGGAAATTTGGGTCCCCCAAAGCGGAAATGAAAGGAGTTCCCGTCTCCTTTATGGATTACCTAAAAGAAGCCGACTTTGAAACCTTTCCAAGAGGTGCAATAAGGGATGAAAACCTTACGGCGTTGGATTTCACTAAGAGCTATCCAACCGGAAACACCGCCGTTGATAAAAATTGGCAAGTGCACCAAATCGCTTTGTAGTAATAAAAATATCGTCATCAGGGATTGAACTGTTAACTACTAACGTGCCAATTCAATTTCGTTTGAGGGACCGAATGGTTTGAAATTGGCTTTCGCCAATAAGTAAGAATAGGAATTTAAAAAAGAAAAGAAAATATTTTTGGTATTTTTTTCATATGAGAAAATTAAGCAACAGAATAATTGGGTTTTAACAATCAAGAAGAAATTGTTAGAGGATCGATTTCCCTGCCTTTCCTACTTGTTCAATCCTGAAAATTAACTTGAACAGTTTATCCAATTTCAAGAAACTGAGTTTTGTAATTTATCCCCGAATTCCTTAGGTGGAAAAATCTTTCTGTCTAGATTACTAATTCAATTCCTTGAGAAATAGATAATTAGCAGAAGCATTAAGAATAAGTTCAACTCAAAAAAAAAAAATTTAATCTGATTGTGTTCTTATTCCTAAGTAACACGCGCAAATCGTTCATTCACAAACAACAACTATGAATCTGAATTTCCCAATTACAAAATTCATATAGTATATAAACATGAAAACGGTGAATAAGCTCTTGAAATTAAAGAAAAACTATTGGACACCCAACTACTCACAAGAAGTGTAATTTCACTCAATCACTCAAATTTATGTGGTTAATAATTGCAAGTTTATCACTCAAATTCACACATCAAAACCATGCAACTTCAAGTTTGATTTTCATCTCAATCATTCATCCACAATTCACAACATGCATAAATCAAAGCGACTTCATTTAGAATGTTATGTGGCGAAGGTAAATGGGAAGGATATGAAAGGATAAACAAGCTTGCACCAAAGAAAATAGGAGAGCAACAATTACTTTTAAAGAACCATGCTTTGCATACAACCCTTTTCCCACCTCTTTCTTTTTGACTTCCTTCACCTTCTTTTTTATCAAAGCACCACTTTGTTTTTCTCAAGTATTTCATACCATTTTTCATATATTTTTTTTGCATTTATTTTTTGTCCTTTTTTGTCTTCTTTTTTATTTTTTTATTTTTTATTTTTTATTTTTTAGTGACCATTCCTTCCTTTCACCAACATATAAGCACAATATTCTCCCCCACACTTATGTCAAACCCACTCACAATAATTCAATGCTCTACTATCCACTACGGTTTGGGTAGAAACAATATTTTTCAAGTTAGCTCATGGGTAAAAATAAACAAAGATTTACATATAAAGGTCAAATAAGCTAAGCAAAGGGAAAATTCAAGGTTGGTTATTTGGTCAAAGTAGCTAAATTAAAAATGGCCCAAATCATTTTTATAACATGCATGTGAATCATGAACTTCAAACAAGAACCAAACAAACTCAAGAGAATGAATTTCAATGGTGCACTCACAAGAAAGAATTTACAATTATAGGCTCAAATGACTCACAAGGATAAAGTTAAGCAATCTAATTAATTCTCACCAAAATTTTATAGCCATGAACTTTAATCAACAAGGTTTAACACAATGCAGCAAAGTTATGAAATCCAGTCAAGAACAAACTCAAATGAAAAACTAAACCACAAGTATCATCTTCATATCAAAGGAAAACAAACATGGTGGGCGCACAATACAATGAAATTGCCAAGAATGGGGTTCCACACAAGCATGCTTATTATTTTTTCAAAGAATGGTAATGACCTTAACTTGCAAACACTAAAAAAAAAACTCAAAAATAAAACAGCATATAAACAGAAAAAATATAATAAAGCAAAAGAAAAGAAAACTCCCCTATCTTGCGCTTCCAAATTTTGGTCCAAACTTGAGGTCACCATCATTAGTGCGTCCTATCCTTCCTTTTTGTCATGAGATACCATGAAGCACAACTAAATATATATCTCAAAATAGAGAAAACATTAGCACAAGATAGGCAAGTCATACAAGAAAAAACAACTAAGTATATATCTGAATCAAATTTTTTTTCTATTTTCTAAATTTTTAAATTTTTTCTTCTTTTTATTTATTATTAATATTTTTCAACAAAAACTAACAAGAAAATGAAAATAAACTAAAGAGAAAGGTTAAGCAAACTCATTGAGAAGCTTCCACCTGCAAGTTTTTTCAAATGTTCCATAGTTTCCGCTTCTAACTTTTGAATCATGACACTCAGTTGCGCTACTAGCTCTTTAGAATGTTTCCCAGCTTGCATTTCAAACCCCTGAATCATGGTACTTATTTCTGCCTTGTTACGCTCTATGCTCTGGATCACAAGTTGAGCATCTATCTCCCAAAGAAATTCTAGCACCTCAGGATTCAGCTTAAAGTGTGGTGGTGGTGGTAAAGATGACAAATATGATCTCCAGTCCTCATTGGAGTATGTCTTTACATTGTTAGCAACGATACAATCAAGCAAGACCCAATCAACTTGATATTCCTGATTTGAACAGTAGTCATGGTCCATGTGTTGCATCCACCTAACAAAAACAAATCTCAAAAGAAAAATTCAAATATATACAAAATAAAATGCTCAAATCGAGATTTCATTCGCACAACTAATATTAACGAAAATCAATCCCCGACAACGGCGCCAAAAACTTGTAGAGCAAAATTGGCAAGTGCACCAAATCGCTTTGTAGTAATAAAAATATCGTCCTCAGGGATTGAACTGTTAACTACTAACGTGCCAACTCAATTTTGTTTGAGGGACTGAATGGTTTGAAATTGACTTTCGCCAATAAGTAAGAATAGAAATTTAACAAAGAAAATAAATTATTTTTGGTATTTTTTTTCAAACGAGAAAATTAAGCAACAGAATAATTGAGTTTTAACAATCAAGAAGAAATTGTTAGAGGATCAATTTCCCTGCCTTTCCTACTTGTTCAATCTAGAAAATTAACTTGAACAGTTTATCCAATTTCTAGAAACTGAGTTTTGTAATTTATCCCCCAATCCTTAGGTGGAAAAACCTTTCTGTCTAGATTACTAATTCAATACCTTGAGTATTAGATAATTAGCAGAAGCATTAAGAATAAGTTCAACTCAAAAAAAAAAAAAAAAGATAATCTGATTGTGTTCTTATTCCTAGGTAACACGCGCAAATCGTTCATTCACAAATAGCATCAATGAATCCGAATTTCCCAATTGCAAAATTCATACAGTAGGTGACCTTGAAAACAGATAATAAACTCTTGAAATTAAACAAACCAGAACAAGTAATTATCTAGAATCAAAACAAGTTATCTAGGCAGTTCCATCTACCTCTAACAAAAGAAAATTAGGTAGACATAATAGTAACATAACAAACTCCGGAAGAAGATGAAGGCAAGGTAGTCATCATGAGTCTCTACTCGTCAGCTTCAACTCTCTTGATTGCTCCCTTTTCTCCCATTCAAAACTGTGTCTGCCCCTCATGACGCTGTGGCTATATATAGATGTAAGCCTCCAAATCTTCAATTTGCATGGGCCCCTGGCAATTCTTGTATCACGTTGCTGCACTTATTGCAAATTGCAATTCATGATTTGATTTAATTTGGATGAAAACTAAATCTCCTAAATTTGTGATCATGGCCCACATCAATTAATGGCAATTGCAATTCTTCATATCAATTATCATCAATTTAATGACTTGGAGCCCCACTCCATATCACAATATCAATTTGCCAAATTCTCATGCTGTTGCCGTTTTGCTATCTTCTTTTTGCAATTTTCGTTAGAAGCCAAATCTATCAATCTCTTCAATTTTCCATCTCATTTTTATTATTTCCTACAAATGTAAACAAGTAAAAATACTATTAGATTAACTCTAAAAACATGAAATTAAACTAAAATATTCAAAATATTATTAAAAACTAAATTAGCTAAACTTAGGGACAAAACTCAATCAATCGACACAATTGGGAGCAAAAATCCATTTAATAAGCACATAAAAATCACTTAATCTAGAATATTATCACACCCCTAAACCTAAGACTTTGCTTGTCCCCAAGCAAAAGTAGCCCAAACTAACACACAAAACACTAAGGACAACAGACCAAGCAAACATCGACTCAAGGGACACCCTAATTTAATAATAACAAAGCAATGCACCACCCAACCATGCAAGAAATCCTAAACAAAAGAATCACGTTATAACAAGTTCATATCCAAGAATATTCCAAAGAAGAAATCATAACAATGGTGCTCCAATATTTCAACACTTGAAAAATTAAAGAACATGGTTAATTCAATTAAGGAAAAACTATTGGACACCCGACTACTCACAGGAAGTGTAATTTCACTCAATCACTCAAATTTATGTGAGTAATAATTGTAAGTTTATCACTCAAATTCACACATCAAAACCATGCAACTTCCAGTTTGATTTTCATCTCAATCATTCATCCACAATTCACAACATGCATAAATCAAAGGGACTTTATTTAGAATGTAATGTAGCAAAGGTAAATGGGAAGGATAAGAAAGGATAAACAAGCTTGCACCAAAGGAAATATGAGAGCAACAATTACTTCTAAAGAACCATGCTTTGCATACAACCCTTTTCCCACCTCTTTCTTTTTGACTTCCTTCACTTCTTTTCTTTCAAAGCACCACTTTATTTTTCTCAAGTATTTCATACCATTTTTCATATTTTATTTTATTTTGCATTTATTTTGTGTCTTTTTTTTTCTTCTTTTTTCTTTTCCTTTTTTTTTTTGTAACCATTCCTTCCTTCCACCAACATATAAGCACAATATTCTCCCCCACACTTATGTCAAACCCACTAACAATAATTCAATGCTCTCCTATCCACTAAGGTTTGGGTAGAAACATTGTTTTTCAAGTTAAGGCTCATGGATAAAAACAAACAAATATTTACATATAAAGCTCAAATGGGCTAAGCAAAGGGAAAAATTCAAGGTTGGTTATTTGGTCAAAGTAGCTACATGAAAAACGGCCCAAATCATTTTTATAACATGCATGTGAATCATGAACTTCAAACAAGAACCAAGCAAACTCAAGAGTATGAATTTCAATGATGCACTCACAAGAAAGAATTTACAATTATAGGCTCAAATGACTCACAAGGATAAAATTAAGCAATCCAATTAATTCTCACCAAAATTTTATAGCCATGAACTTTAATCAACAAGGTTTAATACAATGCACCAAAGTTATGAAATCCAGTCAAGAACAAACTCAAATGAAAACTAAACCACAGGTATCATCTTCATATCAAAGGAAAACAAACATGGTGGGAGCACAATACAATGAAATTTCCAAGAATGGGGTTCCACACAAGCATGCTTATTATTTTTTCAAAGAATGGTAATGTCCTTAACTTGCAAATACTAAAAAAAAAAACACTCAAAAAAAAAAACAGCATATAAACAGAAAGAATAAAAAAACAAAATAAAGCAAAAGAAAAGAAAACTCCCCTATTCTGCGCTTCCAAAATTTGGTCCAAACTTGAGGTCACCATCATTAGTGCCTCCTATCCTTCTTTTTTGTCATGAGTTACCATGAAGCACAACTAAATATATATCTCAAAATAGAAAAAACATTAGCACAAGATAGGCAAGTCATACAAGAAAAAGCAACTAAATATATATCTGAATCAATTTTTTTCTTCTATTTCCTAAATTTTCAAATTTTTTCTTCTTTTTATTTATTTATTATTTTTCAACAAAAACTAACAAGAAAATGAAAATAAACTAAAGAAAAAGGTTAAGAAAACTCATTGAGAAGCTTCCACATGGATCCCATTGCTTGTAGCATAGGGGCCAAGAGATGCTAAATATGTAAAGGCTTCCTCCCGGATCCCATAACTTGTGGAGTGGCGATTGCGGAAGCAAGATGAATCTACCCTCAATTCCTCCTGGCAAGTGTGTGAAAACTCCATTGACCTCTTTAGGTACAATAATGAACCCACTTCCTCCCGAGTCAAATGTTATTTTCCCAAAGAAATTTGATAGACAAGTGGAAGGGACCAACTTTGCAGTGTCCACACATGCATGTAAGCCAACATATTTATCCAATGCAGCAATTTCAGGTTTCTTAGCCAGCATGGTGAAAGATATTTCCTCTTGTGACTCATCTATCACCATCACTATATCTTCATTTTGATCCATCTCCGCAACCACATTCTCTTGAATATGGGTTTCCAGTGGCTCCTCGGCTAGCTTTTTCAAATGTTCCATAGTTTCCGCTTCTAACTTTTGAATCATGACACTTAGTTGCACTACTAGCTCTTTAGAATGTTTCCCAGCTTGCATTTCAAACCCCTGAATCATGGTACTTATTTATGCCTTGTTACGCTCTATGCTCTGGATCACAAGTTGAGCATCTATCTCCCAAAGAAATTCTAGCACCTCAGGATTCAGCTTAAGGTGTGGTGGTGGTGGTGGTAAAGATGACAAATGTGATCTCCATTCCTCATTGGAGTATGTCTTTGCATTGTTAGCAATGATACAATCAAGCACGACCCAATCAATTTGATATTCCTGATTTGAACGGTAGTCATGGTCCATGTGTTGCATCCACCTTACAAAAACAAATCTCAAAAGAAAAATTCAAATATATAAAAAATAAAATGCTCAAATCGAGATTTCATTGGCACAACTAATATTAACGAAAATCAATCCCCGGCAACGGCGCCAAAAACTTGTTGAGCAAAATTGGCAAGTGCACCAAATCGCTTTGTAGTAATAAAAATATCGTCCTCAAGGATTGAACTGTTAACTACTAACGTGCCAACTCAATTTCGTTTGAGCGACCGAATGGTTTGAAATTGGCTTTCGCCAATAAGTAAGAATAGAAATTTAACAAAGAATAGAAAATATTTTTGGTATAAATGAGAAAATTAAGAAATAGAATAATTGGGTTTTAACAATCAAGAAGAAATTGTTAGAGGATCGATTTCCCTACCTTTCCTACTTGTTCAATCCTGGAAATTAACTTGAATAGTTTATCCAATTTCAAGAAACTTAGTTTTGTAATTTATCCCCTAATTCCTTAGGTGGAAAAACCTTTTTGTCTAGATTACTAATTCAATTCCTTGAGTATTAGATAATTAGCAGAAGCATTAAGAATAATTTCAACTTAAAAAAAAATGTTAATCTGATTGTGTTCTTATTCCCAAGTAACACGCGCAAATCGTTCATTCACAAATAGCAACTATGAATCCGAATTTCCTAATTACAAAATTCATACAGTAGATAAACATGAAAACAATGAATAAACTCTTGAAATTAAACAAACCAGAACAAGTAATTATCCAGAATCAAAACAAGTTATATAGGCAGTTCCATCTACCTCTAACAAAAGAAAATTAGCTAGACATAATAGTAATAGAACAAACTCCGGAAGAAGATGAAGGCAAGGTAGTCATTATGAGTCTCTACTCGTCAGCTTCAACTCTCTTGATTGCTCCCTTTTCTCCCCCTCAAAACTGCATAGCTCTCTCTCTCTCTCTCTCTCTCTCTCTCTCTCTCTCTCTCTCTCTCTCTCTCTCTATATATATATATATATATATATATATATATATATATATATAAATATTTGTGCGGCTATATATAGATGCAAGCCTCCAAATCTTCAATTTGCGTGGGCCCCTGGCAATTCTTGTATCACGTTGCTGCACTTATTGCAAATTGCAATTCATGATTTGATTTAATTTGGATGAAAACTAAATCTCCTAAATTTGTGATCATGGCCCACATCAATTAATGACAATTTCAATTCTTCATATCAATTATCATCAATTTAATGACTTGGAGCCCCACTCCATATCACAATATCAATTTGCCCAATTCTCATGCTGTTGCCGTTTTGCTATCTTCTATTTGCAATTTTCGTTAGAAGCCAAATCTATCAATCTCTTCAATTTTCAATCTCATCCTTATTATTTCCTACAAATGTAAACAAGTAAAAATACTATTAGATTAACTCTAAAAACATGAAATTAAACTAAAATATTCAAAATATTATTAAAAACTAAATTAGCTAAACTTAGGGACAAAACTCAATCAATCGACACAATTGGGGGCAAGAATCCATTTAATAAGCACACAAAAATCACATAATCTAGAGGATTATCAACCGCGTTGTTTCACCCAAAAGAAATTTAAAAATTTCTGAACAGAGGCCGAGATGCCGAAGTACTTACAAACGATCTCAAAAGCCCGGATGAAACACCAGCTATTCGGATGAAGCTGGGAAGGAGCCACATTTAAAGAACGTAGCATCGATGACTCAAAGAGGGTAAAAGGGAGACAGACTCGGACTTTCGTTAAAACGCACTCATGCAGGAAAAAGAAATCTTGGTTTTCCTAAGAGTGATAGACACGATCCTTGGAGGAACAAGGAAGACAACCTACTCGGTCTTGGTATCTTTTATCAACAACAAAACCCCTAACGGAGTTAAGGGACTCAAGAGTGAGGAATTTGGATCGAATACGAGGAATCTCCGGGTCAACCCAATCGTACGGGTCGACCAGTGCTACGGCGGCCCCGCAGCGGTTGCAACATCCGTGGGAGAAGGGACATTATCGGAACCTATTTGAGGAGTGGAGTTTTCCTCCGCCATAGTTATCACTACAAAGAAAAAACTCAGCGAAAGAAAAAGTAAGAAAGAAAACAGAGCGTACTTGCAGAAGGAGAATAGAAGAAATCGAAGGAAGCTAGCAGCGAAGAATGAAGTGTTGGTAGTGGCTACTATCTCAAGAGTGGGGGGTGAATTGAGATATTGAAAACTTTTTCAACAATTTAAATCAAAACAGTGTTTCTTTAAAGAAAATTGGTTTTCACTCAATTTTAATTCCCAAGAATCAGGTTATGGAACAAGTGATGATGTTAAGAAGAATTATAAGAAGTAATAACAAGTTTAACACAGATTGTATATCAATGATTCAAGTTAACAAGTATTCTTAAAACTCATTCACAACACACAAGTGCATATAACAAGTATATGGAGTTTAGAGATGAGAAGAACACGCAAACCGATTTATCCTGGTTCGACTACCTCCTATGGTAAGCCTACATCTAGTCTCACACCTCTGTGGTTTTCTCCACTATAATCAGCAATTACAAAATTCCTATTACAGCAACACAAGGATAACCTCCTTGCTCAAGAATTCACCAGAAAACACACTTGCTTTTCTATACCCAAGGATCCCTTCTATCCTTGTTCAAGCCTAAGAGATACCCTCTCTTAATCACACTAATTCACTAAAAGAATTGAGTACAAGAAAGACACTAAAAGTCTGATTATACAAATTGAAGTTTTAACTAATATCACACTTTTCTCAGAGATGAAGCACTTTTGGATCTTTCGTAGTTTCACAATCAGAATGAGTTAGGTTCATGAAAAGTGTTCCTTTGATCCCTCTTTATATAGAAGACAAATTATAGTCGTTGGGATCATTTAAAACAGATTTGGATCTGATTTAACAAAATCTGTTTTCTTGATTCTTGTTCTTGAAATGAGATTCTGTTGATTCTTGTAGAGTTTGCGTCCTTCTTGAAAAATAACTGTTTCCATATGAAAGGATAGCCAAGTCTAATTGAAGAGTAAAATATTTGTTTCTATCTGAAAGAATAGCAAATAGCCGCCTCCATTTTGCCACGTCAGTAGACGGGAGTGCTAACACAAGTTATTGGACATGCTTCAACTGGTAGACGAGTTTCATATGCCATGTTAGTGGACGGAGCTTCTCATTAAGATCTTAGTAAGTCCAAAGCATGTATCATTAGTAGACGAGCTCCATTTGCCACTTTTAGTAGACGAGCTCTCCTTTTTTTTTACTTCAGTAGACGAGCTCCATGTGCCACGTCAGCAGACGAGCTTCTCTGTTACTTTCAATGGACGCGCTCTTCTTGTTAGACGAGCTCTTTTTGTTGGACGAGCTCTTCTTGTTGTACTTTACTGGACTCCAGTTTTTTATCCCTTCGTCTGCTTGTTTTACTTGGTTAGACGTCAGCTTGTTTTGCTTTGTTGGACGTCAGCTTCTTTGTTCATAAGTGATCTTGCATGCAACTTAACACGTAATGAGTACATAGTCAAAATAAAAAATCTTATGAAAAATACACTTTGTTTGTCATACATCAAAACATGAATGAGGGCTTAGTCTTACAAACTCCCCCCTTTTTGATTATGACAAACCTTACCATACTTAACCTTAGTTATTAAGAAATCAGAGTACAGTTATTCAGTAAGCATGGTTCTTGAGTCATTTTCATCCTCCCCCTGTGTCATTGATATCTTTCAAAAGATCAAGTGTTATCATATCATTATCATGAATAAAAATCATCTTGCATTTATTATAAGTTCAAGTATGTCTTTTCAAAGCAGTTCATACTCAGGTATCAGAGAAAAAAAAATTTACATATCAGAGAAATTTTTTTTTACAGCAAATACAAGACAGAATTAATAGTTGTATGGTTCATCTTTCTCCCCCATTGTCATTGTCAAAAGGAAACTATGGAGAATGTTGAAATCAAACTGAAAAACAGTCTTGCATTCATTAATAATAAATCATTTCAGAATTTATGCAATACATCAAAACATCCAAAACACTAAAATAAAAAAAAAAGAAATTACAGACACTTAAGGGCACTTAGTCTAAACTTAGACTAGATAAAAGCATCTTGCCCATGTCCTTCATAATTTTCAGCATCTTGTGCTGCCTCGCTTGCCATATTGACTATATTATCAAAAATAACATCTGATATCAATTATTTTGAGGATCAATTATGCCAAGTTCCCATCTTATAAAGAAGAAACTCTCCTTATTTAGTGGTTTGGTGAATATATCAGCTAATTGCTTGGCTGTATCTATATGTTCAATCCCAACATGACCACTTTGAATATGATCCCTGATAAAATGATGCCTAATTTCAATATGCTTGGTTCTTGAGTGCATAATTGGGTTCTTTGTTAGATTAATTGCACTAGTGTTATCACACTTTATTGGTATATGATTCAGATAAACGCCATAGTCAATTAATTGTTGTTTCATCCATAGGATTTGAGCACAACAACTCCCAGCTGCAACATATTCTGCTTCAGCCGTGGATAAGGCCACACTAGTTTGCTTTTTACTAAACCAGGACACTAGGGAATTTCCTAATAAATGGCATGTTCCACTTGTGCTCTTCCTATCTAACTTGCATCCAGCAAAGTCAGAGTCAAAATATCCTATTAATGTGCAAGTGGATCCCTTAGGATACCACAGCCCCATTTCTTTTGTTCCTAAAAGATACTTCATGATTCTTTTACCTGCAGTAAGATGTGATTCTTTAGGATTAGCTTGATATCTTGCACACATACACACACTAAACATTATATCTGGCTTACTTGCAGTGAGATAAAGTAAGGATCCGATAATACATCTATACTTGGATACATCTATAGATTTACCATGTTCATCTTTGTCCAAGTAGCAGTCTGGACTCATTGGTGTTGTCATTTCCTTTGCGCTTTCGATTCCAAACTCCTTTAGTAGTTCCTTGCAATACTTTGTTTGGCTTATGAAGGTTCCATCTTGGCATTGTTTAATTTGAAGTTCAAGAAAGAAGGTAAGCTCTCCCATCATGGACATTTCAAATTCACTTTGCATTAGTTCACTAAATTCCTTGCATAAAGACTCATTAGTAGCACCAAAAATAATGTCATCAACATATATTTGAACAAGTAAGATATTGTGTGTTTTTGTTTTAGTAAATAGTGTTGTATCAACTTTTTCACTTTTAAAGCCTTTCTCTAGGAGAAAATTGCTTAACCTCTCATACCAAGCTCTAGGAGCTTGCTTGAGTCCATAGAGGGCTTTAGTCAGTTTATAGACATGATTTGGGAACTCACTATCAACAAAGCCAGAGGGTTGACTTACATATACTTCCTCTTGTATTATTTCATTTAAAAAGGCACTTTTCACATCCATTTGGTACAGTTTAAAGTTCATTATACATGCATAGGCTAAGAGCATTCTTATGGCTTCTAATCTAGCTACGGGAGCATATGTTTCATCATAATCAATTCCTTCTTCTTGATTATATCCCTCAGCTACTAGTCTAGCATTGTTTCTTACTATTATTCCATTCTCATCCATTTTGTTTCTAAACACCCATTTAGTTCCGATTATTTGGTTACTTTTGGGTTTTGGAACTAAATCCCAAACTTTGTTCCTTTTAAATTGATTTAACTCCTCTTGCATTGCAATCATCCAATGTTCATCATTAATAGCATCATCAACAAATTTTGGTTCTATTTGAGATACAAACGCCATGGTATTGCAAATATTCCTTAAAGAGTTTCTAGTGGTTACCCCTTTGGTGATCTCACCAATGATATTGTCTAGGGGACGATTCTTTGAAGCTTGCCACTCCTTAGGAAGATATTCTTGTTGAAGTTCTGCTTGAGGTTTTTTTATTGATCTATTCATCTTCCTTTTCCTTGTTGCTCTCTTTTCCTTCATCATATTTCACTTCATCCTCAAGAGTTTCTGCATCATCAAAAATGTCCTTTCTCAACCGTTTGGGATTAGACTCATCAAATATTATGTGAACAGATTCTTCCATTGATAAAGTATGCTTATTAAACACTCTATATGCTTTGCTAGTTAATGAATAACCTAGGAAAATACCCTTATCGGCTTTGGGATCAAGTTTCCCAAGATTATCCTTGCCATTATTTAGCACAAAACATTTACAACCAAAGACATGAAAATGAGAAATGTTGAGTTTTCTTCCCTTGTAAAGTTCATATGAATTTTTCTTCAAAATTGGCCTTATTAGAACTCTATTTAAAACATAACATGCAGTACTCACAGCATCAGCCCAAAAATACTTTGGTAAAGTAGAGTCACTTAACATGGTTCTAGAAATTTCTTCAAGTGACCTATTTTTCCTCTCAACTACTCCATTTTGTTGTGGAGTTCTAGGTGCAGAAAAATTGTGTTTTATACCATGTTCATCACAAAAGTTATCAAACTCCTCATTTTGGAATTCTCCTCCATGGTCACTCCTAATTGAAACAATTTTCACGTCTTTCTCATTTTGAACAACCTTAGCCATTTTATTAAAAGCTTTAAAAGCTTCATTATTTTGTGCTAAAAAATAGGTCCAAGTAAATCTAGAGAAGTCATCAACAATTACAAGAGCATAAATATTTCCACCAAAGCTTTTCGTCCTAGAAGGTCCAAAAAGGTCCATGTGCAGCAATTGTAAGGGTCTACTAGTTGAAACAGTGTTTTTAGCCTTAAATGAGGTTTTCACTTGTTTACCCTTTTGGCATGCATCACATAAGCCTTCTTTAACAAACTTTTTATTTGGTAAACCAATTACAAGTTCTTTGGAAATCAATTTATTCAAGTGATCCATATGAATGTGAGCTATTCTCCTGTACCAAAGCCAATTTTCATCTTCTTTGGAAATTAAGCAACATGCATCATTGGAAATTAAATTGTCTAAGTCTAGAATATAAATGTTATTGATTCTATTTCCAATCAATTTTATGTTATTATCATGAATGGTTTCGATCATACACAAATTTGAGTTAAAGTTTACCTTGTAGCCTTTATCACATAATTGGCTTATACTTAGTAGATTGTGTTTGAGCCCTTCCACATAGAGAACATCCTCAATATTGATTGATGGAATTTTTCCTATTGTTCCAACGCCAAGAATTCTTCCTTTGTTGTTGTCTCCATAGGTGACGTTTCCACCTTCTTTGGGAGTGAAAGATGTAAATTTTGTGATGTCTCCGGTCATGTGTTTGGAGCAGCCACTATCTAAAAACCAGCTTGAGGTTTTGGCCTTCAAACACACCTACAAAACAGATTTTTTTATACTTTTCCTTTAGGTACCCAAATCTGGTTGGGTCCTGATGTCACGCTGCGAATGCGCATGCGTGCGATTCCGGCAAGTGTACCGGATTGCCGTCAAGTAATAAAAGATATCGAACCCACAGAGACTGTGTTCTCGAATCGCAATCGGTTTTCGAATCGATTAGATCTGGACAGTTTTTAAAAAGGATTTTTATGTTTTGAGTGAAAAGGATTTTGAATTCGAAATTAAAAGATAGATGAGCAGAAAACAAATGTTTTTGGGGTTTTCAATTTAAATGGATTCCTAGGGATTTGGGTTACCTTTGAGGCTGTTTATGTTGCTAATCTGATTTACCTTTGTTGATTACCGAAATTGCCTTGAAGGCGAGTTTATCCTCTGATAGCTTAAGCTCCCTCTCGGGTTACAAAAGCCGTGCCCAATTGACCCGACCCCTACTCTCGTGGTAGTCGATCCCAGATTGGACCCTTTGCGCTTCGTGACAACTCGTTGCTCCTCGAGGGACGGCTTCTAACTCTCGTGATTTCAGTCCCAAGTCTGACTTCTATAGGTCCGACACCTAAGTTCACCGCTAGGTTCCTCCTTAGAATGTCTCAGTCATGCAAATAACCTAAGTTCACCGCTAGGTTCCTCCTTGGATCATCCACATCTCACAAACCAGTGGCCGCCGGGCTTTACGAGTGAAACACCCTAGAAATCCTAAGTTCACCGCTAGGTTCCTCCTTAGAACGTCTACGTCACGTAAATAAGCGGTTGCCGAAATTTATGAGTGATTAACACACTAGAAATCAGATCTAAGACAATAATGAAATCAACAACGATTTTACATCAAATCAACATCATTTACAAACCTTGGGCAGAGCCCCAATCCCTAGAAACAAACTACTACTCCAGTCTTGCCATGACAAGCTGGGTTGACAACATAATAGAAAATACAAAAATCAGAGAAGAGAGGAGAAGAGGAGAAGAGAGATCTATGCCTAAGTCCTAGTTGTTATGGATCATCCAATGTATCTGTATCTGATGCCTTGGTCCTTATTTATAGAAATTGGGAAGTTAGAGTCCCAAACCAACTCAAAATCTGATCTATTTCGGTTTCTTCAGGTCCAAGTAATGCGCGTCACGGCCGTGATGGCCATCACGTCCAGGCCGTGACAGTCTCTGCCTCTGCCAATTCTGGAAGTTCCATTCATTCGCGACGCGAAGATACTGCTCGCGACGCGAGCCCTCTGTTTGTGGCCGTGATGAATTTCACGGCTGGGCCGTGATGTGCTCTGACTTGTGGTGGTTTTGGGTCACGGCCGTGATGGCTATCACGGTCAGGCCGTGATGACTCGACTTGACCTTTCTTCTTTTTCAGTTTTGCTCGATCATGGCCATGATGGGCATCACGGCTAGGCCGTGATGGGCTCTGTTTGGCTCATTTTCTTCAGTTTTAAAGCTCCATCTTCATCCAAACTTCGTCATGGTTGATCTTGAGCAATTTACCCTTGATATCTGCAAAACAACACACGAAAACCGCCTTACCCGTTCCAAAGGAAAATTAACCTAAAATCTAATAAAAATATGCCTAAACTACATGAAAATGCATGCAAAATGATGGACAAAGATGAGGTGGAATCACACTCATCAAATCACCCCAAGCTTAAAACTTTGCTTGTCCTCAAGCAATTACTCAGGCCATAAGATAAATCAATCAAAGCGTGGATAGTGAACCAAGAACCCTAGAAGCTAATCCAAGTAATAGGCATTTTTAGTAAGCACTCAAGAGATAATCAAGTTCAAGTCCAATTAGAAGCTTAGGTTTTTTCAAGTTCATGTCCTCACTGATTTGGGCACTCGTCTCACCTCACTCAAGTGTTTTAGGGTTCATGACAATTTACTCAATTTCCTCAAGGAAAGTATTTTACCATAGGCTTGACTGTTAACCAAATCTCTACTTTATTTATGAAAACACTTAAGAATCAAGAGGTCTTTTCCTTTGGTTGTAATGTGGCCATGGGATTTATTGTAAGGTGGGAAAATCAAGGAAAAGGGAATTTCAAGAAGGCTAGACAGATTATCAAACATTACAAAGCATGACACCTTCTAAAATACCTTTTAGGGGACTTTGATTTACTTTTCCACCTTTCTTCCTTCTATTATTTTTTTTTCTTTTTCTTTTCATTTCTCACTTTCTTTGTCATCCCCTTCTCCAATTTTTTTTTTCTTTGTGTTTATTTCATTTTTATTTGTTTGGAGAAGGGGAGATTTATAGCTCAAGAGAAATTACTTCCTAATTTTTTTCTATCCCATACTTTTTCCAACTACCATTTTGCCCTTTTTGTAATACCTTAAAAGGTGCCTTACCAAGCATTATTTATCAAAGTAATTCAAGGTACCAAGAAAAGTATTTTATCTTTAGGCTCAAAATTGGGCAACTAAGGGGTAGCATTTATCATTCAAAGCTCGGGAGGCCGGAAAAATACCTAGTGCCTCAATCATTTCCAAAAATGTTTTCAGAAATTTTTAAGTTTTGAAATGGTTTCAAGTCAAGTTCTAGAAAATACAGTCCAAGAGGAATTAAATCATTCTATCACAAGAAATGGGGTAGTTTTAGTGAATACCCCTTTTGGCTCAAAATCTTACATTTAGTAGTTCAAAAATCAGTGAGGTATACAACTTAAGGAACCACATGCTAATTATCAACTATCAAATGACTATCTCAAGAATTTTTATTTTTTAGCCATATCACAAGAATAATGAAAAATTGGGTTCAAAATTCACTATCTCAATTCATTTGGCTCCAAGTTCTTACAATCGGATGCATGTTCTAAGTGAGGGGCAATCTAGAGAATGTGATCATACCAATCTATGCCTATGAGAATGCAATATGAATGCAACAATGCAAATGCAAAACTAAATACCCCTACCCCAAGCTTGATTACTTACATTGTCTCCAATGTAAATAATCAAGTTGGAGAGAGGAGAAAAATGGAACAACTTACCGAGTCGGTAGCGGGTGTTGGCTTCACATTCCAGTCAAAACTTGGGTGGAAATAGTATCACGGCCGTGAGGCTCATCACGAGCAGGTCGTGATCGTTTCTGGTCCTCAGGAGTTGCCCTGTCACGGCCGTGATCTACATCACGGCTAGGCCGTGATGCTCTCTGGCCTTGGCATCCTACTCATCACGCCAGTAATGGTTGTCACGGCTAGGCCGTGATCCTTTCTGTGCTCTTGTTTAGTTCATCACGGCCGTGACAGCGTGATGGCCTCTGACTTTATCTTTTTTTTATGCTCTTCTTCTTTTTCTCAACCTGAAAACACTAGACAAACCTATTAATGATATTTTTGCCTCTTGATCTTCTCAAATTATTCAAGAGGTTAATTCAAAAACAAAAGGAAAAAGGGAAAGAAAACTTGGGTTGCCTCCCAAGAAGCGCTTATTTATGGTCTTAAGCTTGACCATACTTCCTTAAGTTAACCGGGGTCGGCTGGGCGTAGAGGTGCCGGAACACTTTTCTTCCATGGATATCCTTCAAAAAGTCGTTTCTGCTCATACGGCCAATAATGCTTCCGCTTCGCTCTTTTCTCTCGGAGCTTCCTAGCCTTCCTTCCTCCCGGCGGAAGTATTGTTTCTGCATGGACAGCAATTCCAACTTCACCACTGGGTGCATCTTCAACCATGCATATCTTTGGGGTTGCTTCCATGCTAAGTTCTTTCTCTACCGCTGGAGACGTTACATCAATTCTGCACACATGGCTCTCAAAAGGAGGGTTGTTACAAGAGTTAGTCAACTGAAAATTTACCCTACCTCCCTCTACATTTAGAGAGAGTTTACCATTCCTTACGTCTATTACTGCTCCAGCGGTTGCCAAGAATGGCCTTCCTAAAATGATGGGGAATTTGGAATTCCCTTTCATGTCCAATACCAGGAAGTCGGTAGGGATGAAGAATTTCCCTACCTTTACAGGAACATTCTCTAGTATGCCTAGAGGAGTCCTAGTTGAGCCATCCGCAATTTGTAAGGGGAATTTGAATGGTCTCAACTCTTTGCTTCCCAACCTTTCCATGATAGTGAGGGACATCAAGCTCGCACTAGCCCCTAGGTCACATAAGGCTTGGTCAATTTGCACTTGTTCAATCGAGCAAGCGATGGAGAAACTACCTGGGTCTTTCAGTTTAGTAGGCATTTTAGTCTCTACATCTACTTGCTTTTTCCTGACCAACCTCTGTGGGAAAGGTATCGGGGGTTGGTACGGTGGTGGAGGGACATACTTCGGTTATGGCTCTTCTTTTTCGCTCGTGTCCTCCTCCGGTTCCACCTCTATTTCAGCTACCCCCACCCCAAGCTTATCATCCCTCAAGTGTATGACATTGCAATGCTCATTGGGATTTGTTTCGGGTTGCCCCGGGAATGTACCCTTAGGTCTCGAGTACGTGCTGGCTTGTTGGGCAATTTGTGTTTCTAGCATCTTGTTATGAGTTGCTAAGTTGTCTACCTTAGATGCTAGCTCCTTTATTGCTTCACTCACTGCCCTTCCTTGTTGTCTAAACTCCTCATTCTGTTTTGTCTGAGTTTCAACAAAACTTTCAAATAAAGTCTCGAGTTTAGATCTTTGTACCTGAGGATACCCCGATGCTGCTCTCTTATTACCTTGACCCTCTTGGAACTCATGGTTGAGCGTGTTGCTGTAGTTGCCGTAGGAGAGGTAAGGGTTGTTTCTTCTTTGGTTGTACGGATTTGGGAGAGCATAGTTGGGCAGCTTCGGGTTCGTATCGTAGTAGTTGTTACAAGAGTTCACTTGTTCACCCGAAGCGCCGGATCCATGTGTGATGCCACGAGGGCATTCCATCATGTCATGTCCCTGCATTCCACAAATCTCACAAATAGTGTTAGTAGCACCTATTGCACTCACATTAGCTCTTTCAATCTTATCTAATCGTTTATTTAGTGAGTCAAATTTAGACATAATCAGATCAATGCTACTTACTTCAAACTTACCCCCCGAAATCTTGTTCGGGTTATTACCTCTTTCGGATCCCCATTGGTGGTAGTTGGTGGCGACATTCTCGATGATGTTGAATGCCTCAGTGAGAGGCCTATTCATAAACGCTCCACCGGCTGTAGAATCTAGTGACACCTTCGAAGAGTAGTCCAATCCGTTATAGAAGGTGTGCACTATTAACCACCTCTCGAGTCCGTGATGTGGGCACGACTCCAACAGTCCCTTGTAACGATCCCAAGCTTCCGATAATGATTCTCCGTCTTTCTGGAAGAAGCCGGTGATCTGGGTTCTTATGTAGGCCATCTTGGATGGAGGGAAGAATTTCTCCAAG
The DNA here is from genome assembly GCA_030762895.1 of Sophora flavescens. Classification (NCBI taxonomy): domain Eukaryota; kingdom Viridiplantae; phylum Streptophyta; class Magnoliopsida; order Fabales; family Fabaceae; genus Sophora; species Sophora flavescens. Next base: position 234,400,620 of record CM061064.1, on the reverse strand, counting down.
AACGCCTGCTCCAGTTGGTCCCAAGTAGTCAAAGTGTTAGCGGGGATTTGCTTAAGCCAGGCCTTCGCCTTTCCAGTGAGAGATGAGGGGAACAGTCTCAAACGTACAACATCGACTGAGGCTCCATTAATCCTGATTGCATCAGTGAACTCTAAGAATGTTTCTATATGATCGGTCGGGTCCTCCGAAGGCAATCCTCCGAATTGATGTTGCCTAATCATGTTGATTAGCATAGGTGGTATGGTATAGTTCTCCGCCTCAATCTCTAGCCTTGCAATCCCAGTTCGCAAGCCTCTCGCATTTGGGGCTGCGTAATCCTTCAAAGGTTTTGTATCCGGTTGATTCGCCATGAGTGGAACGGGACTCAACCTTTCTCCCTCTCTTTGTAGTCTTCTACGTCTGTGGAAGGTCCTCTCGATCTCCGGATCAATCTCACTAAGGCTCCCAAGACTTAGGGATCTTTGCATATAACACACAGAGAGATGGATACAATAGAAGGAAAAGAATTTTTTTGATTTTTTTTTTTTAAGATTTCAGAAATAAAAATCAAACAAAAAGAAAAGGTCCAGAAAAATCAATTCAAAATTTGAATTGAGATTCGAAAAGGCACAGTCCCCGGCAACGGCGCCAAAAACTTGATGTCACGCTGCGAATGCGCGTGCGTGCGATTCCGGCAAGTGTACCGGATTGCCGTCAAGTAATAAAAGATATCGAACCCACAGAGACTGTGTTCTCGAATCGCAATCGGTTTTCGAATCGATTAGATCTGGACAGTTTTTAAAAAGGATTTTTATGTTTTGAGTGAAAAGGATTTTGAATTTGAAATTAAAAGATAGATGAGTAGAAAACAAATGTTTTTGGGGTTTTCGATTTAAATGGATTCCTAGGGATTTGGGTTACCTTTGAGGCTGTTTATGTTGCTAATCTGATTTACCTTTGTTGATTACCGAAATTGCGTTGAAGGCGAGTTTATCCTCTGATAGCTTAAGCTCCCTCTCGGGTTACAAAAGCCGTGCCCAATTGACCCGACCCCTACTCTCGTGGTAGTCGATTCCAGATTGGACCCTTTGCGCTTCGTGACAACTCGTTGCTCATCGAGGGACGGCTTCTAACTCTCGTGATTTCAGTCCCAAGTCTGACTTCTATAGGTCTGACACCTAAGTTCACCGCTAGGTTCCTCCTTAGAATGTCTCAGTCATGCAAATAACCTAAGTTCACCGCTAGGTTCCTCCTTGGATCATCCACATCTCACAAACCAGTGGCCGCCGGGCTTTACGAGTGAAACACCCTAGAAATCCTAAGTTCACCGCTAGGTTCCTCCTTAGAACGTCTACGTCACGCAAATAAGCGGTTGCCGAAATTTATGAGTGATTAACACACTAGAAATCAGATCTAAGACAATAATGAAATCAACAACGATTTTACATCAAATCAACATCATTTACAAACCTTGGGCAGAGCCCCAATCCCTAGAAACAAACTACTACTCCAGTCTTGCCATGACAAGCTGGGTTGACAACATAATAGAAAATACAAAAATCAGAGAAGAGAGGAGAAGGGGAGAAGAAAGATCTATGCCTAAGTCCTAGTTGTTATGGATCATCCAATGTATCTGTATCTGATGCCTTGGTCCTTATTTATAGAAATTGGGAAGTTAGAGTCCCAAACCAACTCAAAATCTAATCTATTTCGGTTTCTTCAGGTCCAAGTAATGCGCGTCACGGCCGTGATGGCCATCACGTCCAGGCCGTGACGGTCTCTGCCTCTGCCAATTCTGGAAGTTCCATTCATTCGCGACGCGAAGATACTGCTCGCGACGCGAGCCCTCTGTTTGTGGCCGTGATGAATTTCACGGCTGGGCCGTGATGTGCTCTGACTTGTGGTGGTTTTGGGTCACGGCCGTGATGGCTATCACGGTCAGGCCGTGACAGACTCTGACTTCAGCCTTTCTTCTTTTTCAGTTTTGCTCGATCATGGCCATGATGGGCATCACGGCTAGGCCGTGATGGGCTCTGTTTGGCTCATTTTCTTCAGTTTTAAAGCTCCATCTTCATCCAAACTTCATCATGGTTGATCTTGAGCAATTTACCCTTGATATCTGCAAAACAACACACGAAAACCGCCTTACCCGTTCCAAAGGAAAATTAACCTAAAATCTAATAAAAATATGCCTAAACTACATGAAAATGCATGCAAAATGATGGACAAAGATGAGGTGGAATCACACTCATCAGGTCCTTTGGTGTTAGTAGCAACATAAGTTCCTTTTGGAACCCAAATTTTTTTAATGCCAACATGGATGTTCTTCCTAAGTCTACAAGTAGCAGCTGTATGACCTTTCTTTAGACAATGATAGTATTTAACAAAATGACTAGTTGAGGAAATAGGTGCAACAAAAAGCTTCTTAAGAGATTTTTCATGTACCATTGGCTTATATCCAATTCCAGCTTTGTCATACACACCCTTTTGCTGTCCTAATACGGCATTCAAGTTATCTTTATCCAAAGTAAACTTAGATAGAGTTGTATTCAGTTTTTCAACTTCCTTTTCTAGTGTAGTGCATTTGGTGCAAATTGAACTAGATGTAAGTAATTTTGAATTTTCAGCTTCTAGTTCTTTAAGCTTTATTTGCAAAGATGCAGACATTGTTTCGCGATGATCTTCCTAGAAGATATAAGTTGTTTACCAATTTTAACATATTCTTCATGAAATTCATCAAAAGCATCTTGTAACTCATCATAGGTAGGAGAAGAATCATATACCTCGGTTTCACTATCACTTTGTTGATTTGCCATGAGACATAGGTTGGCTTCTTCATTTTCAAATTCACTACTAGTGGAATCCATATCATTTTCTTCCCAAGCTATGTAAGCTCTTAGAGGCTTTCTTCCTTTCCTCTCTTTGTTGTCATTCTTCTCATACTTTTCTTTCTTTTGTAGCTTTGGACATTCATTTTTGTAGTGTCCAAGCTTTCCACATTCAAAGCATTTGATTGTTGAGGAAGAGCTTTCACCTTTGTTCGTGTTCTTTTTGGTAGGAAAACTGAATTGTTTCTTGTTTCTATTCTTTTTGATGAATCTTCTAAATTTCCTCACAAGCAATCCCATGTCTTCTTCTTCGGATTCTTCACTTTCATCAAGGTGTTCATCTTCATCACTTTCTATTGATTCTTTGGAGATATGAGCCTTGAGTGAGAGTCCTTTCTTCTTTTTCTCCTTATCTTCATGACTTTTCAATATATTGAGTTCCAATTCGTGTTCTTTCAACTTGCCAAATAAAGTAGCAATCTGCATGGTGTCTAGATCCTTTACTTCAGCAATTGCAGTAATTTTTTGCTACCATTCACAACTCAAACATCTCATTATCTTGTTAATCTTTTTCTCATCTGTGATTGTATGTCCGAGTCCTTCTAGCTGGTTCACAATGTGTGTAAACCTCTTTTGCAGTTCATCTATCTCCTCACCATTCTTCATGTGAAAGAGTTCATATTCATGGACTAGTGCATTCATTCTTGCTCTTTTCACATCGTTGGTTTCTTCATGAGTGAGTTGAAGAGTATCCCACATTTGCTTTGCTGTTTTGCAATTGGAGACCATGAAAAACTCATCATAATTCAAAGCAGCTGTTATAAGATTTTTTGCCTTAGCATTATAACCAACTCTTCTTTTATCATCATCATTCCAGTCATCTTTTGGTTTAGTTTGTTTATTTTCCTTAGCATCAAGAATAAATGGAACATAGGGACCATTTTCAACAGCATCTAATACATCTAAACCTGCAGCCTCAAGAAAGATAAGCATTCTCTTTTTCCAATACATGTATTGGGAGCCATTAAAGGCAGGGGGTCTAGTGAGTGAAGCCCCATCACCTAGGATATCATTTGTAGCCATCGCTTGAAGCTATTAAGCTTTGTAACAAGAGTTTTAGCCCTGATGCCAATTGTTGGTAGTGGCTACGATCTCAAGAGGGGGGGTGAATTGAGATATTGAAAACTTTTTCAACAATTTAAAGCAAAACAGTGTTTCTTTTAAAAAAATTGGTTTTCACTCAATTTAATTCCCAAGAATCAGGTTATGGAACAAGTGATGATGTTAAGAAGAATTATAAGAAGTAATAACAAGTTTAACACAGATTGCAAATCAAAGATTCAAGTTAACATGTATTCTTAAAACTCATTCACAAAACACAAGTGCATATAACAAGTATATGGAGTTCGGAGATGAGAAGAACACGCAAACCGATTTATCCTGGTTCGGCTACCTCCTCTGGTAAGCCTACATCCAGTCCCACACCTCTGTGGTTTTCTCCACTATAATCAGCAATTACAAAATTCCAATTACAGCAACACAAGGATAACCTCCTTCCTCAAGAATTCACCAGAAAGCACACTTGCTTTTCTATACCCCAAGGATCCATTCTATCCTTGTTCGAGCCTAAGAGATACCCTCTCTTAATCACACTAATTCGCGAAAAGAATTGAGTAGAAGAAAGACTCTAAAAGTCTGATTATACAAATTAAAGTTCTAACTAATATCACAGTTTTCTCAGAGATGAAGCACTTTTGGATCTTTCGTAGTTTCACAATCAGAATGAGTTAGGTTCATGAAAGGTGTTCCTTTGATCCCTCTTTATATAGAAGACAAATTATAGTCGTTGGGATAATTTAAAACAGATTTGGATCTGATTTAACAAAATCTGTTTTCTTGATTCTTGTTCTTGAAATGAGATTCTGTTGATTCTTGTAGAGTTTGCGTCCTTCTCGAAAAATAATCGTTTCCATCTGAAAGGATAGCCAAGTCTAATTGAAGAGTAAAATATCCGTTTCTATCTTAAAGAATAGCAAATAGCCGCGTCCATTTTGTCACGTCAGTAGACGGGAGTGCTAACACAAGTTATTGGACGTGCTTCAACTGGTAGACGAGTTTCGTATGTCATGCTAGTGGATGGAGCTTCTCATTAAGATATTAGTAAGTCCAAAGCGCGTATCATTAGTAGACGAGCTCTATTTGCCACTTTTATTAGACGAGCTCTCCTTTTTTTTTTACTTCAGTAGACGAGCTCCATGTGCCACGTCAGCAGACGAGCTCTTCTATTACTTTCAGTGGACGTGCTCTTCTTGTTAGACGAGTTATATGTGCCACATCAGCAGACGAGCTCCTCTGTTACTTTCAGTGGACGCGCTCTTCTTGTTAGACGAGCTCTTTTTGTTGGACGAGCTCTTCTTGTTGTACTTTAGTGGACGCTAGCTTTTTATCCCTTCGTCTGCTTGTTTTACTTGGTTAGACGTCAGCTTGTTTTGCTTTGTTGGACGTCAGCTTCTTTGTTCATGAGTGATCTTGCATACAACTTAACACGTAATGAGTACATAGTCAAAATCAAAAATCTTATGCAAAATACACTTTGTTTGTCATACATCAAAACATGAATGAGGGCTTAGTCTTACATGAAGAAGACTGCAAGGGAAAGAAGAAAGGGTGAAGGAAAGCTCTGAAGCAAATGACTAGTCGCGAAGAAAACTGAAAATGAGAGAAAGGGAGGCAATTTGAATAAGATGAGGCAAAGCGTTAGGGCCGTTGATCAACTCGCGGCAGAGATCCAACAGCTAGGAAGCAACAGACGTGCTGGCAGTTATGGCACATCAAAGAATGTGTCGAATCATATCAGGACGCGCGAAACGAAGACGACGGAGGTTCGAAAAGAGGATTTGACAGACTGCTGGTTCGGGACGAACGAACCAAACTCCGAACCTATGACTCGGAAAAAAGACTGTGGTCCTTACCCGATAACGCAAATGAAGAAACTAAGGCAGAATTATAACAGGCGGAACATCTCGGGCATATAACTCTTTTCACTGAATACAGCTCAAGACTTGGGGGTTTCTCTTCCCCTCGGATTTGGTCCACGGCCCAATACTTTCAGGCCCAACAATGTAAATCAATCTTGAAAGGGCCCATATGAGGTTGGAGCAACTTATAGAAGGAACTCGGGTATTCATCCCGGGTTATAGTGCCAGTATCTTACTCGGGAACCCGACATGTGTGCATAGACAGCTCGATACCCTCGACAGACACACCCGAGACTGAGTTGTCCCAAATCACTCGACGGGGGTAAACAACTCTGACAGATCACACAGCACACGCCATAAGACACGTCATGAGGACACGTAGGCGTTCTAAAAGGATCTCAAGATAGGAGAGATAAAAAGTGCTAACCGCATGGGAGAGGGCCCCACTCGGTGTAACCGTCCCGCGTAGATCACACGCGCTTCGACATATATATAAGCTGGCCATCGTCCTCAGTAGGGTAGCTTTTGTCATCTTGTACCTTACATATATCCATCACTACAGCAGAGGACTCAGCCATGACGTAGAGGTTCTGCTCCCTTGTAATCCGATCTCATTAATACTACAACCCTTTGATATATTGGTTTATTGTTTTGAGCACAAACTATATATATATATATATATATATATATATATATATATATATATATATATATATATATATATATATATATATATTGGTAAAGAAAAGTTTATGTGAGTTGGATCTCGGGGGCTCACCAGGGTCAGGGCAGGCCTCACGACTCAAAGAGCGCTTACAGAGGTACTTATAGATTACCCACCAATGAGGTCCTCACATCGGTAGTAGGATTTGAACTCACGACCTTGTGGGTTATGAGCCTTATCCTTACCAACTGGACCAATCTTCATTGATATATATATATATATATATATATGCATTACCTGACTTAATATCTGTACTAAAGATGTTGAGCTGAGCTGCTATGTCTAAAAAGACCGGGCCGGGTATGTAGTGTGTTGTAAATATTCATCTAATTAATACCCTAGGAAATAAATCAACATGTGGTTGGTCCAAGTGTTAAGGGATTTTGGCACCTTAAGCAAGTGGTCAGGGGTTCGAATCCTGGCTCTTGTATATGGAGAGAACCTAGTTGGGAGGGGAGAAGCAACATTGTGTGCCCAACATGTTCCCGATAGAGATTAGTCACTATTAATGGTGGTGGATACTTGGTACCTATGTTATGATTAACAAAAAAAAAAAATTATCCCGGGAAGTAGATAGGTCTTCTTCTTTCACTATGGACATAATTACAGGGTCCATTAAAATACTGGTCTTCTGAAAAGGGCCTGGGAAACCAAACGTAAAAAAAGGAAAATAGGACTTGTAGTCGAAGCCTATTGTTTGATGGGCTTGCCAATCCTGAATGTCTAACAGACTAACCTTGGTACTGCTATTTTCGATCCCAACATATAATTCTATATACAATTCCCAACAAATCAAACGCTTTCAAAAATCAGGGTAAGAAAGATGTAATTACCTATTTCCAAAATTTGAGCTTACTTTTGATTTGCACAATGATAGAGATTCTTCTGGACTGAGTATCTGACTTAAAACCATGAGGCAATGTGGGTACAGTGTGGCAGCAATACAGTGTTTGATTCTGTAACAAGGCACACAGACTAATTATGGCTTCCCAACCAATAAATGAGTCACTGTCCTACACCAACGGTACAAATTGATTCCTTTCCCTTTCTCTTTTAGCATTTGCATATGAAGCGATTATTTTTTAAGATATAGTTTTTAGATAATTAATTAATATTAAGAGCTTGTCTCCCAAAGTTTTCTGATTACCAGCAATACACTTTAAACGCTGATTCCTTTACCTGTCAATTGTATTGTATCTAATTAGATTAGATGCTACATTTGTCGGGTACGTACGTAGCACTTACACTCTCGTTGAAGTTCTGAAAAAGGTCATATGTCTCAACTCTATATACCCGAATTTCTCTGTTTCTGATCTTAAAGTTCTGCCTGCTTAAAATATATGTAGATTAAGCCAAATTTAAGGTTAGATGCATGATTAAGGTAGCTTGAAGCACATGTACACGTGCAATTAACCCATGACACGCATTGTTTGTTTAATAATGCCACGACAGGACGTGACACAAAAATATACCACAAGTCCTTGTTAACTTAACTGTGTATTATATTGAAGACAGTATATGTCCAAGTTAAAGGTCTCTAAATCAAACTCCAGGTTTATTGCACTTGCACCTCTATTTTATGATAAACATCATGAGAGAAGCTGGATCATTATTTATTATATTGGCTTTCTTGGCAACGGAAAATAAACCTTCAAATCAAAAATCACAACAGAATCACACACAGTTTAATTCAACCAGTCATATATCTCACTTCGTCTATGATTTTTAAGATAATTACAAAAGTTAAACAATTTTAATGCGGTAACAATGCATAATTGGTTGTTAGTCTTTATAATTTTTTTTACACTCATAATTGGTTTCATATTCAAAAAAGGTGCCCTTAGATTCTGTAACTACCTATGCATTTAATGATTTAAATAACCAAAACTAACTACTTTTACTCTTTTAGTGCTTAATCCTTTAAAAGGACCGGAGGCATTACTTTTTACATGACTCTGATTTACTTCTTCACATGCAATCAGGATCGGCCCAAGGTAAGCACTATTGCAGAAAGAGATTTTTATATCAGTTAAATTTTTTTTTTTAACGTCTGAAAAATATTCGACGTTATTCAAGCAGACGTTAATTTTTAACGTCAGTTGACAACTGACGTTAAAAAACCGATGTAAAAAGTGTAAGGTTAAAGTCAGTTATTTAATTTAACTGAAGTTAAATACACTGCTTATAACGTCAGTCGTTTAAGACAACTGACATTATAAATAATTTTTTTAATAACGTCAGCTGTCTTAAATAACTGACATTAATTTGTTTTTTTTTTAATTTCTATTACAATTTATCCATTCCCCCAGCATATCCCTGCATTCAGTAAACACAGTCCAGAATATACAGAATAGGCACATTACAGAATTTGCACATACACAGATTTAGCAAAAAAGGACATCATTAAAACCTTATGATACCAAACCTTCCTTAGGGATAAAAACATCATTAAGGAAAAAGGGTATCCTTAAATTTTATTAAAAAAAGAAAATAAATACAAAGAACCAATGAGAGGACAAAAAACAAAAACCCATTGATAGAAAAAAAATAACTACAAGTTTCTAAGTATTTTAAATGTAAATACACACATCAACAATATATAAGTTTCTAATTATTAACACTACACATCTTTTTCAAAAAAAAAACCTACACATCTTCTAAGTACTCAGGAGATATTTTTGCTATTCCTTTTTCTTTAGCTTACTTAAAGAAAAATTCTGCAAAACGCATCCTCAAGTCTCTAAAGTCTCCTTTTTTAAGATTAGATTGGTCGCTAAAAGCCTGCACACGTTCAAATAATCGATTAAGAGGTTTTTGCCTTAGAACTCTAATTTTTCACGTTTGGGGTCGGTCAAGAGGGCTTTATATAGATTTTCCAGGATATAATCGATTATATAAGGTTATATAATCGATTACACATCTCATAATCGATTATGGAACTCCTCATAATCGATTATGCATGTTCCGTTTTAAGGTTTTTCAATTCCAGACGGCTCATAATCGATTATGATGATTCTGAGCTTCAGGAACTCAGTCCAAAAACCTTGTAATCGATTATAGTGGTTCAAATAATTGATTATTGGACCAAAACAAAGAAGGAACCTCAAAATTGATTGTTTACAAAGGATCAATAAGGTTATTAAAACACTTAATTGGTTTTAGTTTAATTAAAAACAGGCTGTTACAATAGGGCTTGCTGTTCGAATGGGAGTAGGAGTTATGACAGAGGCTCTCGCGTGTTGGTGGGGAGAGGAGCTATTGTGGTGGCCACCGTTCGAAGTGGTTGCTGAGAGTGAGAGAGACAGAGAGAGAGAGTTAGGGCGGCCACCGTTCGAAGTGGTTGCTGAGAGTGAGAGAGACAGAGAGAGTTAGGGTGCGCAAGAAAGAGTGTGAAGTTGAGAGAGAGAGAGTACGTACCTCGCGGTGGTGGTGGAGAGGAGCTCGCGATGGTGGAGGTGGAGAGGAGATGGGTGATGAACGTGGAAGGGTATTAGGGCAGAGAGAAGGTCGTATGAGAACAGAACAGGGGCAAAGATGAGTGATGAAAGTCGAAGAGACGCGCACGGGTGGTAACATATACTTACTAAAAATAATTAAAAACACATTTTTAACGTCAGTTGTTATTACAACTGACGTTAAAAGTCATATTTTACGTCAGTTGTTTAAGTAAATGACGTAAAAGATACACCTTTAACGTCAGTTATTTAAACAACTGACGTTAAAAGTTACCCGCATCACTTTTAGCGTCAAATGTATAAATAACCGACGTTAAAGGTGATTTAAGTGACCCAGAAATTTACAGTTCTATTACTGCCTTTTTTTTAACGTCCAAGTTTTGGTTAACTGACGTTAACCTTTCCTGTTTATTAAATATTTTACATTAGTGGAGGCTCCTAAAGCCTTTGCTTTAGACCTCACCCAAAACCTTATATACCCGGCTTTAGGAGTCTCACTAAAAACCTTATATATTTTGTAAAGTACAACTTTAGTAAAATGCCTCATGGAAGGAGTGGTTGTATGGTTTGTCTTCAAACCTAGCGCCTATGTTAAACTCCCACCGCCTTCCATTATATGTTTTTAAACTCTAGTCAGAATTTTTAGTTTACCTTTTAATTTATTTTATTTTATTTAAATAACATTAAACTAATAAATGAGAACAAAGTTAAAAACAATTAAAATAATATCAGTACACCAAAAAAAGTATATCGTTTTGTTAAAGATTCAAAAAGTAATTTTTAGGTTGTATAAAAATTGATTATTAAAATTTTTTCATCAAAAGTTAACTTGTAATAGTTATAAAAATAACTTTTTTATAAAAATCACTTATTTATTAAATATTTTTAAAATTTTAAAAATCCTTGTTGCTGATTTTGCCTTGAGCCTCGATAAATATTGGGCCGACCCTTTATGCAATGGGCAATGAATCTCATGTTTCACTTTTCATATTGGACACTGCACAGCTTAATCCGCGGAGCTGTGGGCTATCTATGTTGGTTTGTGCTTAGCTTATATTGCTGGATTCAAATTTATCATGGTGGAAAGGGACTCAACTTTTGTCATTCAAGCCATCCTTAATAAAACAGAAGTCCATCGAAGTTCTCATTGATATCTAAAATTAAATAGTTAGTTTCTCTTTCGTGAAAGATCGAGTTCAGACACGTTTATAGAAGGAAATCGATTTGCAGACTGACTTGTCAATTGGAGTCTTACTAAGTATTATGGTCTTGAGGAAATTGTGAATCCTTCTTCGAAGCTATCCTTACTGTTTGTGGATGATATGTCAGGTGCTTCCTTATCTCGAGAAGTAAACATGTAATTTCTTCTTTTTTTTTTGTGGGATTAGGCCCCTTCTTGTAAAAAAAAAAAAAACAAACTCATTTTAGGTGGATTATTTATTTATTAACTTAAATGTACATATAATTATATTCTCATTCCTTGCTTAAACGACAGCCATGAACTAAAAACTTGGATGGTTCATGAACTTGGATTAATTTACAGCTGTGCACATTGTTTGACCACGTTATAGGTTGAAACATGGATGGAGGTTACTGGTGGACAAAGAAATATTCGTATCTGGCACCCAAGTATTGCCACACCATGATATATTCTTTGAAACCTTCCCTACGTAGAGAAGAGAAATCTTGATCTGCTCATTTTCTTAATTAGCTAGCGAGAAGTTTTAATAGGAGATCAAAGCATCAAGGGAAGAGAGAAAAGTAACATAATGGGAGATATCAACATCAGTCATCACACCCAGCTGAGTCTTTAAAAACTTGGACCAATACCAAATGACCTACCACTACGGACCGATTAGTTACGTTAAACTATTTACGGTTTACAAAACCGTGGATATTACATGTAAATAACCGTGGCTATATGTATAAGCCACGACGGTTCCATAAAACGTCCTTAAAAACTTAGCCACGCCCTTTCTACTACCATTGGCAAAACGTGGCAACCTATCTGTTACCCCGTTATTGTTCTAAACCACTTTTTTTTTTTTTTTTTTGTAGTGTACAAGCTAATTAACATTTAAAAATAATAACTTTTACCATCATTTATCTCAACTACATGAAATACAGTAACAGTAACAGCTGCTACTTCATGTATTGTTTGGGAGGACGGAGTGGGGTGATTAATAATGGAATGAAGTTGTTAAAGAACATTAACCCATTGTTTGAGAGTTCATTGATCATTAATGAAGGGATGATTTAGGATGGTAACCCAAACCACTTCATCCCATCCAAACCCCTAAATTTTATATCCTTCAAATTGGTGGAGTGATATATTTTCATCTCCCCACTTCACTCAATTACTAACCACTTCACTCCATCTCTTCAAACCTCCCAAACATAGCGTTAATGTAAAATTCAAGTACTCGATCAATTAGAATTAGGGCTGCATATATTCTGTATTGGGTACATTATTTTTTTAAAATAATTTTGATGAAAGGTCACTACTTTATAACATGAAAGTTTCATTAATGTGAATACTGAATATCAAAAGGCTTCTGGCAATCTTGTCAAACTTGCATGATCCTGAAACATTCTTTTCAAAACATGTTACGAAGTACATTAACTTCTAGAGCAGCTAAGTTTAAGAAGTTGTAAAATAATATATCAGAAATGGAAATTTAATATAATCTAAACAAATGGACGATTTCTGTCATTACATATTGTGAATAAGTTTCGTTTTCTTTATATGCTTTATTAATTTCTTCTCCCACTTGCTAAGACTTTGTAAATTTTTTATGAATTATTGTTGGCTAATTGATCATATATATGTAATTTTCCAACATTATCATCAATTAATTAGAAAACAACTTTCTGGGAACTTCTGAAATTAAATTGCTCGTCCTTGCAGCTTTTATTCTTCATACTATACAAGAAAAACTATGAATGCCAGCAGCACAAACGTCTAGAGCAATTGCTGACGGTTGGCACTTATTGCTTTATTACACGAGCAGGCGACTAATTGAGATAAACTCCATCAGATCATTAGATGAGAAGAATAGTACTCTCATTTTGTACCAAAATGCAAAGTAATTTTAGCAGCCTTTTTCTCTTTCTTTGGAAACAACAAACTGAAATCATGCTTTAGCTTTTTCTTTCTAACTTGTGTTATTTTAATATGTTTAATTTATAATCTTCCTTTTGCTGTTTAGTATTTACTATTGCTATAAGGAGTGATATAATCACTACTAAATCTAATAATAAGATATACAGACACCCCACACACATTTTGGTTTGCAGCTTTAACCAAAAAAGGCCAAACAGAGCAAGACTAGGCATTGCACCTAAAGTGCCATCTAGCTAGCTTTGTGGGGGGGTTGGGGTACTGTAGGAAGGGTCACATAGTACAGTGACTGGACACTGAGTGGAGAAAAGGAAACAAAGCAAAATGCTTCCTAAAAGACACTGAAGCATTATTATTTTCCGACACATCAAGTGAATTCATCCCTTGCCCTCTCAATTTCCCACCCACCGTTTATTTCACTTGAAGACATTTCACATTTGTTTATGCTCACACCATTCTTATACAGCTCACTTTCCTCTATCGCCTCAATCAACCCCCATACAACTATTGCTCTGTGTGCTTGATCTCCATCATATATTCCTCTTGATTTTGTTCTCTAAATTAAATACAAGGCCTACCGTAAATATTGTTTTGTACTTTAGTTATATGGAATTATTATGATGATATATATATATATATATATAATATTCTTTTTTTCCTCATTGTTTTTTGAAATAAGTTAAAATAACTTAATTTACCTCAATCATCGTGGATATATGATTTGATAATAGCCAAATAATTAATGAATTATTTAATAGTATTCGCTTTTAAATATGATCAACTTTTGGGATATATTATATAAGAAAAGCTCATTTGTTTAATTAGAACATAATATTTAAAACATCTTGCAATTGTATATTTGTGATTCTAAAGGGGCATGCATATTTTTTTTTTCTTAGAATGTTAGTATTGTTTTCAAAAATACTTTCAAATAGAGGGTAGACTAATAGTAACCCTTACATGGAGGATGAGAATATGAAAGAATGGAATTAGAAAGGGTTGAAGTCCATTACGAGAATTTGAACCCACACATTCATACTTCATGTCTCGCAGTTTAACAAGCCGAGTTGACTCCAAAGGATGATGTGTATGGAATTCCTACACCTTATACGAATGTTTTTGGGGGAAATATAGTAAAAACATTTATGAAAATACTAGTCCCAGCTAAGAATGCATTGAAAAAAATAACAAACATAATAACTTAAAATTTCCAAGTTAAGATTTTTGGGAAAATAAAAAGAATCACCAGTGAAAGGTTCCCTAATGTGGATGCTTACAACTGAGTTTCCACATTTACTCCATTGTCAACCTAACCATGGGAACCTTAATTGATTACAGTATTTTCAGTATCTTTTTTATTGTGAACCAATGAAATAAAAAGAGAAAGAATAAAGTGATAAACAACCTAGTCAAAATTAGGGTGTCTTTTATGATGTCAAAATATCATAACTCATTTCATATATATATATATATATATATATATATATATATATATATATAATATGCTTAATTTTTTGATATTTTTCCTATTTATTTTGTTAATGTTTGGTAGAAGTAGGTTTTGTGAGACACTGGAAAAGTACAAAAACAAAGGACTGCCTGCACACAAAATAATGACATTCCCGAAGACTTTGTTTTCTGCATTCCAAAGTGAATTATTGGACAAGCCCATACTGTTGAGGGTCCCGCGCGCTGCCCTCTGAACAAAGAACCTTTCCTCATCACTGCATCTGGATGGACGCGCATGTCCCTCCCATCGCCTCTAAATTACTGCAATATCACTTCATTTTTTTTTTTTACATCTCACGGACAGATGCAAGATAATTTGCATAAAACATTATCCTTTCTCTACCAATCTAATCATTCTATAGTACATTATACAGTTGTAAAAGCCGGAGTAGTATATTTTTTGAGTTATTATATAAGATTCTTCAAAAATACATCAAATATTTGTCATATAATAAATTTAAATAAAATTCACTAACTCCGGGGCTCTTTTATACAACTCTACTCTAATATGCAAAATAGTATCCTTGCTTAATCAATCTCATGTAATTTCTTGGTTGGTGTCTCCGTTTACATTTGTACTATTTTTTTTTTTTGGGTACATTGTACTTATTAATTACGTAGATATGTATAATAATATTGATGGAGATAAAATGAAGTTGTGTACAATTGTAGATTGCTAGCTAGCGTGTCCATTGAGCGGGGGACACTGTAAATATCTTATCCAACTATGACCATTGTAGTCATTGCCAATGTCATAGTTTTGTTATATAGTTTATAGATATAGATATGTGAAACCTACCGCTAGCGAGAGAGCGTATTAATTATTGAGTGAGAAAAAATGGAAGGAGGATCAGATAACAGCAGTTATGTATATAGAGAGTGCTTGAGAAACCATGCAGCCAGCCTCGGCAGCTACGCCACCGACGGCTGCGGCGAGTTCACGGTGGACGACATGTCACCGGGTGGGCTACAATGCGCGGCATGCGGGTGCCACCGCAACTTCCACCGCAAGGTCAAGTACCCTCCAGGGCATAGAGGGCTTATCAACTACACCAGCCGTGGCCAAGAGCCAACTGAAACCACACCTGACATGATGGACTACTCTGGTGGTGGCGGTGGCGGCAGTGAAGGGAGGTTATTGGAGTCAGAGAGGAGTAGTGGGAAGAAGAGGTTCAGGTCAAAGTTCACGGCAGATCAGAAGGAGAAGATGCTGGCATTTGCGGAGAAGCTTGAGTGGAAGCTGCAGAGGAAGGATCTTGATGATGAGATAGAGAGGTTCTGCACAAGTATTGGGGTGAGTAGGCAAGTGTTCAAAGTGTGGATGCATAACCATAAGAACTCTTCCTCCTCTTCTTCTGCTTCTACTGGCAATGTCTCCTCTCTCACCCAGCAGTAATTCATCAACTCACCAAATCGATCACATCACTTCCTTCTAATTCCTATCTTTCTGTTCTACTTTTCTCAATGCTTGCTTGTAATTTTTCCTCATTTGCATCTGCACCAGGATATATATATATATATATATAACTTTTTGCGTTTCAAGTTTTTTAATTTATATATTCACACATATAACTAGAATATACCTGTATGTTTGTATAATTAATGCTAATGACTTATAATCATTTACTTGCTCCACAAGATTGATTAACTTCATTTTCAATTGAATTAATAGCCTATATATATGAGATTCATATGTATGTATATTACTTCAACCCCAGATCCATTGAACCAAAAATTAAACTCAAATCCATTTCAATTCATGTCTAATAATGTCTGCCGGCCCGGTTATTCAATCACATGGATTACAGTGACGATTCTTTATCATGAAAAACAATCGATAATACAAGTTATAGTTGAATTGGCTTAACTAGTTAAATTTGTGATTAAGTTATAATAATATTGGATTCGGAAAACATTGATGTGTTGTTATAACAAATCAATGTAATCTTAATTAATATTATATAAAAAGTTAAAATTTGTTGCTAATAACCATATATGCATGGTCCTATTTCCACCTGTGTCACTTGAGAGACCATCGACTCACCGGCAAGGCCTATGGAGACCAATATAGATCTTTCATTCTCTCTCAATGAGTATCCTGATCACATTAAATGTTAATCGAATGTTAATGTCAGATCAATACGATGTAATGACACTTTTGCATGACCACTGACCCTAATTATGGACGCATTTTTAATATACCCCTGTCTGTACGCAGATCCAAAAGGAATTCAAACA
The DNA here is from genome assembly GCA_030762895.1 of Sophora flavescens. Lineage (NCBI taxonomy): Eukaryota > Viridiplantae > Streptophyta > Magnoliopsida > Fabales > Fabaceae > Sophora > Sophora flavescens. Next base: position 234,383,788 of record CM061064.1, on the reverse strand, counting down.
GTACTTATTCATATGTCCCTTCCTCCACAAGAAAGGAGGTTAGTATTACAATGGCTAATGGCTCCCACTCATCTAACTGTGGAACCCGAACATCAAATGAACTTGCTTTCGCGCACTGTCTGTAAAAGGCAATCAAGTTTCAAAGAAAGATGAAATTGAAGCATTTGCCTACAACCCCCGAGACAAGATCACGGTTTTGGTGAAACATCCTGGCATATTGCCCGCACTCAGGTGCTGCCATTCCAATTACGGACACAAGAAAAGACAGCACATGCAACCGTAAGTTGCAACCTAATTAACTACAAGATGTTGAGGGTAATTAACTGCACTAATTATATACTGCCATGTAAGCAAAAATTTCTCAATTTTTTTTCCCAATATATAAGCAATTTTCAACTACTTTCATCTTATTTAATAAAATTATTCTCAAAATATCATTTATTTAATACAAATTTTGTTTTCCAATGACTGCTTTTATTCTCAACAACACAAGCCTAATAAATAAGAGGAAGAATAGTTTAGATAACAAACTCATTTTTTTTATTCTCAATAATTCTTAAATGAGATTAATATAAGTATGAAATTAATTATTTTTGCTTATAAGATGAATCGAAGGGAGTATACATGTCAACTTGCACTACTGCAGTAATACATTGATCCCTATCCAAATGGCGTTTATAGAAAGAAGGTAGTAATTAATATATATTTTGGATTTTTGAGATGGGGTTTGTTTTGTAATTAATGCAAAGCGAGCATCACACTATTAAACACATTCTTCTTAACACACCTTCTATTAATTTTTTGGAGACCATGTATTTTGATGGTTTTCACATGAAATCTACCCAACAAAAGAAAGTGTGTCGAGGAGTGTGATAAAGATTGTGTTTTTAGTATTTTTCTTATAGTATGTAGTTTAAAGTTTGATACTTGTCATCTCTATTTTTTTATATAAAAAAAAAATTGAATCAAGGCATAGTGAAGATATAGACTTGTGTATTGTCCACTCATTTCCATGAGAAATATATATAATAAAGATAAAGATATAAAATCATTCATTTAGTTTTAACTAATATCTTAAACTTTAATGGTTAAATTGTATTTAAACTTGAAAATCTTTTTCTTTGAGGAGAAAATGGGTGGCTTTTCTTTTCAGTCCCATATTAATTTTAGCTAGCTGCTAGTGCCACCACTAGGCAGATATGGTCGATTTTCAACATTCCACCTGAAAATACAATCAACATGATCTCTTTTTTGTTTTGGTGAAGAGATGAATTCACAGTGGCTAAAGATATTTAGATACATAATTTGAACATTTTGTATATATACCGTAAAATTTATGAGTTGTTTTGTGAGTGATAAGATACATGATGAGATATAGGAAAACAATAAATAAGTAGGAAGAAGTATTTTTATACCGCATTCGTTGAACATCATTTTTATATTCAAATATCATTATTTACTGAGAATGGCCCCCTATATATCTAATCAATGAAAACCAGAAGCTCGCGGGACGCACATGTTTAAAGAGACGACAATATGATACCACCATAGATTCTTTGCTGTCTTATTCAGATCAGCTAGCTATACATACATGTACAAATAAGAAATCATAACCCCATTCAAATCTCAAATGGCCACGTTGACAAGAAAGGGACGGATCTATCACGCTGATTGCTTTTGTTGAAACTTTGAAACAACATCTCTGGTATGCAAATTTGGTGAATCAGCTCCTATCCTTTCGTACCATATTGCCAACAAAACTGTGAGGCTTATGGGATTCGGATTCACTCCTGTCGCAAGAAGGTCCAGCTTTATTTTTATTTTTTTTTCATTATCGAGTCCGATAATCATTCTTCTACACACATTATAACCATCGATTTTGATTGGAGGGGTGCTGGATGGGAGACTGACAGCCGAGGGAATCTTGACTCGAGGCTTATGAGTCTATCATTTTTTAAATGAAAAAAAAAAACGTTCATATCCCCCTAAAAGAAAAAGGCCACATTTCATACCAAATTTTTTTCTTTTATTTTTTTTTCTACTTCTTCACATAGTTCATATTTGCATATCACAAAAGGATTGTGCTGTAAAGCATACATTAAATTTTGAATATTATAGTTGACAAAGTTATATATATATTTATTTTATTTATTTTTATATACATATTTTAATTAAAATACATCTCAATCAAAAAACACCTAACATCGCTTTTCTTTATGTTATACTCCCTCTGGATCTAATTATAAGCAAAAAAAATTAAATTCACATCTATTAAGAAAATTAGTTAAGTTAGTTTAATTATCTTGATTTGTGTAAAAAAGAGAGTTAATTGTCTAGAGAATATGTAATACTCCTGAAAAAGTAAATAGAGAATTGATTTGATTGGTTAATTTTTTTGATTTTTGCAATACTAACATTTAATAACGTTGACTTAATTAATTTTTGCTTGTATTTGAGTCAAAAAATATAGTTAGTTTTTGCTTATATTTAAGTTCAGACGGAGTATAAAAGGTTTTCCAAGCTATATGACAATTGAATAGTATAGGCGGCAGACATGTGATCATACTAACATGATTTTTATGATTTAATATTTTTTTATGTGATAAAAGAGCAATCTCCACCATATAGAGTATGCATCATTCCGATGAAGGCATCATAAGTTAATTGAAAATTATCATCCCACGTCTCGATTCATCCTGCTCGGGTGATCTCCTTGTGTCGGTTTCTGTCAAAGGTTTGTCATTACATGTTCAAGCTTCATCATTTAAAAACACAACCCGTCAGACACTTGGGAAAGAAAGATGGGAATTATTTTGAGAAACAAGAAAAGGGACTCCAACATTAACGCATGGCATTGCCACGTCCATAGCCAATTAAATTCCTTACTCTACAACGATAGGTTATCTATTTAAGTGTGTTCTAGTGATTGAACTATACTAGCGGATACCCCCGTTCAAAATGCTCGGGCTTAACCAAATGGGCTGAATTTGATGCATTGGCCATAAATTGTTCCCAACAAGTTTATATAGAGGGAAAAAAAAGAAAAAAAAAAAGAGAGGAGAGAATTGTAAAAATAGATGATTCGAGCATTTTTTTTTATAAGATGAATAGAGCATATTCTAACAATATATGTATGGTTAAATTGATATTATCCACCTTTTTAGTTGTATTTGTATTCTTTTATAAAATATTTTCACTCAATAAATAAAAGACTAATCTCATGGTTAAAGAATCCAAATCTCTTCTAAATAAATTAACACACGTTGTATCCATGGGAGGTTGGGTAGCTTAACTGACTTGAGTTAATGATATAAGATGTTAAGGAACAGGACACATCAGCATATTTAAAATTTCTTGTGTTTTAACCTGTCAAAGAGTATAATGATTGTCAAACCTGAATGTTTTATGTATCATTATAGGTAAATGTAGTATTTGGGTTGTATATTTCATTTTTCCGATATACCCACTCTCATACAACAACAACAATGGTGAAGTTGAGAAAGGGGCGGCGACAATGTGCGGTGGTGTGCTGGCTGGACGGTGATAAGAAGGGTGTCCGTTCGCAGTGGTTGTTGCGTTGACAGATAGGATGGTGGGGCGCGGTGGTGCGTCGGTTACGAGTCAACCACCACCCACTATCGTACCATGACCATCGACTGTCCTTTTTGGTCCCGCCAACCACCCCCCACCCCCACCCCAACCCCCAACTGCTAAGAATGTACGAGCCAAACATCACGTCCCCTCTTCCTTTCGGCGAATGGACGATGATACTGACGACGACGTTCCTATCGCGACGATCCTCAAGAACCTTCATGGCCTTCTTCAGTTAACTAGGTGCAAGGTTGCACCAGATTTTGTGTTGGTGCATCGTAGAAGGCACCCTAATTGTTATCTAAATTTCATTTCAATTCAATTAGAAAATAAAAATAGAGCCTTAACCTCAAGCCCATATATGACAGCTCTATTTTAACTTAGAGAACAAAGAAATAGTTCATGTCGACCAGAATTGTGCCCAAAATTGGGCTATGGCGGTAGGTACAATTTAAGTGTGTTTGAGAAATAATTTTTTTTTCTCCAATTTCAGCTTTTTTTTAGTTTAAAAGTTGTTTCATAGATAATCTGTATGTTTGGTATTTGTTTAAATTTATAAATAAAAAAAGCTTTTTTTAAGAAAAAAAAACTATTTTATGCATAGTTTTTTCTAGCTTAAGATTGCTGTGATTTGATTATTTATTGTTCTCAAAATTCTCTTCTCTGTTTACCCCTACAAAACTAACTTCTAAACAAATATTATTAAATTATATAAATAACTTAATCCATTTTTCATAATTTATTATATAAAAGTGATTTTTTTACACCACCCAAACGAAATAGATTATCTTAAAATCGCTTTTCAGCAAACAGACCCAAACAAAAATAGATTATGATTATAATTGATTATCACAATAATCGATTATGTGATAATCGATTATACAAAAATTGATTATCAGCATAATCTTTTTTTTACAGTTTTCCTAAACACACTCTTTGTTGGGATTGAGCATCGGGCTTTGGAGGATTTGGGACTTGAAATAGTTGAATACTTGGATTGGAACATTAGAACCCAAAAGTTAGCTTAATAAAGAGGTTGGCCCATCCAAAGTCCTTTAAATTCTTCAACGCGTGTTGTCCAACACATTAAACTAATTATACATCAAATTTTGCACATCATTTTTGTATTAGTGATAATGTAAATAACTAGTGACATAATGTAATGATCAATATTAGTGGTGATAGACAATAACCACTATGTGGTGATTGATACGTATAATAAAAGGATAAATATATATATATATATATATTATATATATATATATATATATATATATATATATATATATAGTAGTAATAACTTAAATTTCGATTGTGAATATAACCAGGGACGGATTGAGGGGGCAACAGTACCCTCCCCTTTCTTATGTATTTTGTAATATATATTTTTTTTCATGTGTGTTCAGTTAATTTTAAAATGTTTTCTTGTTATGTTGTGCAATTTACTCTGACTATTGCTTGGAATAATTGAATACCACAATCACTTATAGCTTTGTAGCTCATAAACATATAAACAATAAAAAACAAAATGATACCTGAGTACTTCTCTGTACTTAAATAAACTATGATTTTTCCATAATATATAATATAATAACTGGTGCTATATTTAGAGACAATATGTACAAGTGAATTGAAACAATGAATTCTTAAATGAGTTTAGCCACTGTCTTCTACGTTTTCTAAATTAGTGTCTGACCAAACCCGTGGGGGTGTTTATATATTTCAAACAAGATCCTGACATAATGTTTAGGAGTTCTGTTGCTTGTGTTGTAATTGGATTGCGTGAAATAGAAATGTTATGCAATGGTAGCTCAGAGAAAGCTAGATGAGTGATAGTTTACTCACAGGAGCAAAAATGATCAAAAAGGGAAAAACAACAGCAGAAAAGCAAAAGAGCAAAAACTTAATTGAAGTATAATTTCATTTATATATTAATACATACTGGACTGGCAAAAATGTGAAAATAATCAGCAGATGTAGCCTAACTACTTTTTCGAATAAAAGAAGCTGATAAATGTTTTTTAGGAAGAATAAATCTACCCGAACACCACTTGCACATACTTAATATCGCATATTTGTACAGTTTTTACCATCTATCTGATTACAGCCGATCCTATCTCATTTGATGTAAAACTGCACACTGATTCTATTATATACCCAAACCCAATGTGCAAGCAGCATTTTTCTTTTAGGACTTGCCTCAATTTTATATAGCTTCAGCCTTCAATTTTCTTTCCTCCACACAGAGGAGCCCCACGCAGTAATCCATCAAATTGGTCACTAGGACAGGATGCTTGCTTCTCATTTTTCATTAATTGAAAAATTTCAACATATTTTCAGCACTCTACTATTGAGCCATTGAATAATGTCCTGTGTGATAGCATCTCGTTCAGGTTCAAAGAGTAGGTCATGTAAGAACCCTTCATACAGTTTGATAGTTTTGTCACATGAGGCAGCTTCCTCATACAATTTTTTAGAAGCTGCAGGATCGGTGACAGAATCAGCAGTGCCATGGAGCACAAAAATGGAACTCTTACTTTTCTCAGATTTTGCTGCAAGTAGCTTGTAATCCGGAGAATCTCATAGCCAGTACGTACTCTAATAGGTCCAGTACATACTAATGGGTCAGAATATTTAGCAATTAGCGCCTCTGTGTCTCGTGAAACTGGCAAACCCTTCTTATATGCAGAATTACATTGATATGTTGGGAGCAGAATTGAAGCTATAGGAGCCAGTACCTAGAATGAATATATGGAGATGAGTAAAGTTCTACTTATTGACTTATATGCTGATATCATCAGGGTATACTAACCAACAAAATTGGATGAGAAGGCTCAACTCCAACTGCAGGTGATGTCAATACGGTACCAGCTATGCGACCTTCAATCTTTGGGTCAAGCAGTGCCTAAAATCAAAATAGCAATTAAAAAGTTAAATCAACTTATACTTGGCCTTTCTTGCACTTAACTAGACAGTTTTATAAAAATTATTACCTTAAGAGTAATGGCTGCACCTGTTGAGTGTCCAAAGCAAAAACATGGAAGCCCAGGATTTTCAGTTACAATCTTCTCAAGAAATGCTTTCTGTTTATTATGAACCAGATCAAAGACAATTCAATCAGAACTAAAATCTAAAATTATAACTACTTCAAACTTAGTGCATTCTCTATCTAACTGCTAACCAACTATGTATATGTAAAATCATAAATCATGACACCATTTATTTATACAATGTACTACAAATTCTCGTAGATCCATACCATATCAGAAACAGCATCATCAAGACAATGGACATATCCATGCAGCCCATCACTTCCACCATGGCCTAAGTGCAAACAGAACAGAAAAATCAGTGTTGCCCAATACTGAAACAAGTGAGATTAAAGCAAATCTGCTATTACTAGAATGGAAACTAAAGTATCCAAGTTTCCGGGACAGAATTTTTAAGTCAGGACATGACCCCATGAAGAGCATACATTGCACAGTTTCTGAAAATTTCAACTTCTAACTAATAAATCGCCACCTTTGAAACCTATATATGCTTTAACTAATGAAACTAAATAAGTGAATTTCAAATCAAGTAATTTGCCTTAATTGAAAACCAAATCATAACCTAATTATTATAAAAACATAAGATGCACGATTGTATGGCCCTTGCCTCTGCTCTAGGAGGTACCTAGATGGGTCAAATGAGTCACTTTAGTGATCCCTTAGAGCTCCATGAAAGCATCATGCACCTGCTGCTTATGAAAATAACCACAAACATAAAATGAAGCTAGCAAAGGTCCCAGAAAAAAAAAAATAGAGGGGCTATGCACCGGACCATTTCTCTTTTTAATAATCTTAAACATTCAACTCAAACACAATACTCTCAGGTAATAAGCTTAAACATACAGCTCAAACACAATTCTCTCGGGTAATAAGCTTAATTGTAAACATGAGCTTGCATGTTACTTTATGGCAAAAGTGGAATCCAAATAACTGAGTGCTGCAACATCCAAATATAGATGCATATTGAAGCGCAGTGATCTTTAAGGCGTAGAAAAAAAATGAAAAAAATGATCACTTTCTTCTATGGATGGAAGTATCGTGTTTACAAAGATGACATAAAAATCTGCCACAACGGAACTTTCACCATCTTTATTTCATGCTCACGAAATATGATGTAAATTATGCATGGAAATTAAGGATAATGATGGAGAAATACCTATAGATTCCCCTAAACTAATTTTGGATATTTGACCATAGACCAGGCAAAGAATTTTTTAAACAAAAGACATACGATTAAGCGCCCATTTGTACTGTTCAGAAAGTTAATATAAAGAGGCCCTTTGGGAAGATAGTCCATGTAATCCATCAACATTCAATACATTTTAAAATACTAGTTTAATAAACGTAGTGACATATTTAACATGTATTTTTCTCTCTTTAAAATTAATAAAACGTAAATACAAGTTTTATTATTAGACACACAAAATAGAAAGCAAAAGTTGTGCACCTTATAGAAGCCATTGATGAACGGTAATAAAGAGAAGTGTTACTTACCAACCCAATCCATCCCGTAAACCTTGTAGCCATTAGCATTCAGCTGCTTTGCAAATTCACTATATCTGCCGCTGTGACAGAATAATAGAGATAGCTTGAGCAAAGGTGAAGGAATAAAATAAGTAAATGAGACTTAGCAAGTGGAAACTACCAAAATTACAAACCTGTGTTCATTAAGCCCATGCATTACAAAAACAATTCCCCTGTATAAAGCAGGATATCAAATTAGCAAACTATTGTAAATTTGAGAATCATTCCATAAAGCAAAAGAAGAAACAAAGATTGGCATTGATTGTGAATGATTACCTGATGTTAACAGAAAGAGGAACCCAAGACTGCGTGAAAATGGTGTCACCCCTTTTGGTGCGGAACAACCAATAATCTCGCACCGTGCTGCCATTACCATCATTCTCCTCCTCCAACACCCTCCGTATGGCCATCGCCCTCCTCGAAGCACCATTGCTTATGCTACTGCTGCTCTTCCACGCCACTATGGTCGCCGGAACTCGCACCACCGTCCCTTTCCGGTGGTCGTCCTTGGCGGGCGAAACCAGAACACGGATGGGAAAGAGAATGAGCAAAACGACGGTGTTGAGGAGCGTAAGGAGGCTCCTCAGTGCTCGGAGGGAGAACAAGGCGCTGATGCGACCGGTTGCCCCTGATGTCAAAATCAGAGAAGGGTCATTTCCCTTCAAAATCAAAGCCTCGCTGGCCATTGAGTTGTCTTCAAGTTCGAAACTTTTTGCTTCTTTCTATTCTTCTACCATGAAAATGAAAATACCAAAAAATGGAAACGAAATGGTTGGAGAACAAGGTAGAGTTTCAAATATAGGAGAAGCGAGCGATGAGAAAGAGTTGGAAATAACAACGAGGAATTGGAAGAAGTGGAGGGAGGACAGGTTGGTTTGGATTATAGTTTGTTGAATGCAATGTAGACGAAAACTTTGTCTCGCGTTCATCTATGTATATGGGGGGAAATCCAACAAGGCAAAAGAAAAAGGGGCAATCTAGAAACAAGAAGCAAACGTAGGAATAGGAAAGGTGGACCAGGTTGAGATTCCAGAAGGGTCCGTGTACATTACACATGTAGAACATACATACATACATGCATGTGCTGAGTGAGAGATCCTCCGCCTCACACGTGTTGCTTCATCATTTCAATTTTCAAGCTAACTAACAGACCTTACAAGTGTCAATCTCTTATGTTACGCGTGTCCCGATGCGGCGGAAAGATTGAGATTCTTTCGTCATGTCATGCTTTAGAATTGGAACTATCGCGTTACATAACATCATTATCCAACTTTGCCATTCTCGATTTCTTTACTCTTATTTCTCTGCCTTTTCAAATTTTTTTATTTTTATTTTGATACAGTATTTAATTAATTAATTTGCCATTTTATGATAGAACAATACTAAATATATACATGTTTTTTGGTAGAACTAAATATATACATGTACATTTATTACACCATTTTACTTTTATATAATTTTTATTAAGAAAATGCTAACGATATCTTTAGGATATTGTTTAAGAAATCAAAAAATTAAATTTTGTATGAGAAAATAATCATATATTTAATATATTGAAAAACGTTATACTTAGTTTCTCAATACAATTTTTCTCTTTATTAATTTTTTAAACAATACCTCTAATATATTTGTTAGCAAGACACTTTTTATTATCGGATTACAATTAGTTTTATCTTAATTTTTGTATACGTCTATTTTAGTTTTATTATTTTATAGATACGTGAGGTAATGTATTTGATTCATATTCATATGATTATTACTTATGGCGTATAAGCAAATCAAGTAACACAGGCAACAACTCTTTTATTTTTTTAGTTGCTCAACGAGGTTAACGCCCAAAAACAAACAAAAAACTACAAATAAGCAGTAACCAGTAACCAGTGGTATTGAGACCCCAACCAAATCACGAAGCAACATGACTCTAAGCTCAGCTTGAGGGTGCTCGACGAGATGAAATCTGGCTAACCAATCCGTACAAGCATGAGTGTTTGGTATCTGGAATGTTTCGTTCTCAGGCAAATTACGTTTCTGGGAATGTGATTTTCGGGAATAAAGTTTTCTCACCTTAACACATGGGAATAAAGTTTTCTCAAGTTTATAACTACCATTCACTAATTTTATTTTCGAGAATGTTTTGTATCTGAGAATGGATTTTTAAAACTTGTAACAAACATGAGAAAACTTTATTCCCATATTAATATTCCTGAAAATAATTTTTTAAAACTTGTTTCAGACACTATCTAAGAGTGTGGGTGAACATAACGATCCAATCTCTATTCTTCAACTCCAAGATGCGGTCAAAGGATTTGTTGCACCCCCTAGGGACCCTCTTGCTATCATTCAGCATAGATACAATAGCTAGCGAATCCGATTCTACCACAAGCTTGCGAATGCCACGGTCCCAAGCAAGCTCCACTTCTTTAAGGATGCCCCATAGTTCAGCCTTAAAACCAGAACAACAACCAATATTCATATCAAAGCCAATCACCCATCTGCCAACATCATTTCTAATAACACCAACACATCATGCAAGACCTGGGTTTCCTTTCGAAGCTCCATCCGTGTTGATCTTCCACCACCCCTCCGGAGGATAAACCCATTTAACATGATGGTCATGGGGTTTGGAGGTTCTGTTATTATTATCCTTGGAAATTAAAGTGTGAGTGGTCAGTCTCACGTTGTCTAGTAACGAGCTAAATGAAGGATATACAAGAAAGATGACCAATATACTCGCTGCCTTAAGATTTTAGATGGAGAAGTGGTATCTTGATCTTTTGTTAGTCCTGATCATTAGCTCATTGTTACTCCCCGGACTTCCGAACAGTTACGGTCCTCAGAGGCTTCCTTGATGGATCTTGCGTATTGCCTCACGAAAATAGCTGGGTTCACGGGCTTCAGGCAACAACTCATATTTAAACAGTAAAAAAGTGACACTTTAACTATTAAAATAAGTTAACTATTAATTATTTTTTTATTGCTAAAATATTGTCCAGCTTTAAGCTTAAAACTAATATTGTACTCGTACTCGTGCGAATACATTCATTTTTACGTATGTTTTAAAACAAATAGAATCCCACAGCATATATTTAGTTAAGTATTTGATAAGATCATTCCAATTCAAATGAATTATCCAAAAAATATTAATAAAACATTAAATAAATTGAAACTTCTAATCAAATTGTATAAATGAAGACAAACCTGGAGCAAATTTTACACATGTAGTAAAAAAAGTTGATTTCATTCTCTAGTATCAGAGCCAGATGGAGAAGTAGAAACTGTAGTATGAATCTAAGATTCATACCTTGCTAAATAGTAAAAAAAAAAAGAGTTTTTTCAGAAGAAATTATTATGCTTAACTGGTTTGGGTAACTTTTAATCGGTGAGGACCTCCGTGTTTATGCTATGATTTATATTGTTAAAGCTGTAGCAGTAAGTCCTCGAAGGATGATGAGGCAGTAAGTCTAATTTGCTGATGCTTGAAGCAAGATAAATCAAAGTGTGAATTATGAGTAGCAGTAAGTCTACTTTGAGGTAGCTTTCGGTTAATTAAAGTAAATCCTTATTAAACAAAGGTGTGGTACAGCTATGGTTAAGAATAATAAGATCTAATGAATTTTGTAAATTCTTGTAAAGACTTTAATTTTATGAATATAAGGGAAAATATTCAGCAGGGTATATCTTAGATTACTACTTACAATTGCTATGGAACCAAAGGAAGGCAATGATATCAGAATATTGAAAATTATGTTATCTCGCTCCCTCTCCAGGCATTCTTTTCGTTCTTCTCAACCCTCTTCTTCATCTCTTCAGGAATCTGATATTCCTACCAATCCAAGCAGTATTTTCCATGAGGAAATATGCTTTGAAAATATCAATCAAGATATTGATAATTGGGTAATTCCCAGAATACCCACAAAAGAGTTATACAAGTCAGAAGGAAAGTTTTTCACTACTTCTGATTATGTTATCAAAACGAAAGAAAAGAATATTCCGATCAGTCCAGAGAGTGAGGAACTTCATCTTCTCTCAATGGATACAATAAAAAGTCACAAGCAAAAGTACAGGTACTTACACATCGGATGTGTCCAAGTAGCTGTAAAACCTTTAATCCGCGAAGGATTAAACGCTTCAATCTTGATGTGCTTAAGGGATATTAGGCACAACAAGTTTCAAGACTCCCTCTTAGGCACGGTAGAAACTAGCCTAAGCCATGGTCCAATTTATTTTAATTGTTACCCAAATAGAACTTTGAGTTTACAGGATCAAAACATCCTAGACTCCTTGTTTCTAAATCTTAAGATCCATGGCTTAGACATGAAGCCTGGATCTATCCCAGCAGCTTTGCTTTACAGGATTCAATATAAGGCTATGAATTCCTGTAATTATAAAGTTCTCAAAAATAGAACATCGGGAGAGACAACCATGTTTCTTACTGATGTTACTAAAGCAAACGTGATTGTCCCAAAGACAATCCTTTGGAAGGACGTAGTCCTACCAGAAAAATGGATTTTGGATAAGGCTGTTCCAGCTTTACCAAGGGAAACAACAGACTTCAACAACATAGTTCAAACTCCAACGGGAAGAGTTGAACTAATCTTTGAAAGAAGGAATTCTTTCAGTTCGGCTAGATCTTCTAGTCTCAGCTCAGAAGACTTCAGATCCGTCCCTTCAAGACAATCCTTTTCAGCAACATCTCAGATGACAACTGGTCGCGCTGTCGCCACGCGCCAAAAAGAACGAGCGTTTACAAAATAATGTAGATAGGGAAGCGACAACTCGGATATCGTCTCTCAAGGACTCTTGGGTGTTGTTGTTAATAGAAACAGTTAGATTTTGGGGGGTTTGGGATTAAGATAAAATAAAGAAAACAAACAAAAGCAGAGCAATGAAAACAAGGCAGTTCAAAGAGATTATCAAATAAACTAAAGCGATTAACCTACTGTTCTCGGTTCCCCACTATCATTGGCTCATGTAAATTCCAAGCCCTAAGCAGATTCTAATCCCCTTCCCGGTTGTAGCAACAATTAACAAACGAAATCGCTACTACGGATGTATGTTCCTATTCCCGAAATAACAAACGGGGTTAAGCCCTCATGAACTAAACGAACATGAATGAACACACGCGAAATAACAAACGCGATTAAGTTTAGGAACATAACATCACCGAAATGAATCAACACAACACTATACACTCCTGAAATAACAAACAGAAATGTATAATATAGTATTGAAAAGAGAAAAGCAAATGAAAACAGGAATCACAAAACCTCAAGTGTAATTGAAACCAATCACAGTAGATTAATCAAGGAGACTAGTTCTCCATTACAGAAATAAACACAAAAGAAAATAAAATAAAATAAACTACTGAACTACAACTACTGACTAACTAGCTATCTTCCATTTCTGCCTTCAAACAGGCTTATATACAACTTCTGGAATTCGCTGACTCGCAAGGCGAACACCTTCTCGCGAGGCGAATAATACGAATAGTCTTCAGCTTTTGGTTCTCTCGCGAGGCGAGCATATATTCGCGAGGCGAGACTCTTCAAATTCCAAACTGTAACGCCCGTGACCTTCAACATGGATGAGCCGTGATGGCTTCTGGTCTTCCAGGGTTGGATTACTCGCGAGGCAAGTCATGTTTCGCGGGGCTAGACAGAGAGTTTTGCAATTTCTGGCACAGTCACCTTCAGGTTCGCGGGGCGAAGGCCTTTTCGCGGGGCGAAAGCTCCAGATTTATTTCCTTTTATTAACCTGAAAACAGAAAATAGCATAAGTACTTTATTTAACTCTAAATCAACTAAATTAACCTAAAAATACTTTACAGACTCAAAATGCTGCTTAAAGACAATCAAGTCTAATTTGGGCGAAAATGATATAAAATTAGCACAAAACCACGGTCATACTAGCTATAAAACTAGATGAGCCAGCGGCTGATCAAAATACCCCAAACTTAAACTTTGCTTGTCCCCAAGCAAACTAAAACTCAAAAACTTAAAAAGACTAAAGACATGGCAAGATTAAGGATTCAATCAACTTTGCACAAATTTCAAGCAATTTATCAAAATATTTTTCAATGTTCCCCCCTTTCAAACAAAGTAATCCCCACAATCATTCATTCCAAACAATTGAGAATTTCATCATTCAAACAATCATTAATCTAAGCAGGGGATCCAAGTTACACACAAGAGGGAGATCACCAAATTCAAACAACTGCCTTCCTCACAAGGGCATTTAGTGTTCACTCATTCGCTCAGTTTGTGTCAGGCTATCAACATTTCACTCAATTTCACTTTTAAGAGCACTTCCCATAAATTTGATTTTCATCTCCAAATGATTCCCACAGAAAACATGCATGCAACATCAAAAGGTCTTTTATGGGTTGTAATGGGGTCTGGCTAAGGGTAGGATATACAAAGGTACTAGGCTGAAGACCCTAGGAACTAAGAGAGCATGAAACACTTCAACACAATGAAATTCCACTCAAGTTCCTTTTCTCATTCATCTTTTTGCCTTGGGTGACTACAGCCATTTCTTCTAATACTTTTATTTATTTATTTTTTATTTTTTATTTTTTTCATTTTTACACTTTGCTTTTTTTTTCTTTTTTCTGCTTTTCTTTTCTTTTCTTTTTTTTCTGCTTTTCCTTTCTTTTCTTTTCTTTTTTTTATATTTTTTTCTTTTTCCCAATCCCAAACAACACATCATATCCTTGTAGCCACCCCAAACTTAGTTTCTTGCACCCATTCTCTTTCTAAAATTCCATGCTCTCCTAATCCTAAGATCGGGTTAACATGGTTTTCCAGATTTTAGCTTATAACATAAGGTCAACAAGAAACAATAGGCTAATTAGGCTCAATGGGGCTAACTAAGGAACATGCATTAAGGGTGGTTATTTTTAGGCTAAGTAGTTATTTACAAAGAAAATGCCTAAATCATTTGAAGCAAACACATAATCATGCAAACCATAAAGAGATTCAAGCAAATTCAGGAAAGTGCAACTTGAAAGTGATTCTCACGGTCAAAAACATGTTGGAGGCTCAAAACCTCACCTGGACATTCATGCAAATTGTTTGACAGAGATTCTATCCCTAGTGTGTGCTTCCTATCACCCCAAACTTATCATAAATCATGCAATCACAACAAAATCTCTCAAAGTTCAGTTTTCAATCACATGGGGATCAAATTTTCAAAAATTTCAAATCCTAGGGGGGAAACAGTCAACACCTAACATGCAATCAATCTATGCAAAATTAATCAAATCCATCAAACTTGACAATATAAGACTCAACACAACTCCTGGGCTTCTCAAATTATTCAGGAGCTTTATTAAAAACAAAACAGAAATAAAGCAAGCATAATTAAAAGGAAAAGGTTTAGAAAAAACTCATTGGAGTGGTCCACCAGGATCCCATTGCTTGTAACAAAAGGCCCAAGTGATAGCCAAAGGGTGGGAGTTCATTCCATGCTTCCATAACTTGCAGCCTTGATATGGGAGTGAGTGCTTGAAAGTTACGGTGACTCCTTCCAGTGCGGAGGACTTCTCACTCCCTCTTGGGTCAAAGATGACTGCTTTCTCAACAAAATCCTCCCAATAAAATTGGGGTTCAACCCCTTGGACTGGCATGGTGCAAATTCCAGTGGCTTGAACTCCATTACCGGTTGTTCCACAGTGGGAGGTAGTAAACAAGTAGCTGGGGTTACTGGTGTTGCTTCATTTTCTGCACGTTCTTCATTCACTGCACTAACAAATTCATCACCTGCTAAACCTGCAGAAATCTCAGCACACACCACACAAAGGTTAGTGTTAGTAGAGTCAATACATATGTCACAATAGACTGAATCAGTAAAGTTCTAAATGTCTAGAAATTCAGCACAAAGATCGTCCACCCCATTACTTCCAACACATGCAATTGATTTAATTGAATCATCTACTTCCAAAGGTTCTTCATCATCCTCAGGCATGGTGAAGCAGATGTCCTCCTGATCCTCATTTTCTATATGCACAGAATCCTCATACCTTTCAAAACATGCTATACATAAAGCAGTGTCAGTACAATCAGCACATGAATTATAAAAGATAGAATCAGGGGATTCAACACACAGTTCATCAACAGAAACATTATCAAAATCATCAGCAGAAGTATCTTCAAGAATAACCATCTGTGAATCTGTATGTTCTTCAAGTGGACGTTGAGTTAGCAGTGCAGCCGAGTTGGCGACAATTTGATCAATTTGAATGGACAACTTCTGAGACTCAGCTGCTATCCTCTGATGGCGTTCAAGACTTTGTTCCTCCATCCGTTGATTGTTCTCTGCCATTTGTTGTATCATTTCTTCTATTTGTGCAGTTATTTGTGAAGTCATTTGCTTGAACAGGTCCTCGAGTGAAGGTCCGGAAGGTGCAGAGGTGGTCACTTGGGGAGGATTCTGGGGTGGTGCCAGAGGTAACATCAGTTGTGAGTCCCCATACCAAGGGTTTGGATGGTTTCCCCAGCTCGGGTGGTACTCATCAGTGTAAGGGTCAGGAATGTTGTGCCTGATTGATGCAGCTCTGAAAGCAGGAGAGTATCTCCACAGGAAGGCTTCCTTAAAATCAAACCAGTTGAAGATGGAATTCGCCTCAAGATTATACAACCAATCCCTTGCAGCGCCTTCAAGTGAGAGATGGAAAGCTCCCATCTTGATGTGATCTTCTGTTATTCCTTCAGGTCTCAGCATTATAGAACAAACAGCCTGGAATTCCTTCAGATGCTCCTGCGGATTTTCACCTGCAAGACCACTAAACCTTGGCAACCAGTGCATTAAACCAGCAAAATCAGGATAATATATGCATGGTGGTTCATAATTAACATTAGGCATGTACCCACACATGTAATTCTCCATGGGAAGCACTAAGATTCACAACCAGACAATGCAGACAAAACTAATTCAGCAAAGCAAAAGTGTTTATTTTTTCCTGTTAATAACAAACAAGAGTCCCCGGCAACGGCGCCAATTTTTGGTCGTGCTGTCGCCACGCGCCAAAAAGAACGAGCGTTTACAAAATAATGTAGATAGGGAAGCGACAACTCGGATATCGTCTCTCAAGGACTCTTGGGTGTTGTTGTTAACAGAAACAGTTAGATTTTGGGGGGTTTTGGATTAAGATAAAATAAAGAAAACAAACAAAAGCAGAGCAATGAAAACAAGGCAGTTCAAAGAGATTATCAAATAAACTAAAGCGATTAACCTACTGTTCTCGGTTCCCCACTATTATTGGCTCATGTAAATTCCAAGCCCTAAGCAGATTCTAATCCCCTTCCCGGTTGTAGCAACAATTAACAAACGAAATCGCTACTACGGATGTATGTTCCTATTCCCGAAATAACAAACGGGGTTAAGCCCTCATGAACTAAACGAACATGAATGAACACACACGAACTAACAAACGCGATTAAGTTTAGGAACATAACATCACCGAAATGAATCAACACAACACTATACACTCCTGAAATAACAAACAGAAATGTATAATATAGTATTGAAAAGAGAAAAGCAAATGAAAACAGGAATCACAAAACCTCAAGTGTAATTGAAACCAATCACAGTAGATTAATCAAGGAGACTAGTTCTCCATTACAGAAATAAACACAAAAGAAAATAAAATAAAATAAACTACTGAACTACAACTACTGACTAACTAGCTATCTTCCATTTCTGCCTTCAAACAGGCTTATATACAACTTCTGGAATTCGCTGACTCGCAAGGCGAACACCTTCTCGCGAGGCGAATAATACGAATAGTCTTCAGCTTTTGGTTCTCTCGCGAGGCGAGCATATATTCGCGAGGCGAGACTCTTCAAATTCCAAACTGTAACACCCGTGACCTTCAACATGGATGAGCCGTGATGGCTTCTGGTCTTCCAGGGTTGGATTACTCGCGAGGCGAGTCATGTTTCGCGGGGCTAGACAGAGAGGTTTGCAATTTCTGGCACAGTCACCTTCAGGTTCACGGGGCGAAGGCCTTTTCGCGGGGCGAAAGCTCCAGATTTATTTCCTTTTATTAACCTGAAAACAGAAAATAGCATAAGTACTTTATTTAACTCTAAATCAACTAAATTAACCTAAAAATACTTTACAGACTCAAAATGCTGCTTAAAGACAATCAAGTCTAATTTGGGCGAAAATGATATAAAATTAGCACAAAACCACGGTCATACTAGCTATAAAACTAGATAAGCCAGCGGCTGATCACAACCATTAATCTTCAGGGATTAGAAACATCATCTACTATCCCTAGACCAATTTATCAGACAGAAGATGATCAATGATCAATTCAGTCTCCAACCTTTTCCTCTCTTAATGAATCTTATAATGATTTGTAAGTTCATTATAAATAAGGAATCCCTTCGCAAGGATTTTTACTCTGAGGAATGGAAACCTCAAAGAGAGTGGTTCTTGCAAGAGTTCAAGGGAACAAAAAGGAAAATTATTCAGGAAGAATATTATCAATTTCTTAACAATGTTAAGACAAGGGTTTTATTTTTTGACTGGTTTCATGCTTACTCAGTCAAATATTCAATTAATTATCCTTGGAAGACGAGGATAGATGTTGATAAAACCACAAATGTCATTACTGTATGGCATTTGAAGAATGGTGAGTTGGTCAAAACAGAGTTACCACCAAATAGCTCTTTCCAACTCCCCGGTGTCAAAGATCCTTTTACCAACAAACCCATCATAGCTGCTCCATTCAAAAACAAGAATCCTGATGAAACAATCTCAGCTATGGACATCAGCAAGTTAATGGAGCAATCCAATTATACCAATAAATACCTTCAAGTGCTAGGAGAACACTTGATCAAAAAAGATGCAACTTCCCAGGCATCTACTTCGGGAATTAAGAAGGATATTCCCTTAGAAAAACCCTTGTTCAAACCTTTTAAGATGAATAAGAAGATCAAAGAAAGTTTGCTTCTTCTTCAACCCAATGTCAAAAAGGAAAAACAAGAGTTCACGGAGAAAATTGAAGAAAAACTGAAGCAATTAGTTGTTCCAGATTCTCCAGCTGATAATCAAGAAGGAACACCACCTATAATCAGGGATAAAGGTCCAACTATCAATGTCATCATTGAAGAAGGCTCAGAAACGGAATCTGTGGCTAGTACTTCCAAACCAAATCCTCCGGATAAACCTCCAATAAATATCAATCCTGTTCTTACTCAATCTTGGAGGCAACCCTCAAAACTTTATTATCCTAGAGCAACTCCTCCAGATATGCTCTTCGAAGAGAAAACTCCAACATTCAGGAGTTTCAATGCCAACAACATCTATGAATGGAACATAGATGGTCAAACAGAGTATCAAATGCTTCAAACAATGCAGCATATGAGAATGATGGCTACTGCTTATCAGACTACTAATGATTGCTCTGAAGAAGCCATTTGCAATATCTTGTCTGCAGGTTTCACAGGCCAATTAAAAGGTTGATGGGATTATTCTTTCTCTGAAACACAGAAAGAACAAATGTTTTCTGCTATCAAGACTGATGCAGAAGGAAATCCAATCTATGACAATGAAGGTGGAACCATTCCAGATGCGGTTAACACCTTAATCTTCTCAATATGCAGACATTTCATGGGAAATACCTCCACTTGGAAGGATAGGTCTACAGAATTACTGTCCAATCTTAAGTGTAGATCTTTAGCTAGTTTTAGGTGGTATAAAGATACCTTCCTAACTAAGGTTTACACCAGAGAAGATTGCCAGAATAGATTCTGGAAGGAAAAGTTCATCGCAGGTCTCCCAACATCGTTAGGTGATCTTGTTAAAGATGATCTTATAGCCCAATCTCCAGATGGAAATATTCCATATGATCATGTGAGTTATGGTCAACTCATCCCAACTACCCAGAAGATAGGGGCAAGACTTTGCAAGGAAGACAAAGTCAGAGATCAATTCAAAAAAGAGAAGGCCGCCTAGAAGGATTTATGGTCTTTTTGTGAACAATTTGGTATACCTCCTTGCCCAAAGGATAAAACCAAGTCTTCTAAGAAATACGAAGGCAAACCCCAAAAGACTAAGTATACCAAGTATACTAAGTACAAGAAAAACAAAAGGTATGGCAAACCCAAGCCAGAGGTCAAACCTGAATTCAAACCTAAACCAGCTACTGGGGATAGGCTCTCCAAGAAAGCGGTTACTTGCTATAACTGCGGCAAACCTGGCCACATCAATAAATACTGTAGGCTAAAAAAGAGAATCAAAGAATTGAATCTCGAACCATCAGTTGAGGAACAACTGAATAATCTTTTGATTCAATCAGATACTTCAGAAGAAGAATCAGATGGTGGTTTTGCTGAAGATATAAATCAGGTTCAAGAGGATGATATTGGGAATCTCAGCTCCGATTCATCTCCTGAAATTAATGTCTTAACTAAGGAGCAAGATCTCCTTTTTGAAGCCATTAACTCTATAGCTGATCCAGATGAAAGGAGAAAGTATCTGGATAAGCTTAAAACTTCCATGGAATCCTCAAAGGAAAAAGATTCCAAGGGAAAAGGTAAAGGAATAGTCAAAGATCATTTTGACTTTAAACAAATTCTGAAGCGACTGGAAGCCACTCAGACAAAGAAGCCTGTTACGATTCATGATCTCCAGCAAGAGATTAAGGAAATCAAACAAGAAAAAGCTGTTCACAAATTAATTTTGTCTCAAATGGCTGAAGCTCAATCGGATGATTCTGGTAATGAAGAAAACCCAGAATCAAGTGCCATCAAGGAAGATGTGCATGACAGCCCTACTAAAGTTCAAGATGATCATAAGGATGAGGCATTCTTGAACTTAGTAAATCAATTAAGAATTCAAAAATTCCATATCAAGATCAAAATTATTATTGGAGAATTTGTTCTTGATTCCACAACACTTTTCGATACAGGTGCTGATTCAAATTGCATTCAAGAAGGTTTAATTCCTACCAAATTCTTTGAGAAAACCTCGAAGAAGTTGAGTGCAGAAAATGGTTCTAAACTTAGAATCAATTATAAGTTGTCAAAAGCCCTAATAGAAAACCAAGGTCTCCAAGTTGAAACCCCTTTTCTATTAGTTAGAAACCTGAAAAATGAAGTGATTCTTGGAACTCCGTTCATTAGATCATTTTTCCCTCTTTCCATTACTCATAATGGAATTAAAACTCGACATCTGGGTAAAGACATAGTATTCCCATTCATCAGAAAGCCTATCATTCGAGATTTAAACCTTCTCGATTGTAAGGTCAACCAAATTAATTTCTCGAAAGAAGAAATTTCTTTTAAGAATATAGAGTTGCAATTACAGTAACCAAACATCAAAGAGAAGGTCCAGATCCTTTTCAATGAAATCCAAAAGTCTATCTGTTCTGATTTGCCCACGGCATTTTGGAATACAAAGAAGTACTTTGTAGATTTGCCTTATGAACAAGATTTTAATGAGAGGCAAATTCCAACCAAATCTAGGCCAATCCAAATGAATCATGATCTCCTTAAGTATTGTCAAAAGGAAGTTGACGATTTCTTAAGCAAAGGTTTAATCAGGGAGAGCAAATCTCCTTGGTCTTGTTCTGCTTTTTACATCAATAAGCAGGCTGAGATTGAGCATGGTACACCTCGCTTAGTCATCAATTATAAACCCTTGAACCAAGCTCTTAGGTGGATCAGATATCCAATTCCTAACAAAAGGGATTTGCTTAACCACCTGAGTACGGCAAAAATATTTTCAAAATTTGATATGAAATCTGGTTACTACCAGATTGAAGTGAAAGAAAGTGACTGTTACAAAACAGCGTTCACTGTTCCTTTTGGGCATTACGAATGGAATGTTATGCCCTTCGGTCTCAAAAATGATCCTTCAGAATTACAGAGAATTATGAACGAGATTTTCAATCCTTACACAGACTTTACAATCGTCTACCTTGACGATGTCTTAGTCTTTTCCCAATCTATTGATCAACACTTCAAACATGTGAAAATTTTCATAAGTGTGATCAAAAGAAATGGTTTAGCTGTGTCTAAAACCAAAATCGACCTCTTCCAAACTAAGATTACATTTCTTGGTCATAATATTTTCCAAGGAACAATCATTCCTATCAGCAGAGCCATTGAATTTGCAGATAAATTTCCTGATCAAATTATTGACAAAACTCAGCTCCAGAGATTCCTAGGGTGTCTCAATTATGTGACTGACTTTGTCCCCAATCTTAGCAATATCATCAAACCCTTGCACAATCGTCTAAAAAAGGAACCCCCTCCTTGGACTGATGAGCATACAAAAGTTGTCCAACTTATTAAATCTAAGATAAAGAATCTTCTATGTCTTTATCTTCCAAACACTTCTGCTTTCAAAATTGTTGAAACCGATGCTTCTGACATCGGTTATGGCGGTATTTTGAAACAAAGAATTTCAGGAAAAGAGCATATCATTGCATATACTTCTAAACATTGGAATTCTGCTCAACAAAATTATTCTACTGTCAGAAAAGAAATTTTGGCAATAGTTTTACTTATTTCAAAATTTCAATCAGATTTACTTAATCAAAATTTTTTTGTTATAGTAGATTGCAAATCTGCCAAAGATATTTTACAAAAAGATGTTAAAAATTTAGCATCAAAACAAATTTTTGCCAGATGGCAAGCAATTTTAAGTGCATTTGATTTTCAAATTGAATTTATCAAAGGCTCTTCAAGTTCTCTTCCTGACTTTCTTACTCGTGAATATTTACAGGGTAGGTAAGAGAGAGAAATTGGCAGCAATGCCAAAGTCTGAGGCTTCCTCTGCAAAGGGGAAAGGTAAAGGTATAGTCCTTAAAGGACCCAAACGCCAAGGTGCATCAAAATCTGGGTCTTCAGCCCAAAAGCAATCTGGGTCATTGACCCAACAACCCGCAACCAAACTTGGGTCTTCAACCCAATCTGGGTCTTCAACCCAGCAAACTGCCAAACAGTCCAAAGAAGACTATGGCATCCCAATCCAAACTCTTTAAGCCTTTCAAGATCGAGGCCTAACCAAACTCCCTAAGGGAACATGGGGAGATAGAGTGGAAAACGAATCAGGTTCTCCACCCCCTCTCAAAGACCTAATCAGAGAATTAGCCCAAACAGCTATTCCCATAAATGTTGTCAAACTTGATACACGTTTATCAAAAGACAACACCCAAACTCAAACTCAAACAGCCGCAACTAACTATGTTGCAAAAAACCAATTTCAATTTGTTGTTCAAATGGAACCAGGATTTTGGGATAATAACCCTAACAAAGTTCCCTCCAAAATCATTAAAAATGGTTCTCATTTTCAACAATCCCAACCAAATAAAAACAGAAATTTTTACGAGTTTATTTTGATTGATACTGATTCAGTCACGATCAGACATTATCGTGACCCTAAAGATCAATCGACATACACTCACTTAACTTTCCAAATTTTGATGGTTTTAACACCTGAACAATTCGGAAAGAATTTACATCTTTTCAAAAAAAAATTCTCAAACTTTTGATCCCATTGGTTTTAATTATTTGGATTATCAACAAGCTTGGTACAACATTTACTGGTACCAAAATATTCAAAATAAACATTCTTGGTTGATTTATTTCAAGAAGAATGTTAAGTACAAATTCCCTCATTGGTTCGTCCATTGGTGGAGAATATTTGGCCCAATCAAGCAGATCCTTCGTGAAGAAGTTCTTGAAGGATATCAAACATTCGAAAAATATTTTGACAGCAAGGAAACCCCTTTCCCTGTCAATCTAATATTTTTCTCCAAGTTTTCACTTTCATGGGTTTTTAGTTGGCAATATAAATACCAGAAGCATGATCAATACCCGGGTTTATTGCCAATTTTGCAAAGAGCAACCTTTGTCAAGTGGTGGGCACAGTTCAATTAGGCGGCAGCCACGAGTGACAATGTAAAAATCTGGTTCCAGTAGAATCCTAAGTGGATGAAGGCAGCCAACCCAGAGACTTGTGAGTTTCTTAATCAGAGATCTCAAATAGTTTCAGTTTTGGCAGGATCCAAATAAAAAGAAAGCTTCCTTCGAAATATGGAAGCAATCTTGAAGCTAGCAAAGGAGGAGGAACCCTCTTCATCAAAATCCTCCAAGCAGAAGCTCCCCTAAACTGATGAAGAAGAAGATGAAGAGGATTCAAGTCAATGCTCGGATCCCTTCTATCAAAATGAAGATGACTGCTACGGTATTGATACCATAGTCAACCTGAGTGATGATGAGTAATCTCTATCTCTCAGTCAACAAAATCAATCAAAATTCTGGATTGAATAGTTCCAGTCATCCGATGATACTGTTCCTTGCCGACAGTCACAGTTCCAGTCAAGTTACCGGCACTGTTTATCACCGGCACTATTCACTTACCGACAGCACAGTCCCAGTCATGTTACAGGCACTGTTCTGTAATAGTTTAAATAGTATAGGTTATTCTTACCGATACTGTTGTAATAGTAAATTTTCAATCTTCTATTTAAAGGATGTTAGGCTCAGTTGTTAGACATCCGAAGTTTTAGAGAGAGTTTAGAGTGAGAAACTCTGAGAGCCTTAAGAGCTTTCATTTTGTGAGTTCCTCAATTTTCTTTTTTATCGTTTTCAATCTTTCAATCTTGTAGCGTAAAAGCTTGTAGTTTTCAAGCATTTCAATCAAAACCTGCATGGTTTAAATCATCTCTTCTCCCTTCACTGGTTCTGGTGAGGCTCTGCCTCCGCTCCGGTTTCTTTTTCATTTTATTTTCCACAGTTCTTGGTCGGTTCTACCACCTTTCTGGGTTTATGTTTTAAAGTTTTTATATTTACTATTTTAATTTCTACAGTACTTGTTTTTACTATTTTCATGTTTTAATTTTCATATTTTTATTTTGTTTTAATCAATGTAATTTCTGCCTGTTTTCCTACTTCTTTCATCCTACTCTCCTTCCCCTTTTCCCTTCCTTGACCCCGTCATCTCTCTGGTTTATATGTTGCATTGTTTGATGCATTTGATACTCTGTTTGACCATCTATGTTCCATTCATAGATGTTGTTGGCATTGAAACTCCTGAATGTTGGAGTTTTCTCTTCGAAGAGCATATCTGGAGGAGTTGCTCTAGGATAATAAAGTTTTGAGGGTTGCCTCCAAGATTGAGTAAGAACAGGATTGATATTTATTGGAGGTTTATCTGGAGTATTTGGTTTGGAAGTACTAGACACAAATTCCGTTTATGAGCCGTCTTCATTGATGACATTGATAGTTGGACCTTTATCCCTGATTATAGGTGGTCTTCTTTCTTGATTATCAGCTGGAGAATCTGGAACAGCTAATTGTTTCAGTTTTTCTTCAATTTTCTCCATGACCTCTTGTTTTTACTTTTTGACATTGGGTTGAAGAAGAAGCAAACTTTCTTTGATCTTCTTATTCATCTTAAAAGGTTTGAACAAGGGTTTTTCTAAGGGAATATCCTTCTTAATTCCCGAAGTAGATGCCTGGGAAGTTGCATTTTTATTATCAAGTGTTATCCTAGCACTTGAAGGTATTTATTGGTATAATTGGATTGCTCCATTAACTTGCTGATGTCCATAGCTGAGATTGCTTCATCAGGATTCTTGTTTTTGAATGGAGCAGCTATATTGGGTTTGTTGGTAAAAGGATCTTTGATACCAGGGAGTTGGAAAGAGCTATTTGGTGGTAACTCTATTTTGACCAACTCACCATTCTTCAAATGCCATACAGTAATGACATTTGTGGTTTTATCAACATCTATCCTCGTCTTCCAAGGATAATTAATTGAATATTTGACTGAGTAAGCATGAAACCAGTCAAAAAATAAAACCTTTGTCTTAACATTGTTAAGAAATTGATAATATTCTTCCTAAATATTTTTCCTGTTTGTTCCCTTGATCTCTTGCAAGAACCACTCTCTTTGAGGTTTCTATTCCTCAGAGTAAAAATCCTTGCGAAGGGATTCCTTATCTATAATGAACTTACAAATCATTATAAGATTCATTAAGAGAGGAAAAGGTTGGAGACTGAATTGATCGTTGATCATCTTCTGTCTGATAAATTGGTCTAGGGATAGTAGATGATGTATCTAATCCCTAAAGATTAATGGTTGTTATCTGAGATGTTGCTGAAAAGGATTGTCTTGAAGGGACGGATCTGAAGTCTTCTGATCTGAGACTAGAAGATCTAGCCGAACTGAAAGAATTCCTTCTTTCAAAGATTAGTTCAACTCTTCCCGTTGGAGTTTGAACTATGTTGTTGAAGTCTGTTGTTTCCCTTGGTAAAGCTGGAACAACCTTATCCAAAATCCATTTTTCTGGTAGGACTACGTCCTTCCAAAGGATTGTCTTTGGGACAATCACGTTTGCTTTAGTAACATCAGTAAGAAACAAGGTTGTCTCTCCCGATGTTCTATTTTTGAGAACTTTAGAATTACAGGAATTCATAGCCTTATATTGAATCATGTAAAGCAAAGCTGCTGGGATAGATCCAGGCTTCATGTCTAAGCCACAGATCTTAAGATTTAGAAACAAGGAGTCTAGGATGTTTTGATCTTGTAAACTCAAAGTTCTATTTGGGTAACAATTAAAATAAATTGGACCATGGCTTAGGCTAGTTTCTACCGTACCTAAGAGGGAGTCTTGAAACTTGTTGTGCTTAATATCCCTTAAGCACATCAAGATTGAAGCGTTTAATCCTTCGCGGATTAAAGGTTTTACAGCTACTTGGACACATCCGATGTGTAAGTACCTGTACTTTTGCTTGTGACTTTTTATTGTATCCATTGAGAGAAGATGAAATTCCTCACTCTCTGGACTGATCGGAATATTCTTTTCTTCCGTTTTGATAACATAATCAGAAGTAGTGAAAAACTTTCCTTCTGACTTGTATAACTCTTTTGTGGGTATTCTGGGAATTACCCAATTATCAATATCTTGATTGATATTTTCAAAGCATATTTCCTCATGGAAAATACTGCTTGGATTGGTAGGTATATCATATTCCTGAAGAGATGAAGAAAAGGGTTGAGAAGAACAAAAAGAAAGCCTGGAGAGGGAGCGACATAACATAATTTTCAATATTCTGATATCATTACCTTCCTTTGGTTCCATAGCAATTGTAAGTAGTAATCTAAGATATACCCTGCTGAATATTTTCCCTTATATTCATAAAATTAAAGTCTTTACAAGAATTTACAAAATTCATTAGATCTTATTATTCTTAACCATAGCTGTACCACACCTTTGTTTAATAAGGATTTACTTTAATTAACCAAAAGCTACCTCAAAGTAGACTTACTGCTACTCGTAATTCACACTTTGATTTATCTTGCTTCAAGCATCGGCAAATTAGACTTACTGCCTCATCATCCTTCGAGGACTTACTGCTACAGCTTTAACAATATAAACCATAGCATAAACACGGAGGTCCTTACCAGTTAAAAGGTACCCAAACCAGTTAAGCATAATAATTTCTTCTGAAAAAAACTCTTTTTTTTTACTATTCAACAAGGTATGAATCTTAGATTCATACTACAGTTCCTACTTCCCCATCTGGCTCTGATACCAGAGAGATGACGGGGTCAAGAAAGGGAAAGGGGGAAGGAGAGCAGGATGAAAGAAGTAGGAAAACAGACAGAAATTACATTGATTAAAACAAAATAAAAATATGGAAATTAAAACATGAAAACAGTACAAACAAGTACTGTAGAAATTAAAATAGTAAATATAAAAACTTTAAAACATAAACCCATAAAGGTGGTAGAACCGACCAAGAACTGGGGAAAATAAAATGAAAAAGAAACCGGAGCGGAGGCAGAGCCTCACCAGAACCAGTGGAGGGAGAAGAGATGATTTAAACCATGCAGGTTTTGATTGAAATGCTTGAAAACTACAAGCTTTTACGCTACAAGATTGAAAGATTGAAAACGAGAAAGAAGAAAATTGAGGAACTCACAAAATGAAAGCTCTTAAGGATCTCAGAGTTTCTCACTCTAAACTCTCTCTAAAATTTCGGATGTCTAACAACTGAGCCTAACATCCTTTAAATAGAAAATTGAAAATTTACTATTACAACAGTATCGGTAAGAATGACCTATACTATTGCAACTATTACAGAACAGTGCCTGTAACATGACTGGGACTGTGTTGTCGGTAAGTGAATAGTGCTTGGTGATAAAAGCGTCTGCGTGAATTTGATCGAACTGTGACTGTCGGCAAGGAACAGTATCATCGGATGACTGGAACTATTCAATCCAGAATTTTGATTTATTTTGTTGACTGAGAGATAGAGATTACTCATCATCACTCAGGTTGACTATGGTATCAATACCGTAGCAGTCATCTTCATTTTGATAGAAGGGATCAGAGCATTGACTTGAATCCTCTTCGTCTTCTTCTTCATCCGTTTAGGGGAGCTTCTTCTTGGAGGATTTTGATGAAGAGGGTTCCTCCTCCTTTGCTAACTTCAAGATTGCTTCCATGTTTTGAAGGAAGCTTTCTTTTGATTTGGATCCTGCCAAAACTGAAACTATTTGAGATCTCTGATTAAGAAACTCACAAGTCTCTGGGTTGACTGCCTTCATCCACTTAGGATTCTGCTGGAACCAGATTTTTACATTGTCACTCGTGGCTGCCGCATAATTGAACTGTGCCCACCACTTGACAAAGGTTGCTCTTTGCAAAATTGGCAATAAACCAGGGTATTGATCTTGCTTCTGGTATTTATATTGCCAACTGAAAACCCATGAAAGGGAAAACTTAGAGAAAAATATTAGATTGACAGGGAAAGGGGTTTCCTTGTTGTCAAAATATTTTTCGAATGTTTGATATCCTTCAAGAACTTCTTCAGGAAGGATCTGCTTGATTGGGCCAAATATTCTCCACCAATGGACGAACCAATGAGGGAATTTGTACTTAACATTCTTCTTGAAATAAATCAACCAAGAATGTTTATTTTGAATATTTTGGTACCAGAAAATGTTCTACCAAGCTTGTTGATAATCCCAGTAATTAAAACCAATGGGATCAAAAGTTTGAGAATTTTTTTTTTTGAAAACATTTAAATTCTTTCCGAATTGTTCAGGTGTTAAAACCTTCAAATTTTGGAAAGTTGAAAATGAGAACCATTTTGAAAGATTTTGGAGGGAACTTTGTTAGGGTTATTATCCCCAAATCCTGGTTCCATTTGAACAACAAATTGAATTTGGTTTTTTGCAACATAGTTAGTTGCGGCTGTTTGAGTTTGAGTTTGGGTGTTGTCTTTTGATAAACGTGTATCAGGTTTGACAACATTTATGGGAATAGCAGTTTGGGCTAATTCTCTGATTAGGTCTTTGAGAGGGGGTGGAGAACCTGATTCGTTTTCCACTCTATCTCCCCATGTTCCCTTAGGGAGTTTGGTTAGGCCTTGATCTTGAAAGGCTTGAAGAGTTTGGATTGGGATGCCATAGTCTTCTTTGTACTGTTTGGCAGTTTGCTGGGTTGAAGACCCAGATTGGGTTGAAGACCCAAGTTTGGTTGCGGGTTGTTGGGTCAATGACCCAGATTGCTTTTGGGCTGAAGACCCAGATTTTGATGCACCTTGGCGTTTGGGTCCTTTAAGGACTATTCCTTTACCTTTCCCCTTTATAGAGGAAGCCTCAGACTTTGTCATTGCTGCCAATTTCTCTCTCTTACCTACCCTTTAAATATTCACGAGTAAGAAAGTCAGGAAGAGAATTTGAAAAGCCTTTGATAAATTCAATTTGAAAATCAAATGCACTTAAAATTGCTTGCCATCTGGCAAAAATCTGTTTTGATGCTAAATTTTTAACATCTTTTTGTAAAATATCTTTGGCAGATTTGCAATCTACTCTAACCAAAAATTTTTGATTAAGTAAATCTGATTGAAATTTTGAAATACATAAACCTATTGCCAAAATTTATTTTTTGACAGAAGAATAATTTTGTTGAGCAGAATTCCAATGTTTAGAAGTATATGCAATGATATGCTCTTTTCCTGAAATTCTTTGTTTCAAAATACCGCCATAACCAATGTCAGAAGCATCGGTTTTAACAATTTTGAAACCCTAAACTCAAACAATGCAGTATATATATATATATACACACACACACACACGTGCGCGTCAGTAGTGTGGTTGTGCCTCCACCGAAGGAGTGGCCCACAATCTACATGCAGAACCTTTAAAAAAAACAACCCAAAAAATCATGGAAACATCAAACTAAACTGTTTGAAGCCGAACATCCAATATGGATTAGCAAAAGACAGAAATTTTGAGTGAGAAACTCTGAGAGCCTTAAGAGCTTTCATTTTGTGAGTTCCTCAGTTCTTTTTCTTTCTTCTTCAATCTTTTCAATCTTGTAGCGTTAAAGCTTGTAGTTTTCAAGCTGTTTACAATCAAAACCTGCATGGTTTAATCACATCTCTTCTCCCTCCACCGGTTCTGGTGAGGCTCTGCCTCCGCTCCGGATTCTTTTTATTTTGTTCTTCCCCAGTTCTTGGTCAATTCTACCACCTTTCTGGGTTTATGCTTTATTTTATGTTTTAATTTCTACAGTACTTGTTTTTACTGTTTTAATGTTTTAATTTCTACAGCATCTGTTTTTACTGTTTTCAGGTTTTAATTTCCATATTTTATTTTGTTTTAATTAATGTAATTTCCGCATGTTTTCCTACTTCTTTCATCCTGCTCTTCTTTCCCCCATTCCTTCCTTGATCCCGTCATCAATCTGTATGTAAAACTTTTAATCCGCGAAGGATTAAACGCTTCAATCTTGATGTGCTTAAGAGATATTAGGCACAATAGATTCCAAGACTCCCTCTTAGGTACGGTTGAAACTAGCCTAAGCCATGGACCAATCTACTTCAATTGCTATCCAAATAGAACCTTGAGTTTACAGGATCAAAACATCCTAGACTCTTTGTTCCTAAACCTTAAGATCTATGCCTTAGACATGAAGCCTGGATCTATCCCAGCAGCTTTGCTTTACAGGATTCAATACAAGGCTATGAATTCCTGTAATTCTAAAGTTCTCAAAGATAGAACATCGGGAGAGACAACAGTGTTTCTTACCGATGTTACTAAAGCAAACGTGATTGTCCCAAAGACAATCCTCTGGAAGGATGTAGTCCTACCAGAAAGATGAATTTTGGATAAAGTTGTCCCAGCTTTACCAAGAGAAACAA
This sequence comes from Sophora flavescens, assembly GCA_030762895.1. NCBI lineage: Eukaryota > Viridiplantae > Streptophyta > Magnoliopsida > Fabales > Fabaceae > Sophora > Sophora flavescens. The sequence continues at coordinate 234,352,443 of CM061064.1, read as the reverse complement.
CAGACTTCAACAACATAGTTCAAACTCCAACAGGAAGAGTTGAACTAGTCTTTCAAAGAAGCAATTCTTTTAGTTCTACTAGGTCTTCAAGTCTTAGATCTGAAAATTTCAGATCTATCCCCTCAAGACAATCCTTTTCAACGGCATCCCAGATGACCTCCATTAATCTTCAGGGATTAGATACATCATCTAGTATCCCTAGATCAATTTATCAGACAGAAGATGATCAACGATCAATTCAGTCTCCAACCTTTTCCTCCCTTAATGAATCTTATAATGATTTGTAAGTTCATTATAGATAAGGAATCCCTTCGCAAGGATTTTTACTCTGAGGAACGGAAACCTCAAAGAGAGTGGTTCTTGCAATGTTAAGAATATTCAGGAAGAATATTATCAATTTCTTAACAATGTTAAGACAAAGGTTTTATTTTTTGACTGGTTTCATACTTACTCAGTCAAATATTCAATTAATTATCCTTGGAAGACGAGGATAGATGTTGATAAAACAACAAATGTCATTACTGTATGGCATTTAAAGAATGGTGAGTTGGTTAAAACTGAGTTACCACCAAATAGCTCATTCCAACTCCCTGGTATCAAATATCCTTTTACCAAAGAACCCATTATTGCTACTCCGTTCAAAAACAAGAATGCTGATGAAGCGATCTCAGCTGTGGACATAAGCAAGCTAATGAAACAATCCAATTACACCAACAAATACGATCAAGTCCTAGGAGAACACTTGATCAAAAAAGATGCAACCTCCCAGGCATCTACTTCGGGAATCAAGAAGGATATTCCCTTAGAAAAACCCTTGTTCAAAGCTTTTAAGATGAATAAGAAGATCAAAGAAAGTTTGCTTCTTCTTCAACCCAATATCAAAAAGGAAAAGCAAGAATTCGTGGAGAAATTAGAAGAAAAACTGAAACAGTTAGTTGTTCCAGATTCTCCATCTGATAATCAAGGAGGACGACCTTTAAGAGACAAAGGTCCAACTATCAATGTCATCAATGAAGATGGCTCGGAAACAGAATTTGTGGCTAGTACTTCCAAACCCAATCCTCCGGATAAACCTCCAATTAATATAATCCTGTTTTTACCCAATCTTGGAGGCAACCCTCCAAACTTTATTATCCGAGATTAACTCCTCCGGATATGCTCTTTGAAGAGAAAACTCCAGCTTTTAGGAGTTTTAATGCCAACAATATCTATGAGTGGAACATAGATAGTCAAACAGAGTATCAAATATTTCAAACAATGTAGCATATGACAATGATGGCTACTGCTTATCAGACTACGAATGATTGTTCTGAAGAAGCCATCTGCAATATATTGTCTGCAGGTTTTACAGGCCAACTCAAAGGTTGGTGGGATTATTCTTTCTCTGAGGCACAGAAAGAACAAATGTTTTATGCTATCAAGACTGATGCTGAAGGGAATCCAATCTATGATAATGAAGGTGCAACCATCCCTGATGCGGTCAACACCTTAATCTTCTCAATATGCGGACATTTCATGGGAAATACCTCCACTTGGAAGGATAGGTCTGCAGAATTACTATCTAACCTTAAGTGTAGATCTTTAGCTAGTTTCAGGTGGTATAAGGATACCTTCCTAACTAGGGTTTACACCAGAGAAGATTGCCAGAATAGATTCTGGAAAGAAAAGTTCATTGCAAGTCTCCCAACATCTTTAGGTGATCTTGTCAAGGATGAACTAATAGCCCAATCTCCAGATGGAAATATTCCATATGAGCAATTGAGTTATGGTCAACTCATTGCAGCTACCCAGAAGATAGGGGCAAGGCTTTGCAAGGAAGACAAAGTCAGAGATCAGTTCAAAAAAGAAAAGGCCGCCAAGAAGGATTTAGGGTCTTTTTTTGAACAATTTGGTATACCTCCTTGTCCAAAGGATAAAACCAAGTCTTCTAAGAAATACGAAGGCAAACCTCAAAAGACTAAGTATACCAAGTATACTAAGTACAAGAAAAACAAAAGGTATGGCAAATCTAAGCCAGAATTCAAACCTGAATTCAAACCGAAACCAACTACTGGTGATAGGTTCCCCAAGAAAGCGGTTACTTGTTATAACTGCGGCAAACCTGGCCATATCAGTAAATACTGTAGGCTAAAAAAGAGAATCAAAGAATTGAATCTCGAACCTTCAGTTGAAGAAAAACTGAACAATCTTTTGATCCAATCAGATACTTCATAAGAAGAATCAGATGGTGATTTTGCTGAAGATATCAATCATGTTCAAGAAGATGATGTTGGAAACCTTAGATCCGATTCATCTCCTCAAATTAATGTCTTAACTAAGGAACAAGATCTCCTTTTTGAAGTCATTAATTCTATAGCTGATCCAGAAGAAAGGAGAAAATATCTGGATAAGCTAAAATCTTCCATGGAATCCTCTAAGGAAAAGGAGTCCAAGGGAAAAGGCAAAGTTATAGTCAAAGACCATTTTGACTTTAAACAAATTCTGAAAAGGCTGGAAGCCACTCAGACAAAGAAGCCTGTTACGATTCATGATCTCCAGCAAGAGATTGAGAATCTGAAGCAAGAGATCAAATAGATCAAACAAGAACAAGCTGTTCATAAACTGATTTTGTCTCAAATGGCAAAGGCTCAATCAAAAGAATCTGGTGATGAAGATAAGCCAGAATCAAGTGCCATCAAAGGAAGATGTGCAGAAAAACCCTATTAAAATTCAAGATGATCATGAGGATGAGGCATTCTTGAATTTAGTAAATCAATTAAGAATTCAAAGGTTTCATATCAAGATCAAAATTATTATTGGAGAATTTGTTCTTGATTCTACATCACTTTTTGACACAGGTGTTGATTCAAATTGCATTCAAGAAGGATTAATTCCTACCAAGTTCTTTGAGAAAACCTCAGAGAAGTTGAGTGCAGAAAATGGTTCTAAACTTAGAATCAATTATAAGTTGTCCAAAGCCATAATAGAAAACCAAGGTCTCCATGTTGAAACCCCTTTTCTATTAGTTAGAAATCTGGAAAATGAAGTGATCCTTGGAACTCCGTTCATCAGATCACTTTTCCCTCTTTCCATTTCCCACAATGGAATTACAACTCAACATCTGGGCAAAGACATAGTCTTCCCATTTATCAGAAAACCTATCATTAGAGATTTAAATCTTCTCGATTGTAAGGTTAACCAAATCAATTTCTTAAAAGAAGAAATATCTTTTAAGAATATAGAGTTGCAGTTGCAACAACAAAACATCAAAGAGAAGGTCCAAATCCTTTTCGATGAAAACCAAAAGTCTATCTGTTCTGATTTGCCCACAGCATTTTGGAATAGAAAGAAATACTTTGTAGATTTGCCTTATGAACAAGATTTCAATGAGAGGCCAATTCCAACCAAATCCAGACCAATTCAAATGAATCATGATCTCCTTAAGTATTGTCAAAAGGAAATTGACGATTTCTTAAAGAAATGTTTAATCAGGGAGAGCAAATCTCCTTGGTCTTGTTCTGTTTTTTATGTCAATAAGCAGGCTGAGATTGAGCGTGGAACACCTCGCTTAGTCATCAATTATAAACCCTTGAACCAAGCTCTTAGGTGGATCAGATATTCAATTCCTAACAAAAGGGATTTGCTTAACCGCCTAAGTACGGCAAAAATGTTTTCAAAATTTGACATGAAATCTGGTTACTACCAATTAGAAGTCAAAGAAAGTGACCGTTACAAAACAGCGTTCACTGTTCCCTTTGGGCATTACGAGTGGAATGTCATGCCCTTTGGACAAGTGTCTTCAATCCCTACACAGACTTTACAATCGTCTACCTTGACGATGTCTTAGTCTTTTCTCAATCTATTGATCAACACTTCAAACATGTGAAAATCTTCATAAGTGTGATCAAGAGAAATGGTTTAGCTGTGTCTAAAAGCAAAATCGATCTTTTCCAAACTAAGATTAGATTTCTTGGTCATAACATTTTCCAAGGAACTATCATTCTTATCAGCAGAGCTATCGAATTTGCTGATAAATTTCCTGATCAAATCATTGAAAAAACTCAGCTTCAGAGATTCTTAGGATGTCTCAATTACGTTGCTGGCTTTGTCCCCAATCTTAGTAACATCATCAAACCCCTGCACAATCGTCTAAAGAAGGAACCCCCTCCTTGGACAGATGAGCATACAAAAGTTGTCCAACTTATCAAATCTAAGATAAAGAATCTTTTATGTCTTTATCTTTCAAACACTTCTGCTTTCAAAATTGTTGAAATTGATGCTTCTGACATTGGTTATGGCGGTATTTTGAAACAAAGAATTTCAAATAAAGAGCATATCATTGCATACACTTCTAAGCATTGGAATTCTGCTCAACAAAATTATTCTACTGTCAAAAAAGAGATTTTGGCAATAGTTTTATGCATCTCAAAATTTACAGGGTAGGTAAGAGATAGAGATTGGCAGAAATGCCAAAGTATGAGGCTTCCTCTGCAAAGGGGAAGGGTAAAGGAATAGTCCTTAAAGGACCCAAACACCAAGGTGCATCCAAATCTGGGTCTTCGACCCAAAAGCAATCTGGGTCATCGACCCAACAACCCGCAATCAAACTTGGGTCTTCAACCCAATCTGGGTCTTCAACCCAACAAACTGCCAAACAGTCCAAAGAAGACTATGGCATCCCAATCCAAACTCTTCAAGCCTTTCAAGATCAAGGCCTGACCAAACTCCCTAAGGGAACATGGGGAGATAGAGTGGGAAACGAATCAGATTCTCCACCCCCTCTCAAAGACCTAATCAGAGAATTAGCCCAAACAACTATTCCCATAAATGTTGTCGAACCTGATACACGTTTATCAAAAGACAACACCCAAACTCAAACTCAAACAGCCGCAACTAACTATGTTGCAAAAAACCAATTTCAATTTGTTGTTCAAATGGAACCAGGATTTTGGGATAATAACCCTAACAAAGTTCCCTCCAAAATCTTTCAAAATGGTTCTCATTTCCAACAATCCCAACCAAATAAAAACAGAAAATTTTACGAGCTTATTTTGATTAATACAGATTCAGTCACAATTAAACATTATCGTGATCCTAAAGATCAATCAATATACACTCACTCAACTTTCCAAATTTTGAAGGTTTTAACACCTGAACAATTCGTAAAGAATTTAAATGTTTTCAAAAAAATTTCTCAAACTTTTGATCCCGTTGGTTTTAATTACTGGGATTATCAACAAGCTTGGTACAATATTTTCTGGTACCAAAATATTCAAAACAAACATTCTTGGTTGATATATTTCAAGAAGAATGTTAATTACAGATTCCCTCATTGGTTCGTCCACTGGTGGAGAATATTTGGCCCAATCAAACAGATCCTTCCTGAAGAAGTTCTTGAAGGATATCAAACATTCGAAAAATATTTTGACAGCAAGGAAACCCCTTTCCCTGTCAATCTAATGTTTTTCTCAAAGTTTTCCCTCTCATGGGTTTTCAGTTGGCAGTATAAATACCAGAAGCAAGATCAATACCCTGGTTTATTGCCAATCTTACAAAGAGCAACCTTTGTCAAGTGGTGGGCACAGTTCAATTATGCAGTGAGCCCAAGAGGACAATGTTAAAATCTGGTTCCAGCAGAATCCTAAATGGATGAAGGCAGCTAATCCAGAAACTTGCGAGTTCTTGAATCAAAGATCTCGGATTGTTTCAGTATTAGCAGGATCCAATTCAAAGGAAAGCTTCCTCCAAAATATGGAAGCAATCTTGAAGCTAGCAAAGGAGGAAGAAGCCTCTTCATCAAAATCCTCCAAGCAGAAGCTTCCCCAAACTGATGAAGAAGAAGACGAAGAGGATTTAAGCCAATGCTCAGATCCCTTCTATCAAAATGAAGATGACTGCTACGATATAGATACCACAGTCAACCTGAGTGATGATGAGTAATCCCTCAGTCAACAAAATCAATCAAAATTCTGGATTGAATAGTTCCAGTCATCCGATGATACTGTTCCTTACCAAGCGATCCGCGATTCGGTCAAATTCACGAACTTGTTTATCACCAAGCACTATTCACTTCACAGGCAAAGACGATCCCGTCATGATACCAGTACTGTTCTGTAATAGTTGCAATAGTATAGGTCATTCTTACCGATACTGTTGTAATAGTAAATATTCAATCTTCTATTTAAAGGATGCTAGGCTCAGTTGTTAGACATCCGAAAATTTTAGAGAGAGTTTAGAGTGAGAAAACAAGGAAGGAAAGCTTGTAGATCTTAAGATTTGGCAATAAACCAGGGTATTGATCTTGCTTCTAGTATTTATACTGCCAACTGAAAACCCATGAGAGGGAAAACGTTGAGAAAAACATTATATTGACAGGGAAAGGGGTTTCCTTGCTGTCAAAATATTTTTCGAATGTTTGATATCCTTCAAGAACTTCTTCAGGAAGGATCTGTTTGATTGGGCCAAATATTCTCCACCAGTGGACGAACCAATGAGGGAATCTGTAATTAACATTCTTCTTGAAATATATCAACCAAGAATGTTTGTTTTGAATATTTTGGTACCAGAAAATGTTGTACCAAGCTTGTTAATAATCCCAGTAATTAAAACCAATGGGATCAAAAGTTTGATAAATTTTTTTGAAAACATTTAAATTCTTTCCGAATTGTTCAGGTGTTAAAACCTTCAAAATTTGGAAATTTGAGTGAGTGTATATTGATTGATCTTTAGGATCACGATAATGTTTGATCGTGACTGAATCTGTATCAATCAAAATAAACTCGTAAAAATTTATGTTTTTGTTTGGTTGGGATTGTTGGAAATGAGAACCATTTTGAAAGATTTTGGAGGGAACCTTGTTAGGGTTATTATCCCAAAATCCAGGTTCCATTTGAACAACAAATTGAAATTGGTTTTTTGCAACATAGTTAGTTGCGGCTGTTTGAGTTTGAGTTTGGGTGTTGTCTTTTGATAAACGTGTATCAGGTTTGACAACATTTATGGGAATAGTTTTTTGGGCTAATTCTCTGGTTAGGTCTTTGAGAGGGGGTGGAGAACCTGATTTGTTTTCCACTCTATCTCCCCATGTTCCCTTAGGGAGTTTTGTAAGGCCATGATCTTGAAAGGCTTGAAGAGTTTGGATTGGGATGCCATAGTCTTCTTTTGACTGTTTGGCAATTTGCTGGGTTGAAGACCCAGATTGGGTTTGGGTTGAAGACCCAAGTTTGGTTGCTGGTTGTTGGGTTGCTAACCCAGATTGCTTTTGGGCTGAAGTCCCAGATTTGGATGCACCTTGGCGTTTGGGTCCTTTAATGACAATTCCTTTACCCTTCCCCTTTGCAGAGGAAGCCTCAGACTTTGGCATTTCTGCTAATCTCTCTCTCTTACCTACCCTATAAATATTGACGAGTAAGAAAGTCAGGAAGAGAATTTGAAGAACCTTTGATAAATTCAATTTGAAAATCAAAAGCACTTAAAATTGCTTGCCATCTGGCAAAAATATGTTTTGATGCTAAATTTTTAACATCTTTTTGTAAAATATCTTTGGCAGATTTGCAATCTACTCTAACCAAAAATTGTTGATTAAGTAAATCAGATTGAAATTTTGAAATACATAAAACTATTGCCAAAATTTCTTTTTTGACAGTAGAATAATTTTGCTTTGCAGAATTCTAGTGTTTAGAAGTATATGCAATGATATGCTCTTTTCCTGAAATCCTTTGTTTCAAAATACCGCCATAACCAATGTCAGAAGCATCAGTTTCAACAATTTGCAATGCAGATGTATTAGGCAGATAAAGACATAGAAGATTCTTTATCATGGATTTGATAAGTTGGACAACTTTCGTGTGCTCATCAGTCCAAGTAGGGGGTTCCTTTTTGAGACGATTGTGCAAGGGTTTGATGATGTTACTAATATTGGGGACAAAGTCAGCAACATAATTGAGACATCCTAGGAATCTCTGAAGCTGAGTTTTGTTAATGATTTGATCAAGAAACTTATCAGCAAATTCTACAGCTCTGCTGATAGGAATGATAGTTCCTTGGAAAATGTTATGACCAAGAAATCTAATCTTAGTTTGGAAGAGATCGATTTTGGTTTTAGACACAGCTAAACCATTTCTCTTTATCACACTTATGAATATTTTCACATGTTTGAAGTGTTGATCAATAGATTGAGAAAAGACTAAGACATCGTCAAGGTAGAAGATAGTAAAGTCTGTGTAGGGATTGAAGATCTCATTCATAATTCTCTGGAATTATGAAGGAGCATTTTTGAGACCAAAGGGCATGACATTCCACTCGTAATGCCCAAAGGGAATAGTGAACGCTGTTTTGTAACGGTCACTTTCTTTGACTTCTATCTGGTAGTAACCAGATTTCATGTCAAATTTTGAAAATATTTTTGCCGTACTTAGGCGATTAAGCAAATCCTTTTTGTTAGGAATTGGATATCTGATCCACCTAAGAGCTTGGTTCAAGGGTTTGTAATTGATGACTAAGCGAGGTGTTCCACGCTCAATCTCAGCCTGCTTATTGACATAAAAAGCAGAACAAGACCAAGGAGACTTGCTCTCCCTGATTAATCCTTTCTTTAAGAAATCGTCAATTTCCTTGTGACAATACTTAAGGAGTTCATGATTCATTTGGATTGGTCTGGATTTTGTAGGAATTTGCCTTTCATTAAAATATTGTTCGTAAGGCAAATCTACAAAGTACTTTTTCTATTCCAAAATGCTGTGGGCAAATCAGAACAGATAGTATTTTGGATTTCATTGAAAAGGATCTTGACCTTCTCTTTGATTTTTGGTTGCTGCAATTGCAACTCTATGTTCTTAAAAGAAATTTCTTCTTTCAAGAAATTGATTTGGTTAACCTTACAATCGAGAAGGTTTAAATCTCGAATGATAGGCTTTCTGATGAATGGGAAGACTGTGTCTTTACCCAGATGTTGAGTTTTAATTCCATTGTGGGAAATGGAAAGGGGGAAAAGAGACATGATGAACGGGGATCCAAGGATCACTTCATTTTTCAAGTCTCTGACTAATAGAAAAGGGGTTTCAACTTGGAAACCTTGGTTTTCTATTAGGGCTTTGGGCAGCTTATAATTGATTCTAAGTTTAGAACCATTAGCTGCTCTTAACTTCTCCGAGGTCTTCTCGAAGTATTTTGTAGGAATTAATCCTTCTTGGATGCAATTGGAATCAGCACCTGTATCAAAGAGTGTTGTAGAATCAAGAACAAATTCTCCAATAATAATTTCGATCTTGATATGGAATTTTTGAATCCTTAATTGATTTACTAAATTCAGGAATGCTTCATCCTCACGATCTTCCTGATCTTTAGTAGGCTTGTCTTGCTCATCTTCCTTGATGGAGCTTGACTCTGGTTTATCTTCACTACCAGAATCATCTGATTGAGCTTCAGCTATTTGAGACAAGATTAACTTGTGAACAGTTTGTTCTTGTTTGATCTTTTTGATCTCTTGTTTCAGATTCTTAATCTCTTGCTGGAGATCATGAATCGTAACTGGCTTCTTTGACTGAGTGGCTTCAAGCCGCTTCAGAATTTGTTTAAAGTCAAAATGATCTTTGACTATAACTTTACCTTTTCCTTTGGAATCTTTTTCCTTTGAGGATTCCATGGAAGACTTAAGCTTATCCAGATATTTTCTCCTTTCATCTGGATCAGTTATAGAATCAATGACTTCAAAAAGGAGATCTTGTTCCTTAGTTAAGACATTAATTTCAGGAGATGAATCGGAGCTAAGATTTCCAACATCATCTTCTTGAACATGATTGATATCTTCAGCAAAATCACCATCTGATTCTTCTTCTGAAGTATCTGATTGGATCAAAAGATTGTTCAGTTGTTCTTCAACTGACGGTTTGAGATTCAATTCTTTGATTCTCTTTTTTAGCCTACAGTATTTACTGATATGGCCAAGTTTGCTGCAGTTATAACAAGTAACCGCTTTCTTGGGGAACCTATCACTAGTAGTTGGTTTAGGCTCGAATTCAGGTTTGAATTCTGGCTTGGCTTTGCCATACCTTTTGTTTTTCTTGTACTTAGTATACTTGGTATACTTTGCCTTTTGGTGTTTGCCTTCGTATTTCTTAGAAGACTTGGTTTTATCCTTTGGACAAGGAGGTATACCAAATTGTTCACAAAAAAAGACCCTAAATCCTTCTTGGCGGCCTTTTCCTTTTTGAATTGATCCCTGACTTTGTCTTCCTTACAAAGCCTTGCTCCTATCTTTTTGGTTGCTGCAATGAGTTGTCCATAACTCAATTGCTCATATGGAATATTTCCATCTGGAGATTGGGCTATAAGCTCATCCTTAACAAGATCACCTAAAGATGTTGGAAGACCTGCGATGAACTTTTCTTTCCAGAATCTATTCTGGCAATCTTCTCTAGTGTAAACCCTAGATAAGAAGGTATCCTTATACCACCTAAAACTAGCTAAATATCTACACTTAAGATTGGATAGTAACTCTGCAGACCTATCCTTCCAAGTGGAGGTATTTCCCATGAAATGTCCGCATATTGAGGAGATTAAGGTGTTAACCGCATCAGGGATGGTTGCACCTTCATTATCATAGATTGGATTCCCTTCTGCATCAGTCTTGATAGAAGAAAACATTTGTTGTTTCTGTGCCTCAGAGAAAGAATAATCCCACCAACCTTTGAGTTGGCCCGTGAATCCTGCAGACAAGATATTGCAAATGGCTTCTTCAGAACAATCATTCATGGTCTGATATGCAGTAGCCATCATAGTCATGTGCTGCATTGTTTGAAGCATTTGATACTCAGTTTGACCATCTATGTTCCACTCATAGATATTGTTGGCATTAAAACTCCTAAAAGCTGGAGTTTCTTCTTCAAAGAGCATATCCGGAGGAGTTGTTCTCGGATAATATAGTTTTGAGGGTTGCCTCCAAGATTGAGTAAGAACAGGATTAATATTTATTGGAGGTTTATCCGGAGGATTTGGTTTGGAAGTACTAGCTACAGATTCTGTTTCTCAGCCGTCTTCATTGATGATATTGATAGTCGGACCTTTGTCTCTTAAAGGTCTTTCTTCTTGATTATCAGATGGAGAATCTGGAACAACTAATTGTTTCAGTTTTTCTTCAATTTTCTCCATGAACTCTTGTTTTTCCTTTTTGATATTTGGTTGAAGAAGAAGCAAACTTTCTTTGATCTTCTTATTCATCTTAAAAGGTTTGAACAAGGGTTTTTCTAGGAGAATATCCTTCTTAATTCCCGAAGTAGATGCTTGGGTGGTTGCATCTTTTTTGATCAAGTGTTCTCCTAACACTTGAAGATATTTGTTGGTATAATTGGATTGTTCCGTCAACTTGCTTATGTCCATGGCTGAGATTGCTTCATCAGCCTTCTTGTTTTTGAATGGAGCAGCTATGATGGGTTCTTTGGAAAAAGGATCTTTGATACCAGGGAGTTGGAAAGAGTTATTTGGTGGTAACTCTGTCTTGACCAACTCACCATTCTTCAAATGCCATACAGGAATGACATTTGTGGTTTTATCAACATCTATCCTCGTCTTCCAAGGATAATTAATTGAATATTTGACTGAGTAAGCATGAAACCAGTCAAAAACTAGAACCTTTGTCTTAACATTGTTAAGAAATTGATAATATTCTTCCTAAATATTTTTCCTTTTTGTTCCCTTGAACTCTTGCAAGAACCACTCTCTTTGAGGTTTCCATTCCTCAGAGTAAAATTCCTTGCGAAGGGATTCCTTGTCTATAATGAACTTACAAATCATTATAAGATTCATTAAGAGAGGAAAAGGTTGGAGACTGAATTGATCGTTGATCATCTTCTGTCTGATAAATTGGTCTAGGGATAGTAGATGATGTATCTAGTCCCTGAAGATTTATGGTTGTCATCTGAGATGCTGTTGAAAAAGATTGTCTTAAAGGGATAGATCTGAAGTTTTCAGATCTAAGACTTGAAGATCTAGCAGAACTAAAAGAATTGCTTCTTTGAAAGATTAGTTCAACTCTTCCTGTTGGAGTTTGAACTATGTTGTTTAAGTCTGCTGTTTCTCTTGGTAAAGCTGGGATAGCTTTATCCAGAATCCATCTTTCTGGTAGGACTACGTCCTTCTATAAAATTGTCTTAGGGACAATCACGTTTGCTTTAGTAACATCAGTAAGAAATAGGGTTGTCTCTCCTGATGTTCTATCTTTGAGAACTTTAGAATTACAATAATTCATAGCCTTGTATTGAATCCTGTAAAGCAGAGCTGCTGGGATAGATCCAGGCTTCATGTCTAAACCACAAATCTTAAGGTTTAGGAACAAAGAGTCTAGGATGTTTTGATCCTGTAAACTCAAGGTTCTATTTGGATAGCAATTGAAGTAGATTGGTCCATGGCTTAGGCTAGTTTCAACCGTACCTAAGAGAGAGTCTTGGAATCTATTGTGCCTGATATCTCTTAAGCACGTCAAGATTGAAGCGTTTAATCCTTCGCGAATTAAAGGTTTTACAGCTACTTGAACACATCCGATGTGTAAGTATCTGTACTTTTGTTTGTGACCTTTTATTGTATCTATTGAGAGAAGATGAAATTCCTCACTCTCTGGACTAATTGGAATATTTTTCTCTTCCGTTTTGATGACATAATTAGAAGTAGTGAAGAATCTTCCTTCTGACTTGTATAATTCTTTTGTGGGTATTCTGGGAATTACCCAATTATCAATATCTTGATTGATATTTTCAAAGCATATTTCCTCATGGAAAATACTGCTTGGATTGATAGGAATATCCGATTCCTGGAGAGATGAAGAAGAGGGTTGACAAGAACGGAAAGAAAGCTTGGAGAGGGAGCGAGATAACATAATTTTCAAGAATTCTGATATCATTGCCTTCCATTGGTTCCACAGCAATTGTAAGTAGTAATCTAAGATATACCCTGCTGAATATTTTTAATAATATTCTTAAAATTAAAGACTTTACAAGAAATTTACAAAATTCATTAGATCTTATTATCCTTAACCATAGTTGTACCACACCTTTGTTTAATAAGGATTTACATTAATTAACCAAAAGCTACCTCAAAGTAGACTTACTGCTACTCGTAATTTACACTTTGATTTATCTTGCTTCAAGCATCGGCAAATTAGACTTACTGCCTCATCATCCTTCGAGGTCTTACTGCTACAGCTTTAACAATATAAACCATAGCATAAACACGGAGGTCCTTACCAGTTAAAAGGTACCCAATCCAGTTAAGCATAATAATTTCTTCCAAAAAAAACTCTTTTTTTTTTACTATTCAGCATGGTATGAATCTTAGATTCATACTACAGTTCCTACTTCCCCATCTGGCTCTGAGAGCCTTAAGAGCTTTCATTTTGAGAGTTCTTCAGTTCTTTTTCTTTCTTCTTCAATCTTTTCAAACTTGTAGCGTTAAAGCTTGTAGTTTTCAAGCTGTTTTCAATCAAAACCTGCATGGTTTAATTCATCTCTTCTCCCTCCACTGGTTCTGGTGAGGCTCTGCCTCCGCTCCGGTTTCTTTTTCCTTTTATTTTCCCCTGCTCTTCTTTTTCCCTTTCCTTCCTTGACCCCGTCATCGATTTGGTATCAGAGCCAGATGGGGAAGTAGGAACTGTTGTGTGAATCTAAGATTCATACCATGATGAATAGTAAAAAAAAAAGAAAAAAAGAAAAAAGAAAAGAGTTTTTTCAGAAGAAATTATTATGCTTAGCTGGATTTGGTACCTTTTAACTGGTAAGGACCTCCGTGTTTATGCTATGGTTTATATTGTTAAAGCTGTAGCAGTAAGTCCTCGAAGGATGATGAGGCAGTAAGTCTAATTTGCCGATGCTTGAAGCAAGATAAATCAAAATATGAATATCGAGTAGCAGTAAGTCTACTTTGAGGTAGCTTTTGGTTAATTAATGTAAATCCTTATTAAACAAAGGTGTGGTACAGCTATGGTTAAGGATAATAACATCTAATGAATTTTGTAAATTTCTTGTGAAGTCTTTAATTTTAAGAATATTATTAAAAATATTCAGCAGGGTATATCTTAGATTACTACTTACAATTGCTATGGAACCAAAGGAAGGCAATGATATCAGAATTCTTGAAAATTATGTTATCTCGCTCCCTCTCCAAGCTTTCTTTCCGTTCTTCTCAACCCTCTTCTTCATCTCTCCAGGAATCGGATATTCCTATCAATCCAAGCAGTATTTTCCATGAGGAAATATGCTTTGAAAATATCAATCAAGATATTGATAATTGGGTAATTCCCAGAATACCCACAAAAGAATTATACAAGTCAGAAGGAAGATTCTTCACTAATTCTGATTATCTCATCAAAACGGAAGAGAAAAATATTCCAATCAGTCCAGAGAGTGAGGAATTTCATCTTCTCTCAATGGATACAATAAAAGGTCACAAACAAAAGTACAGATACTTACACATCGGATGTGTTCAAGTAGCTGTAAAACCTTTAATCCGCGAAGGATTAAACGCTTCAATCTTGATGTGCTTAAGAGATATTAGGCACAATAGATTCCAAGACTCCCTCTTAGGTACGGTTGAAACTAGCCTAAGCCATGGACCATTCTACTTCAATTGCTATCCAAATAGAACCTTGAGTTTACAGGATCAAAACATCCTAGACTCTTTGTTCCTAAACCTTAAGATCTGTGACTTAGACATGAACCTGGATCTATCCCATCAGCTTTGCTTTACAGGATTCAATACAAGGCTATGAATTCCTGTAATTCTAAAGTTCTCAAAGATAGAACTTCGGGAAAGACAACCGTGTTTCTTACTGATGTTACTAAAGCAAACGTGATTGTCCCAAAGACAATCCTCTGGAAGGATATAGTCCTACTAGAAAGATGGATTTTGGATAAAGTTGTTCCAGCTTTACCGAGGGAAACAGCAGACTTCAACAACATAGTTTAAACTCCAACAGGAAGAGTTGAACTAGTCTTCCAAAGAAGCAATTCTTTTAGTTCTGCTAGATCTTCAAGTCTTAGATCTGAAAATTTCAGATCCGTCCCTTCAAGACAATCCTTTTCAACGGCATCTCAGATGACCTCCATTAATCTTCAGGGATTAGATACATCATCTAGTATCCCTAGACCAATTTATCAGACAGAAGATGATCAACGATCAATTCAGTCTCCAACCTTTTCCTCCCTTAATGAATCTTATAATGATTTGTAAGTTCATTATAGATAAGGAATCCCTTCGCAAGGATTTTTACTCTGAGGAATGGAAACCTCAAAGAGAGTGGTTCTTGCAAGAGTTTAAGGGAACATAAAGGAAAAATATTCAGGAAGAATATTATCAATTTCTTAACAATGTTATGACAAAGGTTTTATTTTTTGACTGGTTTCGTGCTTACTTAGTCAAATATTCAATAGATTAGCATTGGCAGACGAGGATAGATGTTGATAAAACCACAAATGTCATTACTGTTTGGCATTTGAAGAATGGTGAGTTGGTCAAAACAGAGTTACCATCAAATGGCTCATTCAAACTCCCTGGTATCAATGATCCCTTTACTAAAAAACCCATCATAGCTACTCCATTTAAAAATAAGAATGATGATGAAGCAATATCAGCTTCGGACATAAGCAAGCTAATGGAGCAATCCAATTATACCAATAAATATCTTCAAGTGTTATGAGAACAGTTGATCAAAAAAGATGCAACCACCCAAGCATCTACTTCGGGAATAAAGAAGGATATTCCCTTAGAAAAACCCTTATTCAAACCTTTTAAGATGAATAAGAAGATCAAAGAAAGTTTGCTTCTTCTTTAACCCAATATTAAAAAGTAAAAACAAGAGTTCATGGAGAAAATAGAAGAAAAACTGAAACAATTAGTTGTTCCAGATAATCCATCTGATAATCAAGAAGGAAGACCTCCAAGAGACAAAGGTCCGACTATTAATGTCATTAATGAAGATGGCTCAGAAACAGAATCTGTGGCTAGTACTTCCCAATCCAATCCTCCGGATAAACCTCCAATAAATATTAATCCTGTTCTTACTCAATCTTGGAAGCAACCCTCAAAACTCTATTATCCGAGTGCAACTCCTCCGGATATGCTCTTTGAAGAGAAAACTCCAGCTTTTAGGAATTTTAATGCCAACAATATCTTTGAGTGGAACATAGATGGTCAAACAGAGTATCCAATGCTCCAAACAATGCAGCATATGACAATGATGGCTACTGCTTATCAGACTACAAATGATTGTTCTGAAGAATCCATCTGCAATATATTGTCTGCAGGTTTTAAAGGCCAACTTAAAGGTTGGTGGGATTATTCTTTCTCTGAGGCACATAAAGAACAAATGTTTTCTGCTATCAAGACTGATGCAGAAGGGAATCCAATCTATGATAATGAAGGTGCAACCATCCCTGATGCGGTCAACACCTTAATCTTCTCAATATTCGGACATTTCATGGGAAATACCTCCACTTGGAAGGATAGGTCTGCAGAATTACTATCTAATCTTAAGTGTAGATCTTTAGCTAGTTTCAGGTGGTATAAGGATACCTTCCTAACTAGGGTTTACACCAGAGAAGATTGCCATAATAGATTCTGGAAAGAAAAGTTCATTGCAGGTCTCCCAACATCTTTAGGTGATCTTGTCAAGGATGAACAAATAGCCCAATCTCCAGATGGAAATATTCCATATGAGCAATTGAGTTACGGTCAACTCATTGCAGCTACCCAGAAGATAGGGGCAAGGCTTTGCAAGGAAGACAAAGTCAGAGATCAGTTCAAAAAAAAAAAGGCCGCCAAGAAGGGTTTAGGGTCTTTTTGTGAACAATTTGGTATACCTCCTTGTCCAAAGGATAAAACCAAGTCTTCTAAGAAATACGAAGGCAAACCTCAAAAGACTAAGTATACCAAGTATACTAAGTACAATAAAAACAAAAGGTATGGCAAACCTAAGCCAGAATTCAAACCTGAATTCAAACCTAAACCAACTTCTGGTGATAGGTTCCCCAAGAAAGCGGTTACTTGTTATAACTGCGGCAAACCTGGCCACATCAGTAAATACTGTAGGCTAAAAAAGAGAATCAAAGAATTGAATCTCGAACCTTCAGTTGAGGAACAACTGAACAATCTCTTAATCCAATCAGATACTTCAGAAGAAGAATCAGATGGTGATTTTGCTGAAGATATCAATCTGGTTCAAGAAGATGATATTGGAAATCTTAGTTCAGATTCATCTCCTGAAATTAATGTCTTAACTAAGGAGCAAGATCTCCTTTTTGAAGTCATTAACTCTATAGCTGATCCAGAAGAAAGGAGAAAGTATCTGGATAAGCTTAAATCTTCCATGGAATCCTCAAAGGAAAAGGATTTCAAGGGAAAAGGCAAAGTTATAGTCAAAGATCATTTTGACTTTAGACAAATTCTGAAAAGGCTAGAAGCCACTCAGACAAAGAAGCCAGTTACGATTCATGATCTCCAGCAAGAGATTAAGAATCTGAAACAAGAAATCAAAGAGATCAAACAAGAACAAGCTGTTCATAAACTGATTCTGTCTCAAATGGCAGAGGCCCAATCAGATGAGTCGGGTGATGAAGAAAAGCCAGAATCAAGTGCCATCAAGGAAGATGTGCAGAACAACCCTACTAAAATTCAAGATGATCATGAGGATGAAGCATTCTTGAATTTAGTAAATCAATTAAGAATTCAAAAATTCCATATCAAGATCAAAATCATCATTGGAGAATTTGTTCTTGATTCAACAGCACTTTTCGATACAGGTGCTGATTCAAATTGTATTCAAGAAAGATTAATTCCTACCAAGTTCTTTGAGAAAACCTCAGAGAAGTTGAGTGCAACAAATGGTTCTAAACTTAGAATCAATTATAAGGTGTCCAAAGCCATAATAGAAAACCAAGGTCTCCATGTTGAAACCCCTTTTCTATTAGTTAGAAATCTGAAAAATGAAGTGATCCTTGGAACTCCGTTCATCATATCACTTTTCCCTCTTTCCATTTCCCACAATGGAATTACAACTCAACATCTGGGTAAAGACATAGTCTTCCCAATCATCAGAAAACCTATCATTCGAGATTTAAATATTCTCGATTGTAAGATCAACCAAATCAATTTCTTGAAAGAAGAAATTTCTTTTAAGAATATAGAGTTGCAATTGCAGCAACCAAACATCAAAGAGAAGGTCCAAATCCTTTTCGATGAAATCCAAAAGTCTATCTATTCTGATTTGCCCACAGCATTTTGGAATAGAAAGAAGTACTTTGTAGATTTGCCTTATGAACAAGATTTCAATGAGAGGCAAATTCCAACCAAATCCAGACCAATTCAAATGAATCATGATCTCCTTAAGTATTGTCAAAAGGAAATTGACGATTTCTTAAAGAAAGGTTTAATTAGGGAGAGCAAATCTTCTTGGTCATGTTTCACTTTTTATTTCAATAAGCAGGCTGAGATTGAGGGTGGTACACCTCGCTTAGTCATCAATTATAAACCTTTGAACCAAGCTCTTAGGTGGATCAGATATCCAATTCCTAACAAAAGGGATTTGCCTAACCGCCTGAGTACGGCAAAGATATTTTCAAAATTTGACATGAAATCTGGTTACTACCAGACAGAAGTCAAAGAAAGTGACCGTTACAAAACAGCGTTCACTGTTCCCTTTGGGCATTACGAATGGAATGTTATGCCCTTTGGTCTCAAAAATGCTCCTTCAGAAATCCAGAGAATTATGAATGAGATCTTCAATCCCTACACAGACTTTACTATCGTCTACCTTGACGATGTCTTAGTCTTTTCTCAATCTATTGATCAACACTTCAAACATGTGAAAATCTTCATAAGTGTGATAAAGAGAAATGGTTTAGCTGTGTCTAAAACCAAAATCGATCTTTTCCAAACTAAGATTTGATTTCTTGGTCATAACATTTTCCAAGGAACTATCATTCCTATCAGCAGAGCTATCGAATTTGCTGATAAGTTTCCTAATCAAATCATTGACAAAACTCAACTTCAGAGATTCCTAGGATGTCTCAATTATGTTGCTGACTTTGTCCCCAATCATGGTAACATCATCAAACCCTTGCACAATCGTCTAAAGAAGGAACCCCCTCCTTGGACAGATGAGCATACAAAAGTTATCCAACTTATCAAATCTAAGATAAAGAATCTTTTATGTCTTTATCTTCCAAACACTTCTGCTTTCAAAATTGTTGAAACCGATGCTTCTGACATTGGTTATGGCGGTATTTTGAAACAAAGAATTCCAAATAAAGAGCATATCATTGCATATACTTCTAAGCATTGGAATTCTGCTCAACAAAATTATTCTACTATCAAGAAAGAAATTTTGGCAATAGTTTTATGCATCTCAAAATTCCAATCTGATTTACTCAATCAAAAAATTTTGGTTAGAGTAGATTGCAAATCTGCCAAAGATATTTTACAAAAAGATGTTAAAAATTTAGCATCAAAACAGATTTTTGCCAGATGGCAAGCAATTTTAAGTGCATTTGATTTTCAAATTGAATTTATCAAAGGCTCTTCAAATTCTCTTCCTGACTTTCTTACTCGTGAATATTTACAGGGTAGGTAAGAGAGAGAGATTGGCAGAAATGCCAAAGTCTGAGGCTTCCTCTGCAAAGGGGAAGGGTAAAGGAATTGTCCTTAAAGGACCCAAACGCCAAGGTGCATCCAAATCTGGGTCTTCGGCCCAAAAGCAATTTGGGTCATCGACCCAACAACCTGCAATCAAACTTGGGTCTTCAACCCAATATGGGTCTTCAACCCAGCAAGTCAAGCAGTCCAAAGAAAACTATGGCATCCCAATCCAAACTCTTCAAGCCTTTCAAGATCAAGGCCTGACCAAACTCCCTAAGGGAACATGGGGAGATAGAGTGGAAAATGAATCAGGTTCTCCACCCCCTCTCAAAGACCTAATCAGAGAATTAGCCCAAACAACTATTCCCATAAATGTTGTCAAACCTGATACACGTTTATCAAAAGACAACACCCAAACTCAAACTCAAACAGCCGCAACTAACTATGTTGCAAAAAACCAATTTCAATTTGTTGTTCAAATGGAACCAGGATTTTGGGATAATAACCCTAACAAAGTTCCCTCCAAAATCTTTCAAAATGGTTCTCATTTCCAACAATCCCAACCAAATAAAAACAGAAATTTTTACGAGTTTATTTTGATTGATACAGATTCAGTCACAATTAAACATTATCGTGATCCTAAAGATCAATCAATATACACTCACTCAACTTTCCAAATTTTGAAGGTTTTAACACCTGAACAATTCGTAAAGAATTTAAACGTTTTCAAAAAAATTTCTCAAACTTTTGATCCCATTGGTTTTAATTACTGGGATTATCAACAAGCTTGGTACAACATTTTCTGGTACCAAAATATTCAAAACAAACATTCTTGGTTGATATATTTCAAGAAGAATGTTAATTACAGATTCCCTCATTGGTTCGTCCACTGGTGGAGAATATTTGGCCCAATCAAACAGATCCTTCCTGAAGAAGTTCTTGAAGGATATCAAACATTCGAAAAATATTTTGACAGCAAGGAAACCCCTTTCCCTGTCAATCTAATGTTTTTCTCAAATTTTTCCCTCTCATGGGTTTTCAGTTGGCAGTATAAATACCAGAAGCAAGATCAATACCCTGGTTTATTGCCAATCTTACAAAGAGCAACCTTTGTCAAGTGGTGGGCACAGTTCAATTATGCAGCAGCCACAAGTGACAATGTTAAAATCTGGTTCCAGCAGAATCCTAAATGGATGAAGGCAGCTAATCCAGAAACTTGCGAGTTCTTGAATCAAAGATCTCGGATTGTTTCAGTATTAGCAGGATCCAATTCAAAGGAAAGCTTCCTCCAAAATATGGAAGCAATCTTGAAGCTAGCAAAGGAGGAAGAAGCCTCTTCATCAAAATCCTCCAAACAGAAGCTTCCCCAAACTGATGAAGAAGAAGACGAAGAGGATTTAAGCCAATGCTCAGATCCCTTCTATCAAAATGAAGATGACTGCTACGGTATAGATACCACAGTCAACCTGAGTGATGATGAGTAATCCCTCAGCCAACAAAATCAATCAAAATTTTGGATTGAATAGTTTCAGTCATCCGATGATCTCTTTTCGATACCAAGCGATCTGATTCGGTCAAATTAAGACTTTGTTTATCACTGGCACTATTCACTTACCGATAGCACAGTCCCCGTCATGATACCGGCACTGTTCTGTAATAATTGCAATAGTATAGGTCATTCTTACCGATACTGTTGTAATAGTAAATTTTCAATCTTCTATTTAAAGAATGCTAGGCTCAGTTGTTAGACATCCGAAAATTTTAGAGAGAGTTTAGAGTGAGAAACTCTGAGAGCCTTAAGAGCTTTCATTTTGTGAGTTCCTCAGTTCTTTTTCTTTCTTCTTCAATCTTTTCAATCTTGTAGCGTTAAAGCTTGTAGTTTTCAAGCTGTTTTCAATCAAAACCTGCATGGTTTAATCACATCTCTTCTCCCTCCACCGGTTCTGGTGAGGCTCTGCCTCCGCTCCGGTTTCTTTTTATTTTTTATTTTTCCCAGTTCTTGGTCGGTTCTACCACCTTTCTGGGTTTATGCTTTATTTTATGTTTTAATTTCTACAGTACTTATTTTTACTGTTTTAATTTCTACAGTATCTGTTTTTACTGTTTTCATGTTTTAATTTCCATATTTTATTTTCAAGAACTGGGAAAACAACATTTTGCTGTCAAACTATAGAAACAAGAACACTTTCACTGCATGTCACATGTTAGCTATTGATCAAACAAATAAGTAAATTGGTAAAGCATCATTGAAACTGTTAAGAATCACTGCCACAAAGTAAATATAGATGCATGCTACGGTTAGATAAGGGCATGAGCATTATGAAGAGAAGTCAACAGGAATTCAATTTTACAACAATTAGCATTAGAGATTGTATAGTTAGATAAAGTATTGACTCTTGATCCTATTGTGCATAATATGAGAAATAAGATGTAAAATCATAACCAAACTACCTAGAACTATATTGATATAGAACTGAGAGCTCTCTAATATTGTTCACCCTCATTGCTATCTCTTTGGGGATAAATGGGCAGATTTTATTCATTAATCCTATGAATCTGTACAAAGATATCATGTAATCATATTACATTTTCTAAACCCTCTTTAGAAATTATTCTCACAGTTCAGTAAAAAAATCATCTTCGTAAATCTCATTTCATTTTTTTTTTGACAGCATCATCATTATTCAGGGAACCAACAACATCACCAAATAACTTAGATATCATAAAACTTAGACATCAACTTGCCCACAAAACTCTTAGATTTACTGCTAACATTCTTTTATGCTATCCTAATAACTCCCAAAAGATGTAAAGATGTCACAAACCATTTCCCAAAATACATCATCCATCAGTATTGACACCAAGTGCATTATTCACTAAGAATCAATATATGTTGTAATTAATGAATACATACGAAGAATTCCAGAATAATAGGAATTTGGGACATCGATGTGCTCAATTTTGAAAAGTATTTGTGTTGAGGGAATCAAGCTTTACTCTTCCCATTTTGTAAACTCACATACCAAATCACCTTACTTATAAATTATTGATAGCATACTTCAAATGTTTTATAGCTGCAAATTTTAAAGTTGTTCATTCTGTCACTTTCTGCACCCCAATCTTATTACTAAATAGTATAATTGGTTCAGATTGCTTAATAATTGGTTTCATTTATGTTCCTCTAACCTACCCATAGAGCACTCTGCAGAAATTATATACACTCCTCATCAGCAATGTTTGATGTTTTTATTTTAAAAACATAAAAGTATATACACCCCTCAAGTGTACTCCTCAAGTGTTTAAGCTCACATGCATCTATCTGTAAAAATAAAAATACTTGAACCTTTCTTTGATCAATATGTAACATTTTGTTTTGATTAGAATCAATGAAATATCTCAATAGTAAGATTATATAGGACATTGAATGATAAGTTATATTATACATATGACTCAAAATTATTATCATGATAGCATGGTAAAAAACTACACGCTTTGTAAATAAATCATACCAAAGCTTTGAAGAATCAATCCAAAGCAGACTGAAGCATCCATTCCTTTGCTATTTCTTTCCCTTCGTGAACCAAAAACCGGTTTTGTTTGAAAAAGTTTGAGCTAGAATTGATATAGGGCCGTTTGTTATATATTAAATAAGAAGTGATTCCAACAATAATAATTTAGAGATTATTTTTAGAGACTTTAAAAAAAAAAACAGAAGTTGTTTTGTATTTATTTACCATCATAAGAACCATCTTTTTAAAGGTGTGTAGTGCTTAAAAAAATGAATTTTTCCAAAAGTTAATGAAAGTAGCATTTCATTTTATCCTTAAAAATGATTTTTTAAGAAAAACTGAAAAAACACGATCAAACTCTTAAAAATGATTTTTTTTTTACTTAAAAAAGTAATTTTATCACCGGATAATCTATAATAAACACCCTCGATATAGTAGAAAAGCATTGTTTTTTCTATATAAAAGAACCGAGAGAGATGAAAAGTCAAAATAGTTTGAATTTGAATGAGAGAAAAAAGATGAAAAGTGAAATGGAGGAGGAGTATCGTGAAAGAGCAGTGAGTGAGACTTGTTGAGGGAGAAACTTTTTGTTGTAGTTATATTATTCCAACAATCCATATACGACAACTTCGGCGGCAATTTTACTGTGCAATGGCATTTTCATAATTTTGACCTTTTTTTGTAACATACATTTCTATAAAAAAAACATACATTTTAAAAAATAGATAGTTTTTTGTTAGTACTAACATTTTTGTTAATTACGTGCAAATATTTAGTTAATCAAATACAAATATTATGTTAATTCAGTTTATTATATGGTTAATGAGTCGTCCGGAAGCTTACAGTCATTTTTCACAACCATGATTGCGTGCAAATATTTGGTTAATTTAGTTCATTATATGGTTAATGGGTCATCCTAAAGATTACAGTATTTTTTCACAGATATATAAATATTTGGTTGATCACGTGCAAATATTTTCACTTTACATGGTTGTGGAAAACTATTATAAGCTTTAGGATAACCCATTAATCATATAATAAACTGAATTAACCAAATACTTGCACGTGATTAACTATATATTTACATATTCGTGACAAAAAATGTTAGAATTAAAAAAACTAAATATTTATATTTATTTGAAAAAGACGAGTCACTGTTTATATATATGGTTGTCATTGTATAGTTGTATATATGGGTGAGAATAACATTTTTGTTTTTGTTGATAGCTTAAAATATAAAAGGAAAAAAAAAGAGAAGATGAATATAAAAAAAGAAAAAAGAAAGAGAAATGCTGGTGAAAGTTTGGGCTGGAATTTGAAGTGCAAATTTTTGACACGTGGTCATAAGGGGGTAATTTTCTTAAATAGGATCGATAATACAACTTTGTTACGGAACCAGGCCGATATACAATCAATCATATGACAAATTGTACTCCCGAAAACACTTTGAGATGACGGAAATATCTTTTAGTTTAACTAAAGGTTTTGAGTTTCAATTTCGATTTTGGAAATACAGCAATATTAAAATTTTTAAGAAAGAATTTTATCGTTCTTATAATCCTATTTAACTCAAGGGAAAAAAGGCAAATTGTACACCCTTTGATACTTGCTCTTAGCTGCCTCCATTTTGCTCGCATGCTTTATCTCCACTTGTCTGTGTTTTCTGGCTTTAAACAACTCAAAAAACTCTCAACCGTTAACGGATAATATCGTTGTTAAGTTCTGAATCAGAAAAAGGCCGAGTCAGTGTCATGGTCTGGGCAGTTCTTTTCTTTTTTTTCTGTCTCATGGTCATGGTGATATTGTGTGGACCAGCGAACTTTTGTCGCATACGCTTCCACGATTATCTATATTTTCAAAGATCGGCAAAAATTCCAATACTAATTTTTTTCGACTATGATAAATTATCTTAATATCTTTTCAATTAAATAATTAGTAAACGTTTTAAAACAAAATAAAATAAATATTTAATATTTAAAAAATTTACAAAATATTTTTAAAATATTTAAAATAAATTTTAAATATTTTATTTTTATTTTTATATTTATTTCTTTTTTTCCCTACTAGACAGATTATAGACCATAAGACATAAGTCATGGCATGAGTACTTCATAATTTTCAATTTCTAGAATGGCATAAATTAATTTATTTTGTATTTAAAAATCTCGATAGTAAAAGAGTTTAAAAAAAGAAACGAATCTTTTTCATGAATTAAGATAATCTAAAAATGCCAAATGAGGCTGGCACTTCAACTAAGAATTGAAGATGTTTGGGCCTTACGATCTATCTGAGCATTGTCGGATCTTGGGGCTGCTATCTACACCCCATCTTATGGACATTCGTCCTGACCCAGCTTTTAAAATTTTTTTTAGGAGAATGTCAACGAGTGTTCTTAGAAAAATTAATATATTTAATAAATGAAAATGTGAAATAGTTAATTTTTTAATTAAAACATGATATTTTTAATTCCTTAAAGAATACTTTAAGGACACTTATTAACATGACTTTTTTTTTATTACAAAACTATCCTTAAAAACCTATCTACTCTAATTGCTAAGTAAAAATTCACCATCCACCCCCTCTTCTCTCTCGTCTCCCTCCACCCTATCTCTCATATCTCCCTCCATAGTCTGAAAACTCTTCAAATAGGTCAAATATTTTTTCAACTTTCCTAATTTCTTCCATTTGTTTTAATCTTCACAGTGCAGGAATATTACACTTGAAGGGGAAAATTAAACTGTAATGGCGTGAAGACCAAAAGCCAAAACTTTAAAACAGAGAAATGGGGTGGTGGCTTTTTGGGCTTTGAGTAACATGGAAGAAAAGAAACCAAAGATTGAATTGGGAACATTATTATTATGAATATGAAGTGGAGGGCGTCGATTTGTTTGGTGCACACACTCCCACAGGAGTGAGAGGGGATGTGGGGTGTATGGTGGAATAATGAAGATTGGAAGAAGAGAGGGGGTTTGAAATTTAAAGAACAAAATATTAATTACATATGCAAAAATTAAAAATGTAAGGGCGGATAATAAATATGTGGAGTGCAGGTAGGTCCCTCGCATCTTTTATATATAGGATGGGCTATAGGCTATGGCCTGGGTCAGTTAAGCCTATACGAATAAGAGATATAGATATGTACCAAAAAAAAAAAAGATATAGATCAGGCTCACCAAACATAAATGTGTGATGTCTCCCATTGGAGAGGACCATATTAATAAATACTGGGCGTACGTACGCGTAAAAAACACCTAACCTACCGAAACGCGTAATTTGACTTTATTATTTTGAGTATAGATTATCAACGCTTGTTTACGGTTTTCTGAAGCGCCCCTTATTCTGTTTCTCTTGACCTCCGTCTCATTCTCATTCTCTGGATAATGTCGACCCTGAGTGTACCCCCTGTTCCTCCTCACCCCAGAGACGATGCCATACAACTTCACAAAGCTTTCAAGGGTGGGTACCAATTACTAATTACTCTCTCTTTCTATTTCTATTCCATTTTTCTCATAATAATCTACTTTCCTTGTTTTGTAATCCCGCTTTCTCTTCTGTGCCTTATAATTTCTTTTAAAGCATCTCATCTTCAATTGCTCTCTCTTTCATCATACAACAAGTCAATTTGTTTCAAAGTTAAAACAATCCTAAATCTGTTTCTATAAATGTATTATACCCCACAACATGTTTTAAATTGGGGTCCTCAACCGCAATTGCAATGGTACAATGACAGATTTGGTAGTTTTCACAATTGCAATTGCTGCCACAACGACATATTTAAAACAACCCTAATTTAAAACAATGACACACACTCCAGAAAGCATAAATTTGATGATGCTATGTAAATATCCAAATCATTCACTTTTATTTTATATAACTTTTTCAGGATTTGGGTGTGATACTAGTGCTGTTATCAATATACTTGCGCATCGTGATGCTACGCAGCGTGGCTACATCCAACACGAATACAGAACAATGTATCATGAGGACCTTCTCAAACGCTTAACTTCTGAGCTTACTGGCAAGTTAGAGGTATCAACTCCATTCTGCTTCACTGATCACTATCCTATGTCTATGTCTATGTGTATGTGTATATCTATCTTTTTTGTTAACCAAATGATATTGCATTATGTGGTTTATATTATATTTTTTGTGTGTATTAGACTGCGGTTCTGCTTTGGATGCACGACCCTGCAGGACGTGATGCAGTCATCCTTAAGAAGTCTTTAACTCTGACCCAAAACCTTGAAGCTGCTACTGAAGTCATATGTTCACGAACTTCATCCCAGCTACAATATTTAAGACAGATATACCATTCTAAGTATGGCGTTTATCTCGAGCATGATATTGAAAGAAACACCTCCGGGGATCATAAAAAGGTGATGTTTCTCTTTGTCCTTGTATCTGTGGCTTTCATGAAAGTCAAGTCAGTCACATTGAGGCTTCTCTATGTTACCTGAAACCCCTACCGATTATACAGCATGACATTAGTTAAGCACATTCGATTTCTTATTTGTAGAGGGATTTAAAATGCTAAATATATATATAATTACAATGGCATTCCAGATGTGCATCAACATATATGGTGATGTATCTGAAAAGTCTTTGACTCTGAGCATAAGACAAGATCTTCCATGTCAATGATGACCTTAACTATTGCAGCCGGTGCATATTGTTCCTCTTTTGTTGGATAGTTCTTTCGTGTGCTACTTTATGGATAGTACTATTATGGCCACTGGTGGATATTTCATATTTCCTGTAAAGCCTTTTCAATCTCTCGTAACTATTTGTGGTCTTCATGTCCTGCTCAGCATTTTTAGTTGAATGACTCTAAGCAATTTGAGGCAACACTCTTTAGTTACCCCATTCAAGAAATAGCCATATATATTTTGGGTCATACAAAAAATGGAATGTCCATTGGCTATTGAGTTTTTTCAATTACGAGTCACTGTGGGTTGGATGTGGAGCGAATTGTCTGGTTATCCATATTCTCCAACATGCGAGTGTGTCACTGTGTCACTGTGTATGTCTGATCTTGAGGGAATCCTTGTTGATTGGTAGGTGATTGATTCCTGTAGGATGCAAAAATCCTGTCTCATTTGACCTTTGGGTCCGGTGCGGCGCCGGGTCGGGGACCCAAAACGAGGGCGCGGGACCCCGGACCTCCAAAAAAAAAACAACCCCCCCCCCCCGCCCCACCCCCCTCCCCTGACTAAACCCGCCCCCAAGCAACCAGCAAACCCGGTTCTGCCACCACCCCATCATCATAAACACAACTCCATGAAATAGGGCGCCCTGCCCAGACCCTCCCCACCGCCCCCTTCCTCGAACCGGTGGTAGGGGGAAGAAGAGAGAAAAAAAATACGAGAAAAAAAAACAAAAAAGAAAAAAATCCCAATTCTCCCAACACCACCCCCCCCCCCAATCCGACCCTTTTGGTGTCTTTAATAATAACATCTCTGAGTTCCATCCAAGATATTCAAACAATGGAGCTGTTGTTACTAATCATGTAAAAATTTTGATCCAGATTTTGCTTGCATATCTATGCACACCACGTCATGAAGGTCCTGAGGTTAATAATCAAATAGCTGAGCAAGATGCGAAGGTTCTCTATAAAGCAGGGGAGAAGAAACTGGGAACTGATGAGAAGGCTTTTGTGCAAATATTCAGTGAACGAAGCGCGGCACATATGTCTGCCATAAGTTCTTATTACCATAACACTTATGGACACTCGCTGAAGAAGGTATCTTTACCACTTTTATTTCCTTAAATATATTCTTTCTCAAGGCCTTTTCTTGTGCTTATCCGAGCTGAATTTATATCAGGCAGTAAAGAATGAAACATCAGGGCATTTCGCTCATGCACTTTTGACAATAGTCCAATGTGCTCAGAATCCGGCAAAGTATTTCGCAAAGGTATTCCCCTTGACTTCAACTTTAGGTAATTGCTTCTAGTAATGTCATTAAACTTAGATGGAGGCAAACATATTTGTGTTCAGTGACAACTCTTGTAAGAATGAGGATGAGGGGTGAGAATCGTGGGATGGCTGATGCAACATAAGATGGTTTTGTTAAACTTATTGTTGAGGAATTAACTGTAAGAGGCAGGTAGTAGAGAAGTATCTTAATTCTCTAAAATAGCTTTATACATGTGTTTACAAGGTAGGGAACAGTTAGACTGCTCAGAAACTTCTTTAGTATTTTCTTAACCATTTTGTGCATTTTAGCTGTCTTACTGAAACCAAAAACTTTTTCAGTTGCCTAAATTTTCCATTTATTGTGTGTTATATTTGCTTCACAACATGGTAGAGATTTGTTACTGAAATTAGGACTGAATCTTTGAACCAAATGAATTGTATAGTTGAAAATGTGAGAAACTTGATAATTATCCAATATGCATCTCTGGATTTTAAACAAATTTCCCTTTTCTGTCTCATCTATAAATTTTTTCATATCTAATCAGAGCAACTAGAGATATTCTCTGAAATTCCAATCTTAAGCTTTTGGATGAGTTGACTTAAAATTCTGCAATTTTTGTGAATAAGCAGCGGATAGGAACATATTTTCTGAGGCCCTGTTATAGGAAATGCCATCATTTGGATAGGAGTATCTTTTGGTCACTGGTGGCAGATATTTGCCATAACCCCCCTAAGGTGTTTGCACATAAGTGATTGATTTTGGCGATGTGCGCGATTCTCTACAGCTTTCTTTATCTTCCAATTGTTAAAGAAGCCAATATGTTGTACTAATTTTGTGGGAGTTGGTTTTGTATGCATAGAGTGAACCTTTTAAAATTTCTTATAGCCAAGACATGGAGATATCTTTTCACTTTTGCCACTGTGCAGGTCTTGCGTAAGGCGATGAAAGGTTTGGGGACTGATGACGCCACACTTATAAGGGTGATTGTAACAAGGACTGAGATTGATTTACAGTATATCAAAGCTGAATATTTGAAGAAATACAAGAAGACGCTGAACGATGCAGTTCACTCCGAAACATCCAGCCACTACAGGGCTTTTCTTCTCTCACTTTTAGGTCCCAACCAGTAGTCAAAATGTCCAATGATGTTTTATGTGGAATAAATTCACCCTAGGATGCGTTGAATATGTTTGCAGTTCCAAACTTTTCTTTGTTGATATTGTAAATTAGATAGGATCTAGTGCTTTGTAAGTACTAAGTACACAAACTAAGTGTGTGTTTGAGGAAGTGTATGCTTTAATTTTAAATGAACTTAATTTTGTAAAATTGATTTGATTAAAATTAAGTATGAAATGAAATGATTATATTTGGATATTTTTCCTCTTAACGCAAGTTTGATGGAAAACTTACTATAAAATTTTTAATTCAACACAAAATTTGATTTTTATCACTTCTAGTCAAATCGAGGCTTATTCACAAAAAAAAGTCAAATCGAGATTTGAAGGCAAAATCAATTTTGTTGTAATCAAACATATATGGTTTTATTAAAATCTAGCATAATGCAAAGTTGATGGGTTATAATGTAGGCTTTGTCGCATCAGTCGTATTGTAGGGCAAGTGGGTGTCTCATCGTCAGTTGACCTACTGAGCCAATGGTGATGTGCTTAGTACTTTGGGCTCATTTGATGGATCTTCCCGACCCAAAACTAATTGGGCTGACCTATTTGGGCCTTTGTATTGTTAGGGAATAATTGGTGAGTCAGAATTTTCCCACCTCCTATATTAATCCCCCCACCTCTTTTTTTTTTTATAAATTTTTTCCCCTTTTTCCCCTAAATACCCCTCCCTTCCACTTTTGATTCTTCCTCCCTTGTTATTCTCCCCACTATATTTTTTTAAGCAGTTTCACAAATTAAACCAAAAACATAATAATCCTTTGGAAAATTCAGAGCATACTGTACGATTAAAAATTACATTGAAACATAAAAGCTAAGCGGTAAGAAGGACCGCAGCACCAGCCTCCTTTATCTTCTTCTCGACAATCTTGGATACTAGCTTGGCATTCACGACAACGAGATTGTTCTTGGGAAACACACATTTTCCAAGAACCTTATGTATCCGTGTGTATTTATGTTAGTTTCTTTGTGTGTTTTAACACACGCATGAAAATTATATTTTGTGTTAATTTTTCTAGCACATATAGAAACTATAGTTTCCGTGTGTGTTAATTTTTTGGTATATATGAAAACTATAATTTTCGTGTTATAAAAATTTTAACATTTAGTTTCTCTGCAAATAGATAGTATCGCCTTGTTCATTGATTTTTTAGAAGGCACGTGGAGGTCCCTTGTCTGAGTTGGTGAGGATATTGGAGACACATGGAACAACATTTTGTGGAGGATGGGTTCCATGCTGTGGAGCTATTTGACCATGTGTTTTGGGTGAGAACGTTTGTTGTGGCTGGGTAGTGAGGTGAGAGGAATGGGGAGGAAGGGGTAGTTGGTCGATGGATAAGGTGGAGTGGGTGGGTCAAGGGTATTTAGGGAAAGAGAAGAGAAAAAAATTTAAAAGAGAGAGGTGGGAGGACGAATAAGAGGTGGTATGAAAACTAAATGCTGGACCCAATCTATTGTGCAATTTTTAGAATGCATTGTAATAATTTTATTTTGATCAAATAAATTGGCATTCTATTAATTTTGGTTTTATTTGTCATATTTATTATTTAATTATTAATTGATATGACAAAATCCTTGATTAAATTTAGACACTTATTATCATGACAGAGATCATTTTAATGGGAGACAAGTTTTTTTTATAAATCAATCTAAAGTATTCTTGATTATGGGATTATTAAGAATATGACATTAGTAATCCGGGAAGATTAATATATATGTGATAGTCTTTATTGGATAGATATTAATATATCTCATTTATTAATTCACATACATAGATAATCCATATGGAGATATGATAATTGAATTGACTCAATTGAAAAATCCTAATGATTTATTATTGTTAAATTGTCAATAAGATATTCTCTTGAAGGACATAGTGTAAATATTTCCTTTGACATGAGATTATCATAGTAATTAACAAGTTACTTATTATACTTTGATTCCGAACACCTAATGTCCTAGGGCGCTAGTTGAATGGATATTGTGTATGACTTAGTACTTGTAAGATTAATAATATATCAAGAAGGAATGCACCAACTCTTGGTAATGAGTTTGAGCTCTATGATTATAACAACAAAGTTAGACCTTGGCCAAGACAATTGAATGAATGAAGAAATAAGTTTGTTAAATCATTCACTAGTTAGTTATAAAATATAAAAGAGACTATTATTTAGAGTTTGACATTTATACCATACTCTAAGGTTAACTCCAAGCTGAAATGATGCAAGAAAATATTGCATTATTCTTCCAGAGGTTCTTGAAGAGTAAAAGATATTACTTCATGCTATTTAAGGAGCGTTGCTAGACGCCAACCTTTATTAATATTTTAATTGTGACTAATTTACTACCGGCTTAGTACAGAACCTATGGGGTCACTCACTAACGAGTGTTCTAATATTTGTTAAAGATTTATTTTATTATTTGATAATTTAATTAGATAATTTAATTTAGTCAAATAAATAAATTTTTTCTAAGTGGAATATTATTATATTCTATGCTAACACTAATAATATAAATAATATATAAATTAAGCATATTTTATTTATTTAAAATAAATAAATATGAAAAATATTTTGCTAAATTAAATTTAATTTGGTTCAAAAACAAGTGGGATCTCATGTTTGAACACTGATTCAAATAGTGGACTAATGCAAGTATGACAACTTGCTAACTTAGTCAATGTTGTTTCAAGTGATATAAGTTGGTAACAAAAAGAAACGATGTAAGATAAGTTTATTGGTTTGAAATATGATAAAGTGATAGAGTGATGAAAACAAACTAAAGTCGATTAATGATTCCTATTTGAAGAGTTGATTGATAGCAGAGATTGATCTCGGTGTGGATATGACGATACACATAGATTTTGTACAATCGAAAATAAAATCTTAAAAATACCAAAATTCTCTACCAGGTTTTTTTTGTTTACATCTTCTTAATACAGTTATACATTCTAGACTCAAAAGATTTCTTGGATTGGTTTTTCCACTGTTTATATGATCGCCATGCAATCCTTCATGTATATCGTCCCGAACACTTCTTAAAATGCAAAATATTATATATGATACCTATGTCATAATCACTCAATTTCTTGCTTCAAGTTCAATAGCTGAAAGCCTTAGACTTACAAGGTTAAAGTAATATTTTGGTCCCTATATATGATATTGATTTTTAATTTGGTCCTTATACGTAAAAAGTTATCAATTTGGTCACTATACGTGACACTGGTTTTTAATTTGGTCCTCACCGCTAATTGGTCCCTATATAAGAGGACCAAATTGCCAATTATTATCACATATAGGGACCAAATTGAAAATAATTGTCACATGTAAGGACCGATTTCAAATTTTCTTTTTGTATCGGTCCCTACATGTGACAATAATTTGCAATTTGTCCTCTTATATAGAATTAGCGGTGATGACCAAATTGAAAACCAATGTCACGTATATGGACCAAATTGATAACTTTTTACGTATCAAATTAAAAATCAGTGTCACGTATAGGGATCAAAATATCACTTTAACCGACTTACAAAGATCAAAACCAATTCTTTATTTAGTTTCTACAGTGAACAAAATGTAATATATTGGGGTAATTCTCTCTCTGTTTTTTTTTTTTTGGATTTGCTGTGAATATGTTGGTGTAAAACAATTGCCAGCTATGTAGCTCGCGCGGTTCTTACTAATACAACTATTATTATTCCCATGCCTTCCTTATTTTGAAAATTAAACCCAATTAAAACTAAAATATAATTCTTGATGATATACCTCACATGGATGTAATCATTTATGCTATCAGAAAATGGTCACCGAAACTTGGATATAAGTGGTCAAAGACTCAAAATTGTTTAATCTTACTCGATAATGCAAAGCATTATTGTACTACACTTTTATTCATTATGAATCCCAAGATAGGGAAAAGAAAGAAGAGACTTTTTATGTTTTATCTAAATTCTTATATGGTTTATTGCCTAGTAAACCAATCATAAGTCATGTATGACAAGTGCATATAAACGCAGAGCATCCGAATATTCTAATACATATTCCTTTCTTTTTAAGAGGGGCTTCGAATATTCTATGGTATCCATGGTTATTCTACAGCTAGTGGTATATACGCATATATCACCAAATTGTGCCTCCTATAACCATGTTTGCCGATTCAACTGCACACTTGATCAGCCAATTGTTTGTGAACAGAACAGAGCAGAACACTCCTTTTACATTACAACTTATTTTTAGTGGCACAACCTAGCACCCGTGAAACTTGCGCTAGATTTCCTGACAAATTCAGCCAATTTGAATTAAGTTCACATAAATTAGCAATAAATTTTTCTAGATTAAAAAAATTACAATATATTTTTTGATCTGAATTGCAATGTATTTTTACACTCATCTAAGATGAGACTTAAGAAGCCAATATTTTCTACTATTCCAATAAAGAATCAGTGAATGTGATTGGATACTTATTATATTATTATCGTTTACAAAGTTAAAAAAAAATGGATGTATAGTAAATAAATGTGAGCAGGGTACAACATAAGTATTTAAATAATAGAACTCTTTTTATATGGATAAATGATAGTTGTACATATTTTTGATATCCAATATATATATATATATATATATATATACATGTATTTATACTTATTTATTATTTTTTATCTTTTATCATATGTATTTAACATTTCAAAGGATGTCCCAAAAGTGTGTATAATTATCATTTCTATTTTATGTGCAGAAGCTTTCCCTTGTTGTGTTCTAACTCCCTCTAGAGTCTAGAACCATGACAGGTCTGAGTGAGTTCATGTCCCTTCTCTTCACCATTAGCATTGGCTTGTGCATTCTTTCTGCATCTGCAGAACTCCAGAGATTCACACACTCCTCCAAACATGATGCCTCTCTTAGCTTCTTGGTGATTGGTGACTGGGGAAGAAGAGGTGCTTACAATCAGTCTGAAGTTGCTTTCCAGGTTTTATTTTCTCTTTCATTTATAACCTGCATTTGCTATGTTTCAATTAAGATTATCATTCATTCATAGATGTTGCTGTTTATGCAAAATCTTCATTGCATCCACATTTTATGTGATGCAGCTATGTTAGATTTAGATTCTTGATATAATCAATTCATTTTAATGTGCTTTAGCTGACAAAAGGAATGACCATGCGTGACTGCAGATGGGAAAGGTTGGAGAGAAGCTTGATATTGAGTTTGTAGTTTCCACTGGAGACAATTTCTACGACAATGGACTAACTAGCGACCATGACACTGCGTTTGAAGAGTCTTTCACAAATATTTACACAGCAAAAAGCCTTCAAAAGCAGTGGTACAGTGGCAAGTACCTCAACCTATAAACACATCATGTCATAAGATATATACAAGTTTTAGTATTTTAACATGCTGAATGAATAATTGGCACGCAGTGTTGGGTAACCATGACTATAGGGGTGATGCAGAGGCCCAATTGAGCCCACTCCTTAGGGAAATTGATGGCAGATGGCTTTGCTTAAGGTCTTTTATTGTAGATTCAGGTATTTTCTTTCTCTTATTCTAGGAATTAAAATTAATGGACATTAGTTCCAATGTTGTTATCTGATGCATTGTTTTCTTCTCTTGCAGAACTGGTTGAGATTTTCTTTGTAGACACAACTCCTTTTGTTGAAGAGTACTTCACTGAATCAACGGGACACAAGTACGATTGGCGGGGCATTATCCCACAAAAATCTTATATTAGCAACTTACTCAAGGTATTCAATTCATATACATTGCTTTTCCACAAATCATACCTGATTGTCAAGTAAATCTAGTATTTTACATTTTGTAATTAACTAGGCATATTATAATGGTTTCATTTCATCTCACACAAGTGAAAGTACTATTACTCAAATTATGTTACATTACAATTGTCATAAAATTATTATTTTCCAGGAACTAGATTTGGCAACGAGGGAATCGACAGCGAAATGGAAGATTGTTGTTGGTCACCATGCAATTAGAAGTGTTGGACATCATGGTGATACTCAAGAACTTGTAAAGCAGCTTCTCCCAATTCTTCAGGTAACATAAGGCCAAAGATGCAAATGATCCTCACATCACCTCTCTCCCTATAAAGAATGATTTCATAGTTCTTCTTCCTAACTCTGCTGATTTTACTATCAAATTTCAGGCAAATAATATTGATTTCTACATGAATGGACATGATCATTGTCTTGAACACATCAGCGATACAGATAGGTAAAAACCTAGTGAAATCATACAAATTTTGACACACAACACAACAAAAATTATATTATTTGTCTAATAGAGGAACTTGTTTGCAGCCCCATTCAGTTCCTGACTAGCGGGGCAGGATCAAAGGCTTGGAGAGGAGACGTTAAACAGATGAACCATAGAGGCCTAAATTTCTTCTATGACGGACAAGGTTTCATGTCCGTGAAATTGACTCATACAGATGCCACTATTGAGTTCTATGATGTCTCTGCCAATGTTTTGCACAGATTGACTTCTTCAAAGAACCTACATTCTTCCATGTAAAGTTTAGAGCTAGATACTAGGTATTGAGAATGATAAGGCCTGCGAAATTGGTAGTCCAATTCATGATGTCATGCTTAAGCTTAAGCTGTTATACATGCATCAATACTGGTATTGCCTTTCTACGAGAAATGAAATGAAATATGAAGGGGCAACTTACATACTTCATTGTGATTCAGCTCAACGATGAATAGCTACTCACATCTTGACTTCTGAATTTAAGGTGGTGAAATGCGAACTAAATGTACTTAAAGCACTTAACTTCATTGCCACTTATCTTAGTTTGGAAAAATTGGAAAGAATAAGGGTTTTTATATTGTAAAGGCTTTGAAGCCTGTCCTTATTTTTGTTTTATATTAGAAGGTTTTTTAGCTTTATGTCAAGTGCAAGAACTATAGAAATTTTGCTTCAGATTAACAAACTTAATGTTGCTTCAAATGTGTGATGAAGTAAGCAATATGTTTCTTTAGCTAGATTGATACTGAGTTTCTCTTTTCAAGTGGTATAAAATATTTAAGTATGAGAGTTCAACATCACCGAGTCAATTATTTAACATTTCCAGGAATACGTTATGGATAAATTTTAGGTTTTATTGAGTTGGTCCCTAAATTATTTGAGAATTTCCAAATAGGCCCTTGTACTAAAAAAAATTGTAATTGAGTTCTCGAACTTTTATAAAGTTTTTAATAATTGGATCCCTAAAGTGGAAAATTCGTAAGTGGTATGTTGAATTGGACGAAATATTACTGATTTCATCCAAACTGGATAACCATATCATAAACCTTGTCACAGTAAGATGCAACAGAATGAAATTAGATGTAGTAGGTTACAAGTGAGAGAGCTATATTTGGACGAAATTATTTAGAGAGGGATATGCAACCGTGAAACATAGACCGAGGAAATAAAGAACTGTTTGTTCATATGGAGGAGAAACAATCGCATGTCACATTTTGGTTTTCTGGTTCAACATTTTTGTCTCTTATAACCCTAAATACAAATTTGGGGTGGGGGATTCTAGGTCACGTTTTACATCAGTAATCTCGACGACTTCTTCACAGAACCTACCCCAGGGACTCAATTGAAAATTTAATATAAGTTTAGGGACCTAATTAGAAACCTCTTTTAGTTCAGGGACCCAATTGAAAACTTTATAAAAGTTTAGGGACCCAATTAGAAACATTTTTTAGTTCAGGGACCCAATTGAAAACTTTATAAAAGTTTGGGGACCCAATTAAAATTTTTTTTAGTATAGGCACCTATTTGAAAATTCTCAAATAGCTTAGAAACCAACTCAACAGTTAAACATAAATTTTATTTAGAATCTATATTTTTTAAAGTCTTGGATCCTCGTGGGAAGATAATAATGGTCCAAACTCTAAAGTAGGGGTGTTTGCGATTCGGTTTGGATCGGTTATGAGGCAAAAAGACATCAGATTCAAAGATAAAAAAAGCATGCGATTCGGTTGGGTTGATTTCCTTAAAAAAAAATCTGATCCAATTAGATATGGTTTGAGTCGGTTCGATTGATTCGGGTTTTACCGATACATCATTACATATTTATATTACATGGAAGAATCAAGATTACAAGCTAATTTGAATAAAATCTTAAACTTGTATATACTTATTTATATATTAATGTAATAACATTTCATAAAATATGTACAAAATAAATAAATATCATCATCAACTAGTTCCATAAATTTTTTTTTTTATGTTTGGAACTTAGAAATAGTAAAAAATTATGTCAAATCAAACTAGTAAGTATTACTAGGAAAAAACCAAATAATAAAAAATAAATAATGTAAAAATTGAATAAATATATATTAAATTTTATATATGCGGTTTGGTTTGGATTGATTCGTTTGAAAAAAGGAATCCAAAATTCGTTCCGATCGATTTTCACAAAACAAGATCAAAAAAATCCAATAGACATCGATTTTGTTCGGTTTTTGATGTTTTTTTTGGATCGGTTTGGATATGAATATGCCTACTTCGAAGCATGATTCTAAGAAAAGAGCAATGCAATTAACATACTCATTTCAACACTCTCTTCAATATTTGGCTACCTATGCTTCAATACACTCTTTGCATTTTGTTTTTATTATTTGGGGGATTTCATGATGGATCCACTAAATCACATGATCCACTTCCTAAGTGAATGACTTTATTGTAAAAATTGTCGAAACCTATTTCATACAGACATGGATAATATAAAACAAGCTTAGGAAATAAGTTACCAACACGTTTCTACAAACTCTAGATCATCTACCCATACATTGCTTCAGCAGTTGATTCTAATTAAATGGAGTATGCGTAGACATCAGAGGAAGATTGTATTGAGCTCGGAAGTTGCAAAGAAACGGAAATAACCGACAAAAAATAGCCATATTAGGGCCCAGTGACACCCTATTGTTTTTGTCCACGTAGTAGCAGTTCATTTTTTATTGCACAATTATTCATGCCGTGCCAATGTGCCGTTTATCTATATATGTTCTGACTGATAGTGACTGCCCTCATGCTCCTTCTTCCTTGCTCATTCAATGCTTTTTTTCTTTTTTTATAAATTGTCCTGATGAGCTCATTGTCTATCATACACACAAAACAACACCAACACAGAAAACACCCACACAAGAGCATGGCTGTTATGGGAACTATCCCCCTATGGATGGCCTTGTTTAGTCTGTGTTTTCTGTCTGCATCAGCTGTGCTTCAACGCTTAGAGCATCCTATCAAAGCTGATGCCTTACTTAGCTTTATGGTCATTGGAGACTGGGGGAGGAAAGGGGCATACAACCAATCTCAAGTTGCTACTCAGGTCTTAATTTTTTACCTGCATGTTTCATCATATAACGCTTAACAATTTGAACCACAACAAGTTTAGCTTCTACCCCCCATTTTCTTTTTCCTTCTCTAATATCAGGAAACCTGTGCTGCAATATTAAGTTTAGAGCACAGCATCTGTAATATATTTTTTTTCAATTGGTTAAGCATATTTGTGTATCCTTTTTCTTTCACGTTGGAGTTTGGTTTTCTGCAAGGATGATTGTGGTTTACTAATTAAATAAGGCTGTTTTGAATTTCCTCAGCTAAAACAAAAGCAGGTGCCTTTTACACTCTGATATCTTTGTCTATGTCAGATGGGAAGAGTTGCTGAGAAGTTAAACATTGACTTTGTGATATCTACTGGGGACAATTTCTATGAAGATGGATTGACTGGTATAGATGACCCTGCGTTTGAAAATTCCTTCTCAGAAATATACACTGCCAAGAGCCTCCAAAAGCAATGGTATAGTGGTGAGTTCTGAAACCAACAATAGATGTTTGAGCCAGAAACACCTAAGAAGCTTATATGTGAGAAATCATTCATCTAATCTTTCATTCTTATGTGAACTACATTGGCTTTAGTCTTGGGTAACCACGACTACAGGGGAGATATTGAAGCACAATTAAATCCAATCCTTCAGCATATTGATCATAGATGGTATTGCCAAAGATCATTCATTGTTGATACTGGTAAGTTAATTAACGACATCATCAGTTAATTTTTCTTCAGTTTCTTCTCTTCTAATCTTAAAACTTCCCAGAAATTGCCCAGTTCTTCTTCGTTGATACAACTCCTTTTGTGGACAAGTATTTCCTTAAGCCAAAGGACCACAAGTATGATTGGAGAGGAGTACTTCCAAGGGAGAAATATTTATCAAACCTCTTAAAGGTAAACCTCTCGATCATATAATCACTATACCAGATTAATAAGAAAAAGCAATCTAATACAATTTTTCCTTGTCCTTTTTGGTTGGTTCTGAACATAGGATCTGGAAATAGCATTAAAGGGTTCAACTGCAAACTGGAAGATTCTAGTGGGGCATCATCCTGTAAGAAGCATAGGACACCATGGTGACACCAAAGAGCTTAATAAACATCTCCTGCCAATCCTTGAGGTTATTTAGCCAAACAAACTGCTTACACAGAAAATCCCATGCAAGCCTAGTGAAAGATAACGTGCACCCTTTATACTGATAAAATTTCATGGTAAAATTGCAGGCAAACAATGTTGACATGTACATTAATGGGCATGACCATTGTTTGGAACACATAAGTAGCACCAGCAGGTGTGTATTAACTTCGGGTTCAATGTTAACTGAATCACTTTTAAATCATGATAGAAATATTTGATGAGCATTGAGTGTTCTTGCAGCCAAATCCAGTTCTTAACCAGTGGTGGAGGTTCAAAGACATGGAAAGGAGACATTGATAAAAATGACACAGATGGGGTCAAGTTTTACTATGATGGGCAAGGATTCATGTCTGTGGAGCTTGAACAAACCCATGCCAAAATTGTTTATTATGATATTTTTGGCAAGGTTTTGCATGTTCTGAATCTGTTCAAGGGATTACATTCTGCCATATAGAAGATTCTCTATTGTCCAAAATGTCTGATTCTATAAGTGATTTGGTTGAATAAGCTTAGCCTCTGTTATTATCATCTCCATCTAATGTGAGTTAAGTGCTAGCCTGAAAAAGAAGAGGGTACACCGTTACAGCATATTGAATCAGCCTCAATGAGATTCTAGGAAATTTGTCAACTAGGCAACTGTAACAAGGTTGTAAGTTTGATATTAGACTGCTTATATTACTATTCCTAGATACGTATGCTAATCACTACGTAAGCAACCCCGGTGATATGGAGTTTTCATGAATGATGTTTTCATGTTTCAAAAAAGCAATAGCACCCTCAACCTCAGGCGTTGCAATCAACTGGGGGGTCTTCCTAATCCTAACTATGCCTTGGTGGCCTATTTGGACCTTACCGATGCATATCTCCAATGTGACATCATCAAAGGACTTATCACACAGCATGCATGATGCATCCCACGTGCCATACCTAAATCACCCATGATAGACTATCTTCGGACCGAACCACGTGTTCTTTTTATCTTCGGATCGGATTATTTTTTCCCTCAAAATTGATTCAAACCGAATCGTGAATACCCCTACTGATAGATGCCAATGGAGTGTTCAATATGTTTATTAACATATTGAACACTAACTTGTCATGTCTTTACTAATACATCCCAACCCGAAACTAATTGCGACAAGTTGAGATTTTGGAAATTAGACCTAATTTCAAATTTCGGCTTAAAGCAAAGCTTTTTGACTTAAAGCAATACCATCTTATATAATATAATAATATTATATCAATATTATTTGTTTTAAAATATAAATTATAAAATATGTATTGATTTTAGTTTTATGATTAAATATAAACAATTTTCAAATTTATATGTATGTCAACATATCATATTGTCCCATTCTCATTCCAAATATTATTAGGTTATGGTCGGGTCATATTCCAATCCAAGCAAATAACTTTATCAAATATTCGTCCGGGTTCAGACCACAATTTAAACCCGTCCTATGGATACTCCTATATGCCACTACCAAGGAAAAGTGAACAATTCATGATGGGATACACATACCCAGAGGCAACTCCTATCTGACTCCAGCATGGGTCTTGTAACCTTACCTCCGCAACAATTTGCCGGGTTCTATTCATGTAACTATAAGGCCTAAAGCATAAGGCTTTCCTTCTTAGCAGGCATATATTTTGGAATGGGTTAATCTATAAGTGAGCCATAAGTAGTGTCATCATAGAGAACCAACCGACCAGGAAAAGCAGCGATCAGGGCTCAAAGATAAGCGACTTAACGAGGTACTTAAAATGTCTTAAGCCATAGAATACACACTCGAATCTCGATAAACTAATCTTACGGATGGGCTCTCCTCTTCTCCAAAGGCTGAGCTGAATTCTTTCCTGTTTTGTGTCCCTTTTCCTTTTAATCATCATAACTAAGATATCAGAATAAGCTAAAATCGTGTAAGCACTGGGTTTAAAACCTGATAGATTACTAACCCTTAAAAGGTGCTACCTTATTTGTAAGGATTTGTTGTTAGTAACAAAAAGGATAAATAAGTAACACTTTCCTTTATGATTCATGAATGAAATCCAGAGCCACTATCACTATATGGTACATACAGATCAGTTAGTGTAAATTTTTTTTGGAGTTACATTAAGTAATACCACGAGTCATAACCAAAACCATACAAACTTTGCTAGGGAAGCATAGGAGCGGGCGGAAGTCAGTTTAAGACAAAACGGTACCTCGAGTCCACGTAGCTCTCAACATCCCAAAGAAACGAACCAAAAGCCACAGCCTCTAAAACAAATCTCTTTAAACCACCAAAGCTAATTTTGATGTTTTCATCCTTTGAAGAATCGATTGCCCCCTCAGGTGTTATAACAATTTCAGGTCTTCCAAACAATGCCTCCGTGTGCTTCTCAATGATGCTCACGGCCTCTTTTGATCTTATTGTTGCATATCTCTGAAGTGTATCACTGTCAAAGGACATCACATAGTTACGCAACCTGGTTGCCTTTATCCCATAACCAAATCCACCAGGACTGGTGTCAGGCATGTCACCACCAGGCCAAGTAGAGACTTCAGGATGAGACATAACATGAGAAGTGCCCTCTCCACCACCAGGTCTTGTATCATCCATGGCAGTTTCATGAACACTGGTCTGTTCTCCTGCATTGGGAAGAATTTTCATTGTCTTCTCCAGCTGGAACCTTTGGTCAACCCGCTTAAGAAAGTACCCGTACATCACTGATGCTGCATAGACTTGTCCTACCCTGAGTTTGCTTATCTGAGCTACGGATGTTGAATCCGCT
Organism: Sophora flavescens; assembly: GCA_030762895.1. NCBI lineage: Eukaryota > Viridiplantae > Streptophyta > Magnoliopsida > Fabales > Fabaceae > Sophora > Sophora flavescens. The sequence goes on along the minus strand of CM061064.1, from coordinate 234,308,994 downwards.
ATTCTGTTACCCAGAATGAGAGTCAAGTGGTTTTGGACCATCTCATATGCTTCAAGTGAGTGAAGCTGCTCAAGTTTCCCGTCATCGTGTGGCCATGAATCAACTCTACCAGATGGATCTGGGGATATGGAGGGTATCAAAGAAATATTAGCATCCATGAACTTCTGCACCACCAATGCGTACAAGATCTCTTCCAGAGCTTTCCTCCTTTCATTAGCCTTAACCTCAGCAATTCTCCTGGAAAAGTTTGGAAGTCAGCAAAATGGTCAACACCTCAATTGTTTAAAGCTCCAAAACACTTTAGAAAACAAGAAAGAGAAAGTAGACTAAGAAATCCATGCTCCAAACCCCCTCCCTAAAGAACTTTTTGCTGGATTGAAATGAAACATGAGTTCATAATTAAGGTCATCAAAAGCAATACAGATCAGTTACTTAGTAAATTCAATTCCTTAGAAGAAGCATTTAAAATTCATTGATTTGATGTCTTGCATGAGAGCATAGACAGACTTTCTCCACCAAATAGAAGGAACATGTATATCATTATTATTATTATATTTAAAATGCACATTACATGACTGTCTGGCTTATAGACTGCATGTCAATTGAATTATAGTATAGGTATTCTATAATCTATCAAATATTTTAGATATCATATATACTCTTTAAGATACACAACACAACCTTGAATTAATGAAGTCAACATTGAAAAGAAAAAAAATGTTTCGGTATGATTGGTTCTTATACCAAGTCTCAACTTTAAATGCTTATCCTTTTACCTTGGGTCTTAGATGTGCTTACTAGGCATATCCAAGAGCCAGTACCAGAACTCATGCATTTTACAGATGATATAATCCTACTGGAAAATACGAGAGGGAATAAACAGGATGTAGAGCTATGGAGGCAGGATTTGGAAGTACATGCATTCCATTTAAGTAGAAGTAGAAAAAAAGTATACGAAATGTAAGTTTGCTTAAATGCAGACTGACAATGGCTTAGAGATGATGATTGGAGATCGTACCATATCACAAGTCACACGGTTTATTTATCTTGGTTCTATCATACAGAATGACAGAGAAATAGAGTGATGTAAACCATAGGATTCAAGTTGGGTGGATGAAATGGAGAAATAAGTCAGGTGTTATTTGTGATAGAAAAATGTCTATCAAGCTTAAAGAAAAACTTTACCGCCCAGTTGTAAGACCCATGATGCTTTATGGTATTGAATGCTGCCCAGTCAAAAGCAAGTAAAACCATAGACTCAACATTATAGAAATGTGCCAGGAATGAGTGAATATACATGACAAGACAAGAATAAGAATGAATACATCATAGATAAAGTTTAGGTAGCATCATCTACTGAGAAAAAGATAGAATCTCCCTTAGGTAGTATGGTCATGTGAGAAAAAGACCATTAGAAGCCCTACTAAGAAGAGTAGATCGAGTGAGGATATCCGAATAGTTAGACATAGAAGGATGAAGAAAAACAATAGGTGAACCCATTAAAACGACTTAGATTTAAATGGTCTTTCTAAGTGCATGGTTGATGGCAGAACACAATGATATCTAGTGGAAAAAGGCTTTGTAGTTTTTATTGTTATATTTTCCACCAATTTAGGTTTCGGTCCCTATAATTTAATTTTTGGGTATCAGTTCCTATTGGTAAAACACGATGGCATCATTTGATCCATATAGCCAACCCCACTTAGTGAAGAAGGGCTTCGGTTGTTGGTTGGTGCTATCAGTTCCTATGGGTTCCTATGTTTTTGCTTTTTTGGGTCTTGATCATTCCGGTGATGACTTTTGGCAAAAAATTAAAGTGAAGTGTTCAGTTTAGGAGAAAGTCATATACTCTCTCCGGACTCAATTATAAGCAAAAAAAAATACATATATTCGATGGACTCAAATATAAGTAAAATCCAACCAACTCAACTCAATTTAATGTTAGTGTTTCAAAAATACCCTTGGTTAATTAATCTCTTTTTACTTTTCCAAGAACAATGCACACTCCGAATAATTAAATGTGATGATTGTTATAAGTAAGGGTAATTTAGTAATTGTAACTCACTTTTTACATAAATCTAGACAATTAAACTAAATCAACTAACTTCCTTAATAAGTGTGAAGTTAGTTAATTTTGCTTATGGAAGGAGTATACTCTAAAAATATAACAAATTCAATTAGAACATAAATTGTGGCACAAAAAATCAAAAGCGTGCCCTGTGACGTCAGACTAATTGTTTAATACTCTATATACTAAATTTTAAATTGTAAATTTTTTGTATTTCAGAAGCTGCCACTGGATTATGTACTAAATAAATTCTAAGAGCATATATATTTTGTATTTCAGAAGCTTCCCAGTAGAATGGCTTTCATGTAGAAATAAGCAAGAACTTAACTTTGACATTTATTAGTAACAAAGCAAGCAATAACATGGTAATGATGCAGTACAGAAAGTTAGATATCATCAGGTATGCAACAAACCTGTACAAAACTAAGTCAGTGCCAGAAGCAGAAGGTTCTTGGTTTTGTTGATCAGCATCTCGATCAGTTTGGAGCTGCTCAAGCTGCTGGTCTACAGCAGCAGGAACAAGATGCGGGTGATTCATCAAAATCTGAGAAAGAAACTGCCCAATTGGAGACTCTAGCTGAAGCGGAGCAATCTTGGTGGAACTTGACCCCGATGGCTCCGGAGACGACGCAGCCGCTCTAACTACTAAGCCTCTTCTCCTGTGAACTTGCTTGGGGATGGATAGAGAAACGCACAGCTTCTGCCAAACATTAACAACAACAATCAGACACAATAAACCTAATCTCTTCATACATGCCACTTGTTTGGCATGATAATTAGCTAAAAAGTCAATTCATTAACAAAGCATTTATTTATGTTAGGAATAGAAAATCATGTCATTTCAAATGAATTGGTTAGACGATAAAAATTAATTTCAAAAGTAATGTATCGTAAGTATGAAGCATAAGAAAGAGCAAGGTGGGATTTATTTGATACCTTGGGAGAGAAGCGAGGATTGGAGGGAAAGCGAGAGAAGGAAGATCCATTGGGCGACAATATGGTGGATCTTGCGAGGAGGATCGACGGCTTAGACGGAGTCGCTGGTGATCGGACGACAGTGGCTGCCGCGTCCATTTATGGCTACAGACAGAGACCGAGAACCCAAAAGGAATAATTTAAAAAGCTGAAACAAACAAATACAGAGATATCAAATTAAAAATGAAGAGGAAGCAAAGCATGCGTGCATACCTCTGGAACTGGTATGAGGAAACAAGAAACCCTAAATAGAGAGAGAAGATATGGATGGATTGATGCCGATGAAAGAAATGAATCACGATTATTATTGGGTAATGGTAGGCGCCTCAACTACATACATATATATATATATATATATATATATATATGGCGTCTTCTCTGCCCCCAATTCTCAAATGACCACTAAGCCCCTACTCTTCCCAAACACGACATTTATAAATTGAAAATGAAATTTTTTTTTTTTTTCAAAAGAAAATGAAGTGTTGTACACTTACTAACCTGTACCCTCTTTTTATATTAGGCTAAAATATATCTTTTGTACTTTATCTTTTGAGTAGAATTTATTTTGAACTATTATCTCTTAAAAGATTTATTTTAAATTTTTATGTTTTAAAAGTGAATAAAAGTAATCATTTTTGTCATCTCTCATCCATTTGGAGATGGAAAATATTGATGTGGCAAGTAATTCTGTTCGGTGGATTTTATGGTGCACCGAGGTGCATCCCATGCAGTTATGCACCCTTTAGATAAGATATATCAACCATCCATTCATCATGTTTTTATAATACAATCACCTACATCTGATCAGTGCTTTTCTAAAATTTTAGTTATTTAATTAACTAATTAAATTATCTTTGAATAGAAAAAAAAAACATGAAAATAAGTCTAACAGTCCAGCTCCTCCTTCCTGTTCCTCCACAACCTTGAACTCATCGCCGACCCACTATACTTCCCCTTCCTCCTCGGCTGGGCAATAATCATAATCATCAAAAAACAAATCGAACATCGTTCATTCCCTTCTATTCATTTCATATCACATGAACATACTGATACGGGTCATGGGTCATTTCCAAATAATCTCACTGGATCTGGGTCAGAAGAGTTCATGGAGCCCAAGACCACACGTCCAAGACAAGCAAAGAAAAAGCCAAATGGGCTGAAGAGTCAAGAGGGTCACACTTTTACAATGCTTCAGGAAACTTCCATTTCGGTTGTAGGATTCCCTTACGTGTACCAAGCTGCAATATCTATGGTACACCTGGCAATTGATACGTAAACTTGGGGACTGAATCATGTCGTGTGGTTATGATGCACCACCCATATTTTATATCACCAATGTAGCAAATTTTAGATCAATCAAATTGTCACATAGGTTGGTCAAAATTTCAAACTTTTAGTTGTATTATACTGTAGTCAAACTATATAAATACAGTATATGTACTTTTTGTATTCGCAAATTTGACCCATATTAAAATAATATTTTTTGATTAAAAAAATTGATTATATTGCAAAATATTATTGACAACGAACATTATTTTAATTCATATTAAAATATTATTTTTTAATATAATCAGTTTTTTAATCAAAAAACATTATTTTAATATAGGTTAAATTTACGAATATAAAGAGTACATATACTATACTACAATATATTGTATTCATATATTTGACTACAGTAGAAATACAACTAGAAAGTTTGAAATTTTGACCAAACCCATGTGACAATTTGATTGGTCCAAAATTTATCACATATGGATGGTGTAATGGGTGGTACAAAATATGGATTGTGCATATTAGCTCAACCATCATGTTATATAACAAATGCTTGAAGAATAAATGAAATAGAGAAGAATTTGAAGAATTTAATTTGTTTACTCTACTTCCTCTTCCCCCAACCTTCTAGAGTTACTCCTACTCGAAAGGAGCCCTATCACATACATAATAAATCATCTTATCTTCTTTTTAAACCTTCGTGGCAGCTAGAAAGAAAAGGAAAATAATAATTAATAATTGATAATAATAGTACCGGACGGAACCAGAAGGTGAAAATAGAAAGAGAGGGTGTTGGAACCAAAGTGATTTGGATTAATAGTCTCTCTATTTTGATGTTAATAAAAAGAATTAAATTTGTTTGGTAAAATTTTAGTTGAGATCTAACATGCTCAATCTAATCTTGCAAGAATGTTAAAATTATATAAGTTTTGGAAACCTTGCATAAGGTTCCTTATATCTGCTTGGACTGAGAAAGTGAATCCGCGTCCATTCATATAGACGAGCTGCTCAAAACCTTAGCAATTTTATTTATTTAATATATTTGAGTAGACGGGAAAATAAAATATTCTGAGTAGACGAGAATTTTAGTTTTAATAAGTAGACAAGTTTAATTGCCACGTCAGCAGACGAGATAAAAAATAACTCACTGAAATATAGCAAGTCCAAAGACTTGATAACAGACGAGAGAATATGCCACGTCAGTAGATGAGTGATAAGAAAAATGCAAGCCCATAAGACTTGATCTTACCCATAAGCGTGTAGACGCAGATCTTAAGTAGACGAGCTTTTTGTTATTAGTCTTAATATGCTTCGTCCAACTGAGTAAATGCTACCCAGAGCACATAGAAATATTTATTTCAAATGATTAATATTTATTTCAAATGAATGTTGGTCCTTCCTATTTGTTTTATCTGTTTTAATGCTTTGTTTCCTTGTGAGAGAAACATAGTACCATCAAAGAAATACAAAAAGCAACATAATACAATGAGGAAATGCAAAATGTTGTATCCTGTCACCTTTATCACTGGAAAAGCTGAAATTTACACAAATGAGGAAAGACAGTTTTTCAAGTTAAAATTGCTCAAAGGTGTACCATTCCATATCGTGCAAAAGTGATAACCAAGAGTACATTTCACAATGGCCACGATCAAGCTATCAGTCACAACAGATATTATGCATTTAATGCTATCTCTAAACGGGTATATTAAAAATAACCATTGAAGTTTTTCAAGTGAAGAAGAAGGTCACTATAATAGAAGACCCCAACCTATGAAGAACAACTTTTGCGAGTTGAGCTTTTGCTAGCCAAAATCCTTGCAAGTTGAATCTGTTCTATTCTTTCTTTAAAGAGCAAAAGTCTGTAATACCTGAGCTTGAATATTGTTGTAATATTCAACTGATCTTAAACTTTCATATCCTCATACATAGTGAGTTAGAAGATCAAAAGCAAATAATCTCTTTGTTATAGTTAGAGCCCGAAAAGGCTTGGTAAGAAAGGAACACCTGTAGCCTAGAGAGGTGTTGAGTACTTGTTGTAATATATTTGGTGAAATAATGGAGAAAACCTTCAAGTAGAAGGGACTGGACGTAACTCTTGGTTGGAAGAGAGTGAACCATGATAAAACATCTGCGTGAATCTTCTCATCCCTTGACTCTCACAGTTTTATTTGTTTATATTAACTGTTGGGATTTGAACTTGATTTTGTTAATCTTTCAAAAGATCATTTTCGGTGTGTGTGCATCTGATTTATATTCCTTGTGTGAGAAAATAAGTTTTGAAAAAGGTTGTTTTAAAAAATTATTAATAAACACAATTCAACACCCCTTCTTGTGTTTGCTTGTGTCAACTTCAGAGGAATGGAGAATCTCAACCACACCTAGTTGGTTTCCTCTCAATTCATTCTTCTCCGACAGATCTCCAGAAAATATAGCTTCAGAAAAGAAAAAATGTTTTATACTTACTTGTTAATTTTAGAATGGAGGGATGGAGATGGTATTGTAATTGTATATTATTATATTGTATTTGTATTGGTTCCTGTCGAGAAATCAGTGCTAACCACCTACGCCCATTTCTCTCTTTAAATTTTGGTGGAGATGGCGGAGAACGTGGCGGCTTGTGCGGTGGAGATTCAGACCGTTCTTGGCTTGTGGCCGATCTGAACGTCAGTAGATCTGCGATTGGCAGAGAACGCGGCGGCTTGTGCGATGGAGATTCGGACCGTTCGTGGCTTGTGACGGATCTGAACGTGAGCAGATCTGCAATTGGTGGAGATGGCGGAGAACGCGTCGATGCTCGTCGATCTAGTGGGTGGGGGTTTGGTCTAGTTGGTGGGTGTGGAGTTTTGGGGAGGAAGATTATTATTATTATTATTATTATTATTATTATTATTATTATTATTATTATTTTAATTTTTTTTTTAAATTAGAAAGGTTGGCTTCCACGTGTCAATTCCATAATGGAACAGTTGTCATGTAAACTACCACGTAACGACATCACTAACGGAACAGATGGAAAGGACTAGTTTGCATAACATTTGAAAGATAAATGACCAAAATGAATCTTTTAAAAGATAAAGGACCAAAATGAATTTTAACCAAGATAAAGGACTAAAATGGTATTTTAGCCTTTTATATTATCATGGGTCATGCTAACGAGTGTACTTATGGTATTTTTTAAGGAATCAAGAAAAGCAAGTTTTCATTGGAAAACCAAACATTTCACTTTTTCAAATATTAAATACACCAACTCCCTATGTAAACTTTCTTTTCCTAATTCCTTAACGAGCGCCCTTAGGACATTCGTTAGCATTTTCCTATTATTATTATTATTATTATTATTATTATTATTATTATTATTATTATTATTATTATTATTATTTAACTTATGTAATGCTATATTGATATTATGTGATGTCATAAATTTGCATCTTTATTATTGGAGTAATAATCTGCTAGTTAAAATAATGGTCTCGCATTAATTTTGAATTTAGACCCTACACACAAAAAATTCTTATATCAATCCTTATATATACAATTTTTTTTCGATAACTATATGTATAAATAATTTTTATTTTATTTTCGCCATTTGTTTATATTATAACGTCGTTTTTTAGAATTAAAATATAGAAATCAAATTCAAAATAATTATTAGGTATAAAGGATGGGTTTCATTAAATATGTGATTTTGAATTTAGTTTTGAAATTAATGTATATGAAAAAAAATTTATTGAAGAGGGTTCTTAATGCCGGACCTAGTAAAAAACAATAACATTGGTTTTTTTTTTATTTCAGGGGGTCATGCTAATTAGAGTCCTTGAGACATTGGTTAAGGAAACAAAAAAAAGTAAAAATTCAAAGGAAAACTAAGTTTAACACTCTTTAAAATATGAAATGCATCAAGTCCCAGTGCAAAATTTTTTATTTTAGGTCTTTAACTAATACCCCAAGGACATTGATTAACATTTTCTTTGATTCGATACCATATTTATGATAGAAATATAGAATAATAATCTCATGAAGAGAATAATGCCAATGCCAGAAGATATTTTGGTATGGAAAGGAGTGGAGAGTTCGCGAGATGTGTGTTTAGTGAAGAAAAGGAAACCCTTGGCCTTTGGCTTGACACAATTGCCCTCATTCCTGAGGCTGGGAAGTGGGAACTAACCTGCGGAGGAGATAGATACTTGTTCATACTTCAAACTTGCAAGTGTGGGGCAGGGTAGAGTACCAGTTTTGTGGTGCACATTTGGCCATTGATGCTGCAATTTTGTGGCTCCACGTTACGTGTTTTATTTTAACATTTGTGCCCCAAACAGCGTCCACCTCTTGCTATTTATGCCACTCGATTGAAATTCACACTAGATCCTCTTTGATCTAATTGAAAATTGCTGCAGGAGCATTATTCTTTCAGAAACCAAAAAAACGTGTGGCTTAATTTGGTTATATGTAAATAGGTATATAATAAGAATATCTTTGATTAAAATTTAAATCGAAGAAAAATCCATTTAACTTAGCTCAAGTTACATCAAGTCACTTTGAAGACTGTTTGATTTTGATTTTTGGGTTTGTTTTGTTTCTACTTTGGTTTATCTTTCCTCTCTTCACACTAGATCCACGAATTCCTTTATAACAAATAAAAATATAATTAACAATAATTAATGAATGGTGTAAATAAAAATGAACCATACCACTAAAAAAAATAATATAAATTTATATGTAAAGCTTACAATTTTCAAATTAGCACAGATTAACAATCTTGGTGTTTATCAAAAAAAAAAAAAAACAATCTTGGTGATCCTACATGAACGTTTGAGTGAAGTTTGATATTTACCATTTACCTTTCTTATAGATCCATTATTTGACTTCCTCCCTCTAGGAAGGATTATAGAATTGGTAGGACACAAATTTGGTCCATTTATTCTGACCGATAAGAGTAAGCTGGTTTTTATTATATCATATAGAATTAATGTCACATTCTATTTGTATTTATCAACCCCCATTTTATATATAACCAATAAGTACCTCTTCAAGACTTCAAGTACCACTTTATCTAAAAAAAAAAAAAAAAAGACTTCAAGTACCACAACCAATTCCTAGTCAACCATCCTAGTCATTCATTTCTTAATTAATAAAATCGATGGTTAATTACTATTGTTGCATGCATCAATGGACTATATCTTTCTAACACCATTCAATATAAACCCCTACCTCTAGCGATTTGATCCTCCTGCGCCAACTGAAGTTGAAGTCAATGCTTTTGCCTGAGGTGTTTGTTCTTACTCTAATCCGTAAACCTAACATCTAATAATATGCCATTTTTTCCAAAGTGACCCATTTTTAAAAACTATATACTAAAATGACCTATTTTTTAAATAATTTATCAAACGAACATACTTTTAAATAAATTATTTTTTTGCTGATTAGTGGTGCCAGTTTGACTGGCATCATTGACTTGTTGATCTATCACGTGACAAGTCCTGATTGGTCAGGAAAAATTTTCTGGAAAAAAAAATTTTAAAAAAAATTTTAACGAAAAAAAAGAAAATTCAAGCCAGCGCCAATTGCCATTGACCTGACACGTGACAGCTTCCTATTAGTTCGTCAGTTTTTTTGAAAAAAAAGGTTTTTGGCCAAAAAATTTTAAAAAGAAAATTATATTATATTATTAATTAATATAATTAAAAAAATAAATATTATCATTATATAATTTTTTTGAAACAAAAATTTTAAAAAATGTTATTAATTTAATTTTAAAAATGTATTAATATAATTATAAAAAAATGTTATTAATTAAAAATGTTAACAAAAAATCTTATTAAATTTTATCATTATATAATTTAGGCGGTTCGGATTGCTCAGTTTAGGATAAAAAAACCCAGCCAGATCAGAGAAAAAAATCAAAACAAGAAGACCAGATTAGAGAACCAGAGTAGAAGAAAATGAAGAAAAACTTCAAGATAGCAACAAAAAACTTGGCGGTTCTGCCATACAGCAGTCGCAACATCTCTTACGACCACCGCAAATCTGGCGCAGAGGAAGATAACGTCAACAACAGCGCGACGGAGGGCAGGTCGTGCTCTAGACGTGTGGCGCCTGATAGCAGATTTGAGAGGAAGAGGAATGCCATGATCTGGACGAAAGACGAGAGAGGAACGTTGCTGGGTGGTGCTTGGGATGGAGATGGCTTGTGGTGGTGTCTAGGAGTTGTAACACCCCCACTAGGTATTACTTACGTAACACATGCGGAATTTAAATTAAAAAGATATTTTGCTGATTGCTTTCGGAAAATAATTTATATAAGTACATAAGGGTCTGAAATTGGGTATAAAAAAATTTGGCACGACTCTAAACCTAAGCCTTGATCGGCACCTCGGTTTACACTCCTAGCCTGACAAGTCTATTTAATTCAGAGATATACTTGAATAAAAGCTAGTATTTTTACAAAAATTTTGACAGAGTCTCCTCTGTAATTCGAACATCCCAGGTAAAAGAACACCTGCTAAAATAGTTACATTTTCATTCCAGAATTCCAGTTACACCAAATACAACCAGACAGTAATATGCTAAAAATAGTTATGTCAATAAGCTATACATGACCAAAAGGAAAAGCTTAGGTTTTCATTCGAAAGAGATGCTCTCCGAGCCATAAACATTCCATTTTAAAATAATGACTCTCAGAGTCATTCTCATACATACTATCAAAAATCTAAGTCTCAAACCCTAAGCTGGTCATTCTAAAAGTTATTCTTGGGGAAAACTCACGTGATCATTCCACAATCAAATACTTCATCAAACAACGAGATCTAAGTCTCTGAGTGACTTAGGAAAACTCATCTACACCATTTGTACTAAAGTACCCAGGGTAGAATAGCGAACCAGAAGAAACCTGATATATCTGTAAGGATGAGATACCGACAAATGGATATATCACACAACAACCATATACACGATACATACATCACCTCAGCACATTAACATTTAATTATTATACAGAGATAAAATGACAAGTGTTATATCAGTGGGTATCATACCCAAATCAATCAGTTTTATAAAGAGAATGCATGACACTTCAATCACCGGGCTCTAAACTTAACCTCATGAGATATCATCACCGTTTTATCATTAAGAAATAAAGAGTTGATCAGGCTCATACGTCACGTTTGGCAAGTTGTCTCCGTCACCTCATGTACTTGGATCAACACCATCATGAATCCCTTATAACGGCCATTCGGATGTATACATCATCAAATACCACATCTTAAGCGGGTATTCGGTAACTCAAGAACGTCTGCCAAGGGGAAATGCATATGAATAAAAGACTTTTCATTATCGAGACTTTTCTTTGTGTCCACTCTTTTTCGTTGTCGAAGCCTAAGGCTAACGACTATTCATAATTTTCATCACTTGAAAATCAATAAAACAGGACACGCAGTCCGAGTGCTCAATCACAACACCTTAGACCGATGCCGCAGTCCAAGGTTGTGGTCGTAGAAACAATTATACTTTTATCCATGTTTTATTTCAACATGATAAGGACTCCTAGCCCATAACAACGAAATTAGGACACAGTCCTCAATTCCAAAATTAGGACTCCTAGCCCATAATATCACGATTAGGACCCTTGGTCCATAATTCTTGACATGGATCCCAGATCGCGTGCATACAACTGAATACTAGAGGCGACGTCTCGCAAACTAGTATTCTCTTTCACATGTGCTTACTTTTCGCTCAGTGAAAATCAAAACCAAAACAAAACCTCGGTCACTTATCCAAGTAACCGGAATGTTTCTAAATCATTTAGGAGAAAATCTTTTCCTTTACAAAGTCTTTTATAAAACATTTGGAAATTCGTTTGCTTTTGAAATCCTTGATGGAATAAAGTCAAATATTTTCAAAGGGGTTTTTCCTTCATGAAACACATAGTTCTAAAAAGGTTTTCTCTCGTACAAACTTTGGATCAGAAAAAGGTAGTTTCTATTGACTTAAAAACACTTCAACGTTTCTTTTCAAAACAAGAATCTCATTCTCTTGAAGTAAGCGTTTTAAACAAGGAACTTTTTATAAATGAAACCAATACTTTAAAAGTTCTATTCAAGGCTTATTAAGGCTTTTAATCCTTATAATCATTGTGCACAGACTCAAGTCCGGCTTCTCAAACTTCAATCAACAGTAATATATTCACAACCATAATAATATCACAGTTAATGATAGTTCATCACATATATATAATTCATAACACTTTAAAGCAAGAAATGTTCAACTTCAAGTAATAATCACAATAGTTGAAGTAAACAAGTCAATCGAGTATTTGCTCAATATCACAATAATATTCACAACACTCAATTAAACACATACACACATATACATGGTCATTGAATATCCCCAGGCAAGCTCCCCTTACCTTTGAAGACAAGTAAAGGATTCTCGTCTTAATGCTCACGTTAGCTCCAAGAGTGTAATTATCTATTCCATCAAACAAGCATAGCCGTGTCAAACGTCTCAGAGAGGGAATCCAACAGCACGCAACAACCAGAAATCAAGAAATCAATTACCCATGACCAAACACACATTCTAATTTTAATCTAAACACTTAATCTTGTTAAAAAAACAAGGTTATTTTCAAAGAAAATCATGTTTGGAACTTAAGCTTCACAATATCCTTTGAGGAAACTTTGTTTTGAATAAAGGATCATGAAAATGAACTTAGGAATCATCAATTAAGAGTCCAAATTGCACTAAATCATAATTAATTTCCCAAAAACAGAACCAAAGTCAAGTAAAATCAAATTGGGGTTTAGGGTTCCTAAATACAATTTGGGGAAAACTCATTTTAACCAAAGAATAATGAAATTGGTTTAGGGAAACACTAATTCACAGCCCCAATTGCATAAAACAAGTTTTAATTTCAAATCACAGTATGAAATCAAAGAGCTAGGGTTAGGGTTTTCAAAATAATTTGGGGCTTTTAAATTTTGACCAAAGAAGGATGAAATCCAACTCACCCACAAGGAAGGAAGAATACGACGGCGAACTACGGTGGTAGAGGCAGTGGATGGCGGCAACACAGTGACTGAAACACCATGGAACAAAACAAAAGAAGGTGAGTTTCATAAAATTAAAGAAAGAGTTTTCCAACACCCAAGACAAGACAAAAACCACCATGAACGGAAGTTAGGGGCTTACCACGATGCGATAACGGCGGTACAGCAGAGGAAACGAATCTGCAGGCGGCGGATTGCGTGGTCGCCTCCTTCACGGCGTATGACGGCTCCGAGCGACGGTGCAGGGGCGGTGGTCGCGCTGCGTTGAGATGAAGATGAGGTGAAGAGAAGGAAGTGTGTGGGTTTGATGGAGGAAGAAGAAGAAGAGAGAAAGAAGGGGAAGAAGAAGAAAAAGAAAGAAAGAGAGGGGGGGTTTACGGGTCTGATGAGGGAAATGAGAGAGTTTTTATGTTTTTAACTTAACATTTAGTGATAGGTACAAAAATGAGTGATAAAATATTGAGTCTAAAAATATACATGTTTTTGGTTTTTGAATCTACAACCAAAGGTTGATAAATATATACTTTCAAATTTTGAAATAAAGTAGAGATTGATAGACGAATTGATTAACTAAGAAGATCCACAGTCCAACATTTAATCTCCGATTAATGTCAAACCAATTTATTTTCAAGTCTAAAATTAAATAGGATAAAATATGAAAATACTTTTCTTTCAATCATATTATTTAAAACATTTTTTTGTACTGGTAATATTAGTGACAATAACGTAAATTATTGTCTAGTATGCGTGCATTCACTGAAATAAGTCAGTGCTAACGCACCCAATAAAATAATTTGAAGAGAGTAATTTAATTACTCAAACTAAACCACATAACAAAATAAATTTAAACATCCAAATAAAATAATTAATCATATGTGTAAAAACTAGGGTGTTACAAGAATGAGAGTCAGAGAGAGACGAGAGGTTATGCAGAGAAAAATGAAGACTTTGATTTGGGATTAGAAAAAAGGTTAGGTTTTACCTTTTAAAAAAGGTTAGGTTTAACTTTTTTTAATATTTTGATTTGTTATATTTCTACTTCATGCTGTTGGTCTTCTTTTTGAGTTTCACGTGATCTTTATTATTAATTTATTATTTATTATAGCATTTTGAAATGAAACAACTATTAGTATTTATTAAAATGATTTTTCTATAATAAATATTTTGATGTTATCATGATAATACTAACACAAATTTGTATTCGCACGAAACATTTTAATTTTTTATTTGCATAGGTAGTAGAGCACTCCCTCGAGCAGTGGGATTAGCTGGCAGCCAACTGTGACACCCTGCTACCCCGCATGTTATAAACACTTAAAGATATAAAGATATAAGCCAAACATGCATTTACTGGATAAAATAAAACATTTGTCCATGGGTAGAAAGGTCCCACGTGAAAGAGTTCTCAAAACGCGAAAAATAAAACAAGTTTAAAACAACTAAATCAAAAGATAAACATATAGCATAAACATAACCCAACCCGATGTCACAACAGAGCTGCTATAACCATTCTGGAATGAAATCCTCGAAATACAACTGAACTAACTAAAACATAAGGAAAAGTCCTAACTATGAGTGGTGGCTCCTCAGAGTCACTCATCTCCTGACTGCTCGCCATTCTCTACAAGGTGTCAATCAGGCCAAACAAACAAACAAACAAAGAACGGGGAGTACGAATCACATAATCATATACGACATGGAGATAGGAAGCAAGGTAAAACAAACAGCATGACATTATCATAACATACATCAACATATATATCAACATACATCAACATCAACAATATCAAGTATGCTATGCGGTGCAATGCAACACTACTCCGCTACTCCAACATGCATGTGGATCCACATTAACTCAGGATGAAAGACTTCAGAGTTAAATATCCACATTGAGAATCTACTCAACGCCGGAGAATCTACTCCTTGGATAGCTTACGCATCAAACCAACGAATGCCTCGTCACGGGGGTGCACTGTTACCAAACCTTGGGTAACCTACCGTGGATGGCCAGATCGCCGTACTCTAGGACGACCTCCCCTATGTCGAACATCCACCACCAACAACATCTCCAATGATACATACAACATACAACAAACAACGGGCAACCACCACCTCCTTTGCTTCGACGGAATCACCCGAAGACTTCAGCGGAATTTACCGCAACACTTAAACCTTTAGCGGAATCAACCGCAACACCTTAGACCCAACCGGGTCAAGGCCCCCTTGGAGAAAACTCTCGGGCACCAAGGTACAACATCAACAACACCTTAGACCCAAACCGCGGGGTCAAGGTTCCCTTGGCCAAAAGCACCAAGGTACAACTCATCAACGTGCGGTAACTCAACAGTTACCGACTTAACCATCTTAATTAGTCTTTAATTAAGTGATTGACACGCTGTCGCACACGGGTCAAAAAGTGAGCGGTTTACAAAAATTGTAGTAGAGCGCGACAACTCGGGTATCGTCTCACAAGGACTCTTGAATTGTTATTCACCACAAAAATCAGTTTTTTTTTTTTTTGGGGGGGGGGGTGGGTTGGTTTGAAATTCAATTGGAAAACAGAGCAAAAACAAAGCAATAAAAACAAAACAATTTAAGGGATTATCAAATAAGCTAAGGACGATTAATCTACTATTCTCGGTTTCCCAACTATCATCGGTTCATATAAATTCCAAGCCCTAAGCAGATTCTAATCCCCTTTCGGTTGTAGCAACAATTAACAAGCGAAATCGCTACTACGAGATATATGTTCCTAATTCCCGAATTAAGCAAACGGGGTGAAGCTCTCGTGAATTAAGCAAACACGATTGTACACACGCGAATTAAGCAAACGTGATTAAATATAGGAACATAACATCACCGAAATAAATCAACACAAATTCTATAGAATCCTGAATTAAGCAAACAGAAATATATAGCATAGTATTGAAAAGGGAAAAACAACCAAAATGAGAATTACAAAACCTCAAATGCAGTGGAAACCGATTACAGTAGACTAATCCAAGAGAATTAGTTCTCCATATAAACGTAATACAACTAGAAAATCTGTAAACAGTGGATAATGAAAAGTGTCTCCTAATATGCCCAGAACAGGAATTTATAACTTTCAGGATCTGTGCCCTCTCGTGAGGTGAGCACTCACTCGCGAGGCGAAACTTATGAAGAAATCTGCAACGTTTGGACTTCTCGCGAGGCGAGGAATGGAAGAGTCTTCTTATTACGCCCGTTATGAGTATCAGGGCCTAGGCGTGATGGCTTCTGGTCTTCAGGCTCGCGAGGCGAGACATGGTTCATGAGGCGACACAGAAAGATTTGCATTTTCTGGAACAGCCAGCCTTCAGGCTCGCGGGGCGAGACAGAGAGGATGACATTTTACTGTTCAGGCTGGATTTCAGGTTCGTGAGGCGAGTAGACTCTCGCGGGGCGAATTATTCCAGGATTGCAATTTCCCCTGTTTCTTCATTCCCTTGACTCTAAGTTAACCTGAAAACAATGAAATAGCCATAAGTGCTTTATTTGACTCAAAACTGGATAAATTAACCTAAAACTACTTAAACGACTCAAAATGTTGCTTGAGGACAATTTAATCTAATTTGGGTGAAAACGAAATTTAATTAGCACAAAACCATGGTCATACTAGTCATAAAACTAGATGAGCCAGCGGCTTATCAAAATACCCCAAACTTGAACTTTGCTTGTCCCCAAGCAAACTAAAACTCAAAAACTCAAAAAGACTCAAGACATGGCAAGCTTGAAGGATTCAATCAACTTTGCACAAATTTCAAGCAATTCATCAAAATAATTTTTCCTTCAATGTTCCCCCCTTTTCAAACAATGTAATCCCCACATGCATTTACTCTAAACATTTGAGAGTTTCGTCATTCATACAATCAGTAATCTAAGCTAGGGATCCAAGTTACACACAAAAGGGAGATCACCAAATTCAAACAATCGCCTTCCTCGCAAGGGAATTTAGTGTTTCACTCATCCGCTCAGTTTATCTAGGTTATCAACATTTCACTCAATTTCACTTTTAGGAGCACTTCCCATGAATTTGATTTTCATCTCAAAATGGTTCCCACAAAAACATGCATGCAACATCAAAAGGTCTTTTAAGGTTGTAACGGGGCCTGGCTAAGGGTAGGATATACAAAGGAACTAGGCTTAAGTTCCTAGGAACTAAGAGAGCATGAACATTTTGATACATACCTAATTTCCACTCAAGTTCCTTTTTCCATTTTTCTTTTTGCTTTGGGTGGCTACAACCTTTTTCTTTTAATATCCTTTTTTGACATTTTTGTTCTTTTATCTCCCCCCCCTTTTTTTTTCTTTGCCTTTGGCTCCAACCTTTTTATTATTTTTTTTTCTTTTTCTCACCCTAGAATGACATGTCACATCCTTGTAGCCACCCCAAACTTAGTTTCTTACAGACCTTCTCTTGCTAAGCTTCCATGCTCTCCTAATCCTAAGATCGGGTTAACATGGTTTTTCCAGATTTTGGCTCATAACATAAGGTCATCAAGAATTAACAGGGCATTAGGAATGGTTCAATTTAGGCCAAGTGGTTATTTACAAAGAAAATTGCCTAAATCATCTGATGCAACACATAAACATGCAAATCATGAAGAGATTCAAGCTGTAACGCCATTCGTTACATTAGTAACCCATAATAAAACATAATTAAAATATAGCCAAAATAAAAATTTTACAAAATAAAATAGTTTAAAATAAATACATCATAAATAATAAATAGAAATTCTATTAAATCCTTACAAAATAAATTCATTTGTCTCAAAACCGGGCGTCTACTAATAAACCCAACGATAAATAAATAAATATGTCTAGCCACAAACGGCTCTTATTCAAGAAAATACTAACCAAGCTAGAAAAATAACTAAGAAAGTTCACCAAGTCTCCAAGCCTCTTCGATCTCAATGGCGTCGTCATCGTGCTCTGAAAACAACACTTTTATGAGATATAATCCCAGTGAATAAAAATATTTAATAAAAAGGTTCGCAAATAGTGTTGTTCTCAGCCGGCGCGGTAATCCGGAAAAACATTCATGGTACCCGCTAGTTTTTAAAATATTGAATATAATAAACCTCCAAAATAATAAATATATATACATATATATAAAATTAATGTCAAATATTTAAAGCACAAACTCATAAACTTAGCAACGGTCACATCATATTGCATTTAATCACATTCACAATGCAAACTCCACACAATGCAACTCCACGAACATGACTTGGTGATTCCCAGAATCACTTAACTTGACTCTTTGGTTCCCAAAACCGGTGTGAATCCCAGATCCACTAAGGTCTATGAGCTCATATCCATGCAATGGCGTCCCACTGCCTTCCCCATCCCAGATGGAGGTATCTAATATTCCATCCCAGATGTGAATATTTTCAATAAATTGATATCCCATCCCAGATGGTGATATCTCTCATCCTATTCCCGGAATAGAATGTACAACCGTCACCCCTTCCCGGAAGGTGATGACCAACTCATATGTACCATGCAACATGTCATCCCAGATGACTGTCAAATGTCATCCCAGATGACTACCAAATATTTTCTCAAACTCCATGCAGCAATTACATAGACACTATAACAGGATTTAAAATACAAACACAACCATAACATATAAGTCCTTAATATAATTTATGCTTGTTATAGTACATGTATTCACTCACAGGGGCGTGGCATATATGTATCAATAGAAATCATCTAATATCAAACATAAATAATGTTATGTCACTGCAATAAGGTTACGCACGGTACGAAATTTGGGCATCTATTTAGCAATTTATTTTCTTTATTATTATCATTTTATTGCATCAAACATTAATAGAATAACAAGAAAATTACACTCACTAAACCAATTCACCAAGTGACGTGAAAATATTTCAAAATTCCAAATAAACATCATGTACTCTAAAATCTTAATTTTTGTAATTAAACAAATTTATATAACAAAGCTTCAAATCAATTGTACCATGGAAGTGTGAGAAAAAGTATTTTTACTCACCTCTCGAAGACCTCCAATGTGCTCTAAAAATCACGTATGATAGGGATTTGTGCTTCCCTAAAAATTCCCCTCCCATTTGATGACGTTCTTGGATCTATGTTATTACGGTTGTACTCACAAGAAAGAAAGAAACACCTCAAATTGCTACTGTGCGGCGCAGCCTCCTAACTCCAACAATTCGTGCGCAGTCACTTAGAGCATATATATATATATAGGGCATTAGGCCGTGTCATGCTTTCTAGGGTTTTTTTTTTAAATAATTTATTTTCTTTTCCTTTTCCTTTTTTTTTGTTTATTCATTATTTATTTTTTTATTATAAAACAACTAGGCCCACTTGACTTATGAGCTACCCCCTTAGCCCCTACGTGAAAAGTCTGCACTTATATTTACATTCATACATACATATATATATATATATATATATATATATATATATAGATTTATTATTCCTTTTGTAATTCCTAACCAACTCTAATAAATTTTATACTAACAAATCATTTACATTAAACCCCTTAATTATATTTTATTTCCACTATATTTTTAATAACTTAATCCTTTTTTTTAATCAAATTATTTATATTAGAATTTTAGGATGTTATATTTTCTCCCCTCCTTAGAGAATTTTGTCCCCGAAATTCGCCTCACACTCACGCACTTATTTTAACATGCGACATATTCAAACGTAAAGGTTACCATACCTTAGATAATAAAATCCGGGTATTGACGCACGATGCCCTCCTCCATCTCCCAAGTGGCTTCCTCAGGAGTCAATCCGTCCCATAACGCTTTCACCAATGGGATCATCTTGTTCCTCAGAGTTTTTGTGCTCTTGTCAATGATCTGAATAGGTCTGGGCTTAAAGATTAAATTATCCTTCAATTGTATTGACTCAGGAGCTATCACGTGAGAAATATCTGGTACTTACTTCCGGAGTTGAGACACATGGAAGACGTCATGGAGATTCGACAACTGTGGTGGAAGAGCCAATTGGTAAGCAACATGCCCGATTCTTTTTAGGATTTGAAACGGACCTATGAAGCGAGGAGTTAGCTTGTGAACTTTCATCGACCCCCCTACCCCCGTCTTATGAGTGACTCTCAAAATACATGCTCACTTTCCTAGAATTCTAGAGGCTTTCTCCTTTTGTCGGCATAACTCTTTTGTCTACTTTGCGCCATGCGCATCCTCTCCCTAATCATTTTGATTCTCTCAGAGGTTTCCTGGACTAACTCTGGTCCTAGCAGGGTCTCCTCACCCACTTCACACCAACATAAAGGGGACCTACACTCCCTCTCATAAAGAGTTTCATAGGGTGCCATGCCTATGCTGACGTGATGACTGTTGTTATAAGCAAATTCTGTAAGAGGTAAAAATTTATCCCAACCCCCACCTTCATCTAAAATACATGCTCTAAGCATGTCCTCAAGGGTCTGAATGGTCCTTTCCGACTGACCGTCTGTTTGGGGATGATAGGCTGTGCTAAAACTTAACTTAAAACCAAAAGCCTATTGGAAAGCCCTCCAGAATCTAGAGGTAAACCGTGGGTCCCTATCTGACACTATAGAAGTAGGTATGCCATGAAGCTTCACTATCTCCTTAATGTATAAGTCTGCTAACTTATTCAAACTATAGGTTGTCTTAATTGGCCAGAAGTGTGCAGACTTGGTCAACCTATCCATAATTACCCATATGGCGTCTAAGCCCAAACGTGTCTTAGGTAACCCCATCACAAAGTCCATAGAAATTCTCTCTCACTTCCATTCTGGAATCTCCAAGGACTGCAACAACCCCGAAGGCTTCTGATTTTCTATCTTAACCTTTCGGCACCCTAAACACCTAGCTACGAAGCTAGCCACATCCTTCTTCATTCCTGGCCACCAATACATCCTCTTAAGGTCTTGGTACATCTTAGTTATCCCTGGATGTATGATGAACTTCTCCTTATGCGCTTCCTCTAAAACTTTCTCTCTAAGGCTCCCCTCCTTAGGAACAACGATTTTATTCTTAAACAACACCAGACCATCGGTAGACAACACATAATTCTCTTGATCTAAAAGAGACTGTAACTCCCGGTCTAAAAGTTATTCTCGCCTAATCATTTCTCTAAGATCACTGCAAATTTCCAGTCTATTCAACTTCAAGCTTAGAGTACTAAGAGATACATCTAGATTCATGTCTCTGAACTCCTCTAACATATTCATCCCTTGGACCATTAAACTTGACACATGCAAGGTTTTCCTACTGAGTGCATCAGCTACCACATTGGCCTTCCCTGGATGGTACTTCAACTCGAAATCATAGTCCTTAAGGAATTCCATCCACATTCGTTGTCTCATGTTCAACTCCTTCTGGTCGAATAGATATTTTAGGCTTTTATGGTCACTAAAAACTTCAAACTTCGCCCCCATAAAGGTAATGCCTCCAAATCTTAAGGGCAAAAACCACAACTGCTAGCCCTAGGTCATGGGTAGGGTAATTCCCCTCATGTGGCCTAAGCTGCCTAGAGGCATATGCTACCACTTTGCCCTTCTGCATTAAGACACATCCCAAGCCATTCTTAGACGCATCGCAGTATACCACAAAACTCACTAAGGGATCCGGTATAGTTAAGACTGGTGATGACACCAATCTCCTCTTAAGCTCTTGGAACCCATCTTCACAGAACTCATTAGGCCGTGTCATGCTTTCTAGGTTTTTTTTTAAATAATTTATTTTCTTTTCCTTTTCCTTTTTTTTGTTTATTCATTATTTATTTATTTTATTATAAAACAACTAGGTCCACTTGACTTATGAGCTACCCCCTTAGCCCCTATGTGAAAAGTCTGCACTTATATTTACATTCATACATATATATATATATATATATATATATATATATATATTAATTTATTATTCCTTTTGTAATTCCTAACCAACTCTAATAAATTTTATACTAACAAATCATTTACATTAAACCCCTTAATTATATTTTATTTCCACTATATTTTTAATAACTTAATCCTTTTTTTTAATCAAATTATTTATATTAGAATTTTAGGATGTTACACAAGCAAATTCGGGAAAGTGCAACTCAAAAGTGATTCACACAGTTAAAAACATGCTGGAGGCTCAAATCCTCACCCGGACAATTTTCGCAAATTGTTTGACCGAGATTCAATCCCTAGTGTGTGCATCCTATCACCCCAAACTTATCATAAATCATGAAATCATAACAAAATATCTCAAAGTTCAATTTTCAATTTTTTTTCACATGGGGATCACTTGTCAAAAAAATTTTCAACCTAGGGGGAATCATCACATAAATCATGCAATAAATCTGTGCCAAATCAATCAAAACCAATCAAGCTCACCGACCAAATACTCACACAAATTATTCAAGAGCTAAAAGAAAAACAAGACAAAACACAAAACAATTGGTTCCCTCCCCCACACTTAAAACATACATTGTCCTCAATGAAACAACATAAATATAAAAGCAGAGTGAGGGAAAGGAAAGGGTGTTCCCTGATCAAGTGGCAGTGTAGGTGGGAGCTTCCAAGGAGAGATCCTCAACAGTAGCATCTTCAGGCACCGAGCTCTCATGGAATATCTTCAAGCGCTGCCCGTTAACCTTGAAAACCTTGTTGCTACCTACACTTTTAATTTCTACTGCACCATGAGGAAAAACGTTAGTAACAACAAATGGGCCAATCCACTTGGATCGAAGTTTCCCAGCCATCACTTTCAGGCGGGAGTTAAACAGTAAGACCTGTTGGCCCACAGAGAATTCCTTCCTAGCAATCATCCTATCATGGAAGTGCTTGGTTTTCTCTTTATAAATCCGGGAGCTTTCATAGGCTTCTAGCCTAAGCTCGTCAAGCTGCTGTAATTGGAGTTTTCTTTCAATGCCAGCTTTTTGCATTTCCAAATTACAGCACTTGACTGCCCAATAAGCACGGTGCTCAACTTCCACAGGGAGATGACATGCCTTACCGAATACAAGCCTAAAGGGGGATATTCCTATTGGTGTCTTGAAAGCTGTCCTCTGAGCCCAGAGTGCGTCTTCTAGATGGCGGCTCCAGTCCTTCCTATTCGGCTGCACCACTTTTTCTATGATCTGCTTGATCTCCCTGTTTGAGATCTCAGCCTACCCATTAGTCTGGGGATGATAAGCAGTGGAGACCCTGTGCACAACTCGATATTTCCGGAGTAAAGCTTCCATGGTGCGGTTGCAGAAATGAGTGCCCTGGTCACTTATGATAGCCCGAGGTATGCTGAACCTGCATAAAATGTTAGACCTGACAAAATTTGCAACAACTTTAGAATCATTAGTCCTAGTGGGGATAGCTTCCACCCACTTTGAAACATAGTCAACAGCCAAAAGAATGTAGAGAAAACCAAAAGATGCAGGGAAATGACCCATAAAGTCAATTCCCCATACATCAAAAACCTCACATAAAAGCAGAGGTTGCTGAGGCATTTCACTCTTGCGAGTGATGGCTGTGCCTGCTGTTTGACACTCCTTACAAGTCCGGTAGACCTCATAAGCATCTCTAAAAATGGTGGGCCAGTAGAACCCAGAATCTAGGACTTTTCTTGTAGTCCTCTGTGGCCCAAAGTGTCCCCCTACTTGAGAGGCAAGAGAAAAGTGCAAAATTGACTCGATCTCATAGTCGGGGACACACCTCCTAATCACCTGATCACTGCCAAACTTCCAAAGGTACGGATCATCCCAAACATAGTACTTGGAATCACTCTTGAGTTTGTGGATCTGTGATCTAGTTGCACCTGCAGGAAAAACACCAGCAACGAGATAGTTAACAATATCAGCAAACCAAGGAGTTACCCTATGCAGCTGTAGAAGCTGCTCATCAGGAAAGTCATCCTGGATGGGAGAATGATCCTCATCCCTTGCTATTCTGCTCAAGTGATCAGCTACTAAATTTTCAGCTCCACTTCTGTCTTTTATCTCCACATTAAACTCTTAAAGCAACAGCATCCACCGAATCAATCTCGGCTTCGCTTCTGGTTTCTTCAACAGGTACTTCAGAGCTGCATGGTCAGTGAAAACAATAACCTTGGAACCTAGCAAATATGACCTAAATTTGTCAAGAGCAAAAACAATAGCTAGAAGTTCCTTTTCAGTGGTGGTGTAATTAGACTGTGCAGCATCTAAAGCCCTAGAAGCATAATGAATGACATGTGCAGCCTTGCCCACCCTTTGTGCAAGGACCGCTCCCACATCATAGTTAGAAGCATCACACATGAGCTCAAAAGGGTGGGTCCAGTCATGGGGATGGATGATGGGGGTAGAGGTCAATGCCCTTTTCAAGAAGTCAAACGCCTTTTTGCAGTTGTCATCAAAGTTGAACATGGCATCATTCTTCATCAAGTTTGACAGAGGAAGAGCTATCTTGTTGAAGTCCTTAATGAAGCGCTTGTAGAAACCTGCATGACCAAGAAAAGAATGAATCTCGCGAACGCAAGATGGGTAAGGCAGTGTAGAAATCACATCAATTTTAGCAGGATCTACTGAAATACCCCTTTTAGAAATGATACGCCCCAAAACAATCCCCTGTTCAACCATAAAATGGCATTTTTCATAATTTAAAACAAGGTCAGTTTCAATGCATCTCTCTAAAACCAAACTCAGACTGTGCAAGCATGCATCAAATGAGGAACCATATACAGTGAAATCATCCATGAACACTTCCATGCAATTTTCAATAAATTCAGTAAAAATACTAATCATGCATCTCTGGAAAGTGCCAGGAGCATTGCAAAGGCCAAATGGCATCCTTCTGTAAGCAAACGTGCCGAAGGGGCACGTGAAAATGGTCTTTTCCTGATCCTCTGGTGCAATATGGATCTGGAAGTACCCGGAAAAACCATCAAGAAAACAGTAGTGGGATTTACCAGCCAGCCGTTCAAGCATCTGATTGATGAACGGTAAAGGAAAGTGATCTTTTCTGGTAGCCTGGTTCAACCTCCTATAATCAATACAGACTCTCCAGCCATTCTGGACTCTAGTGGGGACAAGCTCATTATTTTCATTTCTTACCACTGTGAGGCCGGACTTCTTGGGTACAACTTGCACTGCACTCACCCAATTACTATCAGAGATGGGGTATATGATACCCGCATGTAGAAGTTTTGTCACCTCCTTCTTTACAACATCCAGAATCAATGGATTGAGCCGCCTTTGGGGCTACCTAACTGGTTTAGCCCCATCCTCCAACAGAATTCTATGCATACATATGGAGGGGCTAATTCCTGGGATGTCAGCCAAGGTCCATCCAATCGCCTTCTTGTGCTTCTTCAACACCTCCAAGAGCTTAGCTTCCTGGTCAGAGTCAAGGTTGGAGGAAATAATAACTGGAAGTTGTTCATTCCTCTCCAAGTAAGCATACTTCAGATTCCCAGGAAGTGGCTTGATCTCTAAGGAGGGTGGCTGCTGAATGGATGGTATATTTGGAGCAACCATGATGTCAAGAACTTCACCGAGCAGATGACTTCACTCACACTATCACCCCGCAAAGTAGAATCGGTCTCCCAAAGACAAACAAGACAAGGGTTAGTGTTAGTACAGACAGTACATGAATAAATATCATCAAAGCTAGAAACAAATGGAAAATCAGAAACCAAGTCATCATAGGTGCCATCAATAATTTCAGAGAGCAACTCTATTTGAAAGACAGAGTGCTCTTCCAAGGGATGCTTCATAGCATCGAAGATGTTGAACTTTGCAACAATGTCACCAAACTCTATGGACATGGTTCCATCATCAACATCAATCTTTGTCTTTGCCGTCTTCATGAACGGTCTGCCCAGGATGATTGGTGATCTACTTGAATTTGTCTCCCCTGCCATGTCCACGATGTAAAAGTCAGCAGGGAAAATCAACTCATCAACTTGTACCAGCACATCTTCTACCACTCCCATGGGGCGAGCATTGGTCCTGTTGGCCAACTGGATAGTGAGACCCGTATGCTGCAAGGGACCAAGATCAAGGTTGTTGAAGACAGAAGTGGGCATGACATTGATGGAGGATCCCAAATCCAACATGCAATTTTCGAATTTGCTGTCCCCAATGGTGCATGGAATAGCAAAAGTGCCCGGATCCTTGCACTTCTGTGGCAGTGCCTGAGTGAGGGCTGAAACAGTAACCCTTTCAAGTGCAGGCTTAGGCTGAATGGGGGCTAAAACATTTCGCCCCAAATTGATTCTCTCATTGCCTTTCAACCTCCTCTTGTGTGTGCATAAATCCTTCAGAAATTTTGCATATTTTGGAACCTGCTTAATCACATCCAGAAGAGGAATGTTAACCGCCACCTTTCTGAACACATCTAGAATCTCCCTCCCCTTGTCTTCCCCACCAATCTTCTTATTTTTTTGCACTCTTTGTGGGAAGGGGATTGGTGGCATATACACTTTCTCAGCTTCAACAACAACAGAAGGCTCAGAAGCGACCTCAACAGTTTCTTCATCTTTTTCAGAGGCTGCCTCGACAACATTTCCAGACCTCAAAGAAATGGCACTCACATTAGGATTGGGGACATTGGGATTCACCACTATTTGTGCAGGTAGTTGGTTTGATCCTTGAGCTTGCTGTATGGCATTCATCGAAGTGGAAAACTGTCCAATCTGTGTCTGCAAATTGTGAATGCTAGCATCAGTTCGTTGTTGTAACTGTCCAAATTGCTGCTGAAACTGGAGATTTTGTGCATTCATTTGTGCAGTTATTTGTGAAGTCATTTGCTTGAACATGTCCTCTAGTGAAGGTCCGGAAGGTGCATAAGTGGTCACTTGGGGAGGATTCTGTGGTGGTGCCATCGGTTGTTGTTGGGATGAGTTTCCATACCGAAGGTTGGGATGATTCCTCCAGTTGGGGTGGTACTTATTTGTGGAGAGGTCAGGAACGCTGTACCGGTTCTGA
Organism: Sophora flavescens; assembly: GCA_030762895.1. NCBI lineage: Eukaryota > Viridiplantae > Streptophyta > Magnoliopsida > Fabales > Fabaceae > Sophora > Sophora flavescens. The sequence continues at coordinate 234,281,685 of CM061064.1, read as the reverse complement.
TTGTTGCCTTGATTATAGAGATTAGCTGCATAAGCTTGAGGCAAATCAGTGACTGACTCATCCTTCAGAATAGGGCATGCATCAGACAGGTGCTCAGGAGAAGTACAAATGCCACACAACCTTGCTGGTTGAACCTTATCCATTGCCAACTGCTTTACCAAAGAAGTGAGCTCATCAATTCTAGTCTCAAGGGCCTTGTTGGAAGAAGAGCTATGGACCTCATTCACACCCCTTGTCTCAACAGAGTTGCTTCTGGTTGTGAACTGCTGGGAGTTTAGTGACATATTTTTAATCAATTGCTTGGCAGCAGCCGGAGTCTTATCAACAAGTGCTCCCCCACTAGCGGCATCCAAAATATTTATATCCATCGGTAGTAACCCCTCATAAAAATACTGAATAAGGAGCTGTTCGGAAATCTGATGCTGAGGGCAACTGGATACCAACTGCTTGAATCTCTCCCAATACTCAGCCAATGACTCATTGCCTTGTCTGATGCCACATATTTCCTTCCTGATTGATGCAGCTCTGGAGGCAGGAAAGTATCTCTCTAAGAAGACCTTCTTCAAATCGTTCCATGTGGTAACAGAGTTTGGCTCAAGATAGTACAGCCAATCCTTTGCAGCGCCCTGTAGTGAGAACGGGAAGGCTCTCAGCTTGATGTGATCCTCAGTTATTCCCTCTGGTCTCAAGGGTGTAGAGCAGACAACCTGGAATTCCTTCAGATGCTTGTGTGGATCCTCACCTGCAAGACCACTAAACCTTGGCAACAAGTGTATTAAACCAGATTTTAATTCAAAGGGAGCAACATCACCAACATATTCAATACACAAGCCATTATAATTAACATAAGGGGCAGCAAGTTGCCTTAATGTCCTTTGGTCACCCATGTTATCAAAAACAGTTTCAGAATTAGAATCACCACTAGTGCTAGCCCGAATTGCTCTACGGCGTGTGTGCAGTGTTCTTTCAATTTCAGGATCAAAATCACACAAGTCAGAGCAAGTAGACCTAGTAGCCAGACTAATTCAAAACAAAAACGAAAGAAAGAAAGAAATGCGAAAATAACAAACAAGAGTCCCCGGCAACGGTGTCAATTTTTGACACGCTGTCGCACACGGGTCAAAAAGCGAGCGGTTTACAAAAATTGTAGTAGAGCGCGACAACTCGGGTATCGTCTCACAAGGACTCTTGAATTGTTATTCACCACAAAAATCAGTTTTTTTTTGTGTGTGGGTGGGGGGGGGGGGGGGGGGGGTTGGTTGGTTTGAAATTCAATTGGAAAACAGAGCAATAAAAACAAAGCAATTTAAGGGATTATCAAATAAGCTAAGGACGATTAATCTACTGTTCTTGGTTTCCCAACTATCATCGGTTCATATAAATTCCAAGCCCTAAGCAGATTCTAATCCCCTTTCGGTTGTAGCAACAATTAACAAGCGAAATCGCTACTACGAGATAGATGTTCCTAATTCCCGAATTAAGCAAACGGGGTGAAGCTCTCGTGAATTAAGCAAACACGATTGTACACACGCGAATTAAGCAAATGCGATTAAATATAGGAACATAACATCACCGAAATAAATCAACACAAATTCTATACAATCCTGAATTAAGCAAGCAGAAATATATATCATAGTATTGAAAAGGGAAAAACAACCAAAACGGGAATTACAGAACCTCAAGTGCGGTGGAAACCGATTACAGCAGACTAATCCAAGAGAATTAGTTCTCCATAAAAACGTAATACAACTAGAAAATCTGTAAACAGTGGATAATGAAAAGTGTCTCCTAATATGCCCAGAACAGCAATTTATAACTTTCAGGATCTGTGCCCTCTCGCGAGGCGAGCACTCACTCGCGAGGTGAAACTTATGAAGAAATCTGCAACGTTTGGACTTCTCGCGAGGCGAAGAATGACTCGCGAGGCGAGGAATGGAAGAGTCTTCTTATTACGCCCGTTATGAGTATCAGGGCCTAGGCGTGATGGCTTCTGGTCTTCAGGCTCGCGAGGCGAGACATGGTTCGCGAGGCGACACAAAGATTTGCATTTTCTGGAACAGTCAGCCTTCAGGCTCGCGGGGCGAGGTGCGGTTCGCGGGGCGAGACAGAGAGGATGACATTTTGCTGTTCAAGCTGGATTTCAGGTTCGCGAGGCGAGTAGACTCTCGCGGGGCGAATTATTCCAGGATTGTAATTTCCCCTGTTTCTTCATTCCCTTGACTCTAAGTTAACCTGAAAACAATGAAATAGCCATAAGTGCTTTATTTGACTCAAAACTGGCTAAATTAACCTAAAACTACTTAAACGACTCAAAATGTTGCTTGAGGACAATTTAGTCTAATTTGGGCGAAAACAAAATTTAATTAGCACAAAACCATGGTCATACTAGTCATAAAACTAGATGAGCCAGTGTCTTATCAGTGATCTAACCTTCATCATTGATTAACTATGTCATCATCCTCGTTGAGGGAGATTGGGGTTAAAAACCACTGTTTAAGTCCTTAATCTCAGATTCTGTCCAGAGGGGTGAGCATGGTCGTGTTTGACCCCAGCACGGGCGTGCTGCCACTTAAGTGGAGCACGATCGTGCTCCCTTTTGAGCACAATCGTGCTCAGCTGCACGGGCGCGCTCCTCTGCTGTACGACCGTGCTGAATGCGCGACCATTTTCCAGAATTCAAATTGGGAGCACGGGCGTGCTCCTTGTTCAGTACGGGGGTGCTCAATGCACGACAATACTATTCTGGGCAGAGTTCAACATCAATTTTAGCCGATTAAATTTAGGGATTAACTCTATTAATCCTAAGCCAGTTACAACATATTTTTCGGACTAAACATCATCATCAGGAATCAACCAACATTCAACATTATCATCACAGTCATGGCATCAACCATTCAACCAACACAATCAATAACATCAACGATGCATATATCATGCCAATAATCATTAACGCAACATCATGTTCATATCAAAACAACCAACAAGAACATCAAGAACATAATATGAACATAAGGCATATAAACAATATATTAACAACCAGATCATGTTATCATCAATCAAACCAACATATTAATCATGTATTCATACATAGAAAATTGGGGTTATGGGAACCCCTTTACCTTACACTACCCCCAATGCCTATGATATACATTACCCTTCTCCCCATACCTGGATTGAAGGTATCTTTAACAACGGTCCTAGCAGCAAACTGGTCCTTGGTTCCCAAAGCGGCTCAACACAAACCCAACCTTAGCCAAACCGAACACAAACCCATTAGCCTCCCATTCAAAAATTCTGAAAGGAAACCACAAGGGAAGGGAACCTTACCTCTAAACTGAAACAGATCAAACAAGCTTCCCAACCGGCTTCCAAAACTCCACTATCGCAATGGATGACGAGGAAATAGGGAAAGATGCACACTAGGTCGCAACAGTGGCTGTTGTCACCAACAAAATAGGGTTTCACGTTAACCCTCAGATTCCGTGCCAAACTTATATAGACTAGACCTGTGCACGGTCGTGCTCCCCCTTGAGCACGATTGTGCTGGACTTAACGTCAGTGAAACACGGTCCGCACATTGAGCACTGGCGTGCTCAACTTAAAAACTGAAACACGCTTCAGCCTTTAAGCACGGGCGTGCTAGCTAATGAGCACGGGCGTGCTCGTGCACCAGAAAGGGACTTTTGAACCAAAAATCACTCTAAGCCCTTAACCAACCAAACAACTTATTAAAAAATACTTAATGAAAAAACAGGATTTTACACCAACTACTACCTTTTTTTTATATTATTATTATGACTATTTTTTCACAGTTTCTCTTCAGTTTTAAATTACTAATAGTTAATAGCTAATAGTTAATAGTTTAATACTTTAATACCCTTTCTTTTCAGTTTGTCCAACGAAGTATCTCGAATGTCCTTATCTGTTATGTACTTTAATACTTTAATTTTTTCTCCCAAAAAGTTTTATTTTTATTTTTTTTCAAAATAACTGATGAACCAATAGGAAGCTGTCACATGACAGGTCAATGGCGCCAGTCACTCCACCAGAGTGCGCCACGTGATGCTGACCTGATTTTTCTTCTTTTTTTGGCCAATTTTTTTCATTTTTTTTTTATTTTTAGAAAAAGTTGATGGACCAATCAGGACCTGCCACATGACAGGTCAACAAGTCAATGGCGCCAGTCAAACTAGCGTCACTAGTCAGCAAAAAAAAATATTTTATTCAAAAATAGGTTAGTTTGGTAAATTGTTTCAAAAGTAAGCTATTTTGGTATATAGTTTTTAAAAGTGAACCCCTTTAAAAAAAAAAAAAAGACCTCAATTTGAATTGAACAGAGCATGAAGGATTAGTGTCGAAAGGCTAAGCCACAAGTAATTAATAATGCAATTATTTTGGACAACGAAGGCCGAGTTCCTACCTAGAGGTAACCTGGCTTTTCTGTACAAATAACCGCAAAGGTGAGTCAGGTGACATGTTCAAAGAGAGTTTATGCAAAAAGAGAAAGGAAAAAAAAAAAAAAAAACTCTAACACCCAAGTCACTAAATGCAACAATAGGTCAAAGTTGAAGTAAATAAATGCATACTTGCACCTGGGTAATTCAAATAGTGTATTGTCTGTGAAGAACCCTGATTTATAATAAAGTGAAATTGAACCCCTTGTGCTTTTATCATTGTTTTTTCCGTAAGTTTGATTTAATTCCCTGATAAAAAATATCAAAAGTATTACTTTTATCATTTCTGTTATTTCATTGAGCTCAAATTTTCCAAACACGAGCCTAAATAATTTTTTATCTAAAAAAAAAGCTTAATTAATTGTTTATTTTGTGAAGTGTTAATTAACCACCGTTTTATATTAATTGCAACAGTTGGATATATTTGCCATGATCCTCATGGTATAATACTACTAGTGTATACAAAACTAAAATATATATACTATTTATAAATTTAAATATAAGTAAGATATTATTTAAATGACATATTTTGAGTGATAAAAAATAGCATATGATTAAGTCAAGAACAAAGCAGTCTGTGTATGAAGGAAGGCACTGTTACACACACAAGGAAGTCCAGGCCTTTGGGTCTCCATAAAAGTCAAGATGAATGATTTTTGTATATCAAAATATGATATTATTTGGTATCTTATTTATTTTTTTAATGTATTTTTGAAAAGTGTATATATAAAGAAGATAAAAAGTAAGTAAGAGATAGAGATAAAAATATATGATATCACATACAATATCCAAAATTTATATTTAAATATTATAACTCTAAATTATATGGTTTGAAGATGTCAAACGTTAAGGGGATATGGTAAAAGTAAAACACATATTAAATTCCGCCTTCATCCAATTGCACTATATGAAATTATGAATCTACACCGTTTTTCAGTAATATATTATTAAAAAAATAAAACTAGAAAAATCACCCAAAACCGAACCCGACCACCAGTTTGACGGTTCGATGTTGAAGTTGTTCAACTCTTGAATGGTCAATGGCAATATTCAAATAATAATTCCTAGTCCTACTTAACAATTGTTACCCTTTACTTTTGAATGCTTCTCTTCAATAATCAATTCTTTTTGGGGTCTAACCTTTGAGGCAGCACACTTTGTATGAAAACCGAAGACCTATGACCTTCTATGAAATCAAATCAAATGTTATATATAAGCAAAACCCACTTGAACGTGAAGACCCAACAATATTCTCATACCACCAAGTTTCAAACTTGATCACAACAAAACACCACTATCATTGCGGAAGATGGTTTTAGGATGGAGAAAAAGGAACAAGAAGCAGCACAAAGCCAAGGTGGTGGAAGCGCTGGTGACTCCTCACCACTTCATGTGCCCAATTTCTCTTGACTTGATGAAGGATCCTGTGACATCATCTACTGGGATCACATACGATCGAGAAAGCATAGAAAAGTGGTTTGAAGATGGGAATTACACATGCCCTCTCACCAACCAGATTGTCTCCAACTTTGATCTCATTCCCAACCATACCCTCAGAATAATGATCCAACAATGGTGTGTGGAAAATCAACAACATGGGGTGCAAAGAATTCCAACCCCAAGAATACCCATTAGCCCAATAGAGGTAGCTGAGGTTCTTCTGCTTGTAAAGGCCTCAGCTTCACGTTTGGATCCATATGGGTGCCTACAATTGGTGCAGAGAATTGAGAGGTGGGGTGCACAGAGTGAGAGAAACAAAAGATGTATAGTGGAAAATGGAGCACCTGCTGCATTAGCCGAGGCCTTTGATGCATTTGCAAATGATTCCATTGAGAGGAATGTGAGTGTGTTGGATCAGATTTTGTCTGCTCTCAATTGGATGTTTCCACTTCAATTGGAAGCACAAAAAGCTTTGGGGTCTTTGGCTTCTTTACGTTGCATGGTTTGGTTTTTGAAGCACCAAGATCTCTCTGGGAAAGACAAGTCCATTGTTGCCTTGAAAGAGCTTCTTTCATTTGGTGATCAGCAGCATGTGCAGGCCCTTGCAGAAATTGAAGGAGTCAATGAACTATTGATGCAATTCCTGAACAAAAGGGTTTTTAGTCCAACCATTACAAAAGCTTTATTGGCTGTGGTTTGGTACTTGGTTTCATCTTCTTCTCCTTCTAGTGAGAAGATGAAATTGGCATTTGTTGAATTGGGTTTGGTTTCTTCAATGCTTGACATTCTCATTGATTCAGAAAGGAGCGTGTGTGAGAAGGCTTTGGCTATTTTTGACTCGTTATGCAGTTGTAAAGAAGGGAGAAAAGAAGCTTATAGAAATGCTCTAACAATTCCTCTCTTGGTCAAGAAACTATTGAGGGTTTCAGCATTGGGAACAGATTACTCTGTTTCTGCTATTTCGAAGCTGTGCAAATTTGAAGAGAGGGATGAAGAAAAGGTTCCGGTTGAGGCCCTTCAAGTTGGGGCTTTTCAGAAGCTATTGTTAGTATTGCAGGTCGGTTGTGGTGATAAGACCAAAGTGAAAGCCACTGAGCTTCTCAAACTGATGAATCCTTACAGGGCTGGTGTGGAGTGCATAGACTCCGATTTCAAGAACCTCAAGAGATCAAATTAAGATTGTTATTCATTTTCTACCTTCAAGTTTAGTCCTGTGTGCATATTTCTTTCTTTTTTTTCTTTCAATTTTTTTTTTTTTTTGGTTCAAATGCATGTATTCTAAAATCTGTAACCCGTAAATAGACACAGGCAATGTTGGGACAACATTTTTTTTCTTCTTAACTTCTCTTATAGAATGATCAACTCATCCTGTCCCTAACAAGTGGTATCAAAGCTAGTTCAATTGGAATGAGTATTGGCATTGATGATGGCAAGGACACAAGGGAAGCATGTGCGGCTCAAACTAGAAGACATGTAGCTCTTGGATAAGGGGTGGGTATTCAAAATAAATTTAGATTCCTTGCAGTCTCATATATCATGGTTTAAATGGAAACTGGTCATGGTTTAAGAAACCATGCACGATTTTTAGAAAATAATATTGTTACTACAGTGAGTGTAGGGAATTCAGGTCCACTTCTGGACTCATACTTGAGGAGAGACTGGAGATGGTTGGAAGTTGAAGTTGAAGTATAGGATATGTTTGTATAAAAATCATAAATCTATTGGACACATATCTCATCGCTCTCCTTGTCCCTAGGAACATCTCCAACCATAACTCTCTTAAATTGCTATATGGGCCCTATCATGCCACCTCATTTCTCTTTAGTTTATGCAACTCAAATAACTATGATTATCAGATCACAGAATCAAGAACCAACATTGTTGATTGAAACTCAGAAATGAGTGAATTCATTGAGTTGAAAACTAACAGTACAAAATACATATATGATGGCAAGTTAACCAAACTAACTAACATAATTAGAATAACTAATTACAGCTAGGCTAACTAACTAACTCTTAACTAACTCTTCACCATAATACTCCCCTTCAAGTTTGGAGCATAGATATCTAAAGCACCTAACTTGGACATCAAAACTGAAAATTTACAAAAAGGGAGAGCTTTGGTAAACATATCGGCCAACTGTTGCTGAGTTGGAAGATAAACCAACTTGATGAAGCCTGAATTGACATGTTGTCTTATGAAATGGCAGTCAATGTCTATATGTTTTGATTTCTCATTTGAGGTTGGATTAGCTGCCATTTGAATAGCAGACTTGTTATCACACATGACCATGATTGAAGGGATGCTAATCTGAAAACATCTCAACAATTGTTGCAGCCACAAAAGTTCACTTGTAAGGGATGCAAGAGCTCTGCATACTCGCTCCGCAGAGGATCTAGCAAATCGTGGGCTGTTTTTTAGATTTCCAGGAAACCAAGGATGAGCCTAAGTATACACAAAAACCAGTGGTTGATTTTCTAGTCACACTACAACTCCCCCAATCTGAATCAACATATGCTGCCAGGGTGGTGTTGGTGATAGAAGAGAAAAAAATTCCTTGTCCCCGGAGAGGTTTTTAAGCATCTTGTAGAACATGATGGAGAGCCTTAAAATGGGGTGTTCGAGGCTTGGACATGAACTGACTTAACTTGTTAACAAAGAAAGATGATATCTGGTCTGGATATGGTCGATACATTAGCCTACCAAGCAGCCTTCTATCTTGAGAAACATCACCGAGTGGCTCACCATCCGTGTCATTTAACTGCAGATTGGCTTCCATGGGGATGTTGGCCGGTTTGGAATTTATGAAGCCTGTATCTTCAAGAAGTTCCAGAATATACTTTCTTTGGCTAAGGTGAATCCCTTTGGATGAAGTGGCAATTTCCAATCCTAGAAAGTATTTCAAATTGCCAAGTACCTTCAACTTAAATTGTTCTTTGCAGACCTTTGATCACTTGATTGATTAATGATTGATTGGGGCCAGCAATGATAATATCATCGACATAAACCAACAAAAGAAGAAGTTGATCACCTGATCCTTGGGAAAATAAGGAGTAATCTGCTGTGGATTGTTGAAATCCAAGTTTCTGAATTGCGAGAGGAGAATTTTTGGAACCATTGTCTCGAGGCTTGTCTCAAGCCATACAAGGATTTGTGCAATTTGCACACTGCATGCTCCTTCCCTTTTGAGTAACCCAAAGGTAGATCCATGTACACTTCCTCAAATAAATCACCATTGAGGAAGGCATTATTGATGTCAAGTTGAGATAAATGCCATTTCCTTTGAGCTGCAACAGCAAGAAGAACTCTCACAGTGGTTAACTTTGCCACTGGAGAGAATGTGTCCATGAAGTCAATTCCCATTTCTTTGAGTGAAACCTCTAGCTACCAAACGGGCTTTATGCCTTTCAACAGAGCCATCCGAGTTATATTTGGTCTTGAAAATCCATCTACATCCGATGGTTTGTTTCCCAGGAGGTAGAGGAACCACAGACCATGTATGATTGGCTTCTAAAGCTTTAATTTCATCTGCCATAGCTACCCTCCACTGTGGAAAACGAACAGCCTGATGATAATATTGTGGTTCATAGTGAGAATCCACATTAGCAATAAAGGAATGATAATGAGAAGATAGGTTGGCATAGGAGATATCTTTCTTTGTATGGGATAAACCAAATTGTGGACATGGTCCACGAAGGTATGAGGAGGGTTGTGTGTCCTAGTTGACCTGCGAGTTGGAATGGATGCGGTACAACGGGGTTAGGATTGGGCAAATGTTGAGGAGAATCGAGTTCAGGTTTGTTTGGTGTCCGTGGTATATATTCAGGGTCAGGTTGGATGGGTAATGGATTTGTAGGATTAGGAATTACTTCATGAAGAGGTTTTGGCAATACAAGTGGATTGGAAAGGGTGCGGTGTGGTGTCAAAAGAGGCTGTCTCAAAAGGAAATTGCTTTTCAAAGAATGTAACATCTCTAGAAATGACAAATTTTTTTGTGGAAAGGTCATAAACTCTGTAACCTTTATAACCAGGTGGGTATCCCATAAAAACAGCAGGGAAGGATCTAGGAGAGAACTTGTTTCTCTGATGAATTGGAACAGCAGCATAGCAAAGGCATCCAAACACTCGAAATGCATTGTAATTAGGCAGTTTGCCATAGAGCAGTTCATAAGGAGAAGCATTCTTCAAGGAAGGAGAAGGAACCCGATTGATCAAGAAGGTGGCAATAGTGGTACACTCACCCCAGAAGTGGATTGGAATCTTGGATTGAAACATCAAGGATCTGGCCACATTCAATAGATGCCGATGTTTCCTTTCAACCACGAGATTCTCGCTCTGGACGATAAGGGCAAATGAATTGATGCGAGGTGCCTTGATCTTGTAAAAAGAAGTTAATTGGAGTTCCTTAGCATTGTCGGACCTTAGCATCTTGATTGACCTGTCAAAATTAGTCTTGACATAGCTAAAGAATCTCTTAACGATGGAAGGAGCCTCAGATTTGTGTTGCATCAAATAAAGCCATGTAAATCTAGTACAATCATCTACAATAGTCAAAAAAAATCTCCTACCATCATAGGTGGGATGATGATAAGGACCCCATATGTCCACATGAACAAGATCAAATGCTTGTGCAGAGTAATTGTTATTAGAAACAAAAGAAAGGCGTCTAAACTTAGACAAAGGACAAATCATGCAATCACCGCAAGAAGTATTAGGTAAAGGCAGATCAATTTTATTGCTAAACAGCTTTAAAACCTTTTTCGAGACATGTCCTAGCCTTGCATGCCATATGGCATGATCAAGGGACCTAGAATTATGTGTAAAGCTACATACAGGTGGACAATGTGTATTATTGATGAAAAAACAGAATTCTTAACGTAAACTTTGTTCTTTGTCTTTGAGAGTGATTTTGTGGGTGAAGAACATAAAGGCCTTGGTGAAGTTCACCCTTGCCAATCGTCCTCTGGTGCTGTGCAACCTGGATTTTGAATGAAGATTTGTTAAAAATGACTGAAGCATCATTATAACAAAGTAAACTACTAATAGAAAGAAGGTTTACATGAAAAGAAGGTATGTAAAGAACATTTTGCAAAATCAATAAAGGATTGAGTTGCACTGAGCCAATACCTAAAACTGGAACTAAAGATTGATTTGGTAAGGTAACAAATTTATTGGTGACAGAATGGAAATCAAGAAAGACTTCGGAGTGACATGTTATATGTGAAGTGGCACCAGAATCAAGTATCCAACAATTTGAATTCTTGAAAAAAGACTGTAAAATGGAAAGTGTGATACCTATGGACATATTACCTACAAAAGGATCAATTTGATCTTGACCATTGGACATGGGAACCCTTGCTAGCTGTGTCTGAAGCTTAGCAAGAATTTGCTGACATTGCTGTGGAGACCAGTTTGAATCATCAGTATCCATTACTTGATTTACAGAAGCGGTGGCTTGATGCTTCTTGTGGCCAGGAGGATAACCATGAAGTCTGAAGCATTTATCCTTCGTATGTCCCTGTGATCCCACAATGAGCACAAATAGGCCTATCTTTCTTCGATTTTTACCCTTGTTTCGAGAAGATGATTGAACAAAGCATAAGCAACTTCGGAAGGAGGTGCAAGTTGCAAACCAACTTCCCTCTGAGTTTCATCTTGAACAAGTATTGAGAAAACTTGAGTAATTGGAGGAATTGGATTCATCATAAGGATTTGACCACGAGCATGAGAGAAAGACTCATTAAGTCCCATGAGAAAATTCATGACAAATTCATCTTGAAGGAAATCAATTAGAGGCTGAACACCTCCACAATGACAATGGTGAATGGGTCTGTATTCACCTAGTTCTTCCCAAAGACTCTTGAATTTGGTGAAATAAGCACTGACAGTGCTTGAATCTTGAGTACAATGGAGAAGAGCTTTTTTCAATTGAAAAATTCTCGGTCCATTTTTCTGAATGAAACGATTCTCAAGATCCTTCCAAATTTCTGCAGAGGACGTAGAGTAAATCACACTGGTGCTGATTTCTTTGACGACTGAACTGAGAATCCAAGAAGCAACGATGCTGTCATTGCGTTTCCATAGACGTAAATTCTGAGGTTCTTCAGGTGGAGGTCGAGGAACAGAGCCATCGACGAATCCCAATTTGTTCTTCCCATCGAGGGCAAGAATCATGGAACGACGCCAAGTGAGGTAATTACTACCATCAAGAGGCTGTGAAACAAGAACCAAACCAGGTAGGTCTGAGGAATGGATGAAAAGAGGATTCTGTTCTTCCATGGCGTAGAAGAAAGAAAGAAATTTAGGGTTTCAGAAGAGAGGATCAAAGAGGAAGAGAGAAATGTGATGCGGAAGCTGAAAGGTAAACAACTGATACCATATCAGATCACAGAATCAAGAACCAACATTGTTGATTGAAACTCAGAAATGAGTGAATTCATTGAATCACAGAATCAAGAACCAACATTGTTGATTGAAACTCAGAAATGAGTGAATTCATTGAGTTGAAAACTAACAGTACAGAATACATATATGATGGCAAGTTAACCAAACTAACTAACATAATTAGAATAACTAATTACAGCTAGGCTAACTAACTAACTCTTAACTAACTCTTCACCATAATACTCCCCTTCAAGTTTGGAGCATAGATATCTAAAGCACCTAACTTGGACATCAAAACTGAAAATTTACAAAAAGGGAGAGCTTTGGTAAACATATCGGCCAATGTTCTTTGAGTTGGAAGATAAACCAACTTGATGAAGCCTGAATTGACATCTTTGTCTTATGAAATGGCAGTCAATGTCTATATGTTTTGATTTCTCATTTGAGGTTGGATTAGCTGCCATTTGAATAGCAGACTTGTTATCACACATGACCATGATTGAAGGGATGCTAATCTGAAAACATCTCAACAATTGTTGCAGCCACAAAAGTTCACTTGTAAGGGATGCAAGAGCTCAGACTCGCTTCTCGCAGAGGATCTAGCAATCGTGGGCTGTTTTTTAGATTTCCAGGAAACCAAGGATGAGCCTAAGTATACACAAAAACCAGTGGTTGATTTTCTAGTCACACTACAACTCCCCCAATCTGAATCAACATATGCTTGCCAGGGTGGTGTTGGTGATAGAAGAAAAAAATTCCTTGTCCCCTGGAGAGGTTTTTGGCATCTTGTAGAACATGATGGAGAGCCTTAAAATGGGGTGTTCGAGGCTTGGACATGAACTGACTTAACTTGTTAACAGCAAAGATGATATCTGGTCTGGATATGGTCAGATACATTAGCCTACCAAGCAGCCTTCTATACTGAGAAACATCACTGAGTGGCTCACCATCCGTGTCATTTAACTGCAGATTGGCTTCCATGGGGATGTTGGCCGGTTTGGAATTTATGAAGCCTGTATCTTCAAGAAGTTCCAGAATATACTTTCTTTGGCTAAGGTGAATCCCTTTGGATGAAGTGGCAATTTCCAATCCTAGAAAGTATTTCAAATTGCCAAGTACCTTCAACTTAAATTGTTGCTGCAGACCTTTGATGACTTGATTGATTAATGATTGATTGGGGCCAGCAATGATAATATCATCGACATAAACCAACAAAAGAAGAAGTTGATCACATGATCCTTGGGAAAATAAGGAGTAATCTGCCGTGGATTGTTGAAATCCAAGTTTCTGAATTGCAGAGGAGAATTTTTGGAACCATTGTCTCGAGGCTTGTCTCAAGCCATACAAGGATTTGTGCAATTTGCACACTGCATGCTCCTTCCCTTTTGAGTAACCCAAAGGTAGATCCATGTACACTTCCTCAAATAAATCACCATTGAGGAAGGCATTATTGATGTCAAGTTGAGATAAATGCCATTTCCTTTGAGCTGCAAAAGTAAGAAGAACTCTCACAAAGTGGTTAACTTTGCCCTTTGGAGAGAATGTGTCCATGAAGTCAATTCCCATTTGCTGAGTGAAACCTCTAGCTACCAAACGGGCTTTATGCCTTTCAACAGAGCCATCCGAGTTATATTTGGTCTTGAAAATCCATCTACATCCGATGGTTTGTTTCCCAGGAGGTAGAGGAACCACAGACCATGTATGATTGGCTTCTAAAGCTTTAATTTCATCTGCCATAGCTACCCTCCACTGTGGAAAACGAACAGCCTGATGATAATATTGTGGTTCATAGTGAGAATCCACATTAGCAATAAAGGAATGATAATGAGAAGATAGGTTGGCATAGGAGATATGCTGCTGTATGGGATAAACCAAATTGTGGACATAGTCCTGAAGGTATGAGGGAGGGTTGTGTGTCCTAGTTGACTGCGAGTTGGAATGGATGCAGGTACAACAGGGTTAGGATTGGGCAAATGTTGAGGAGAATCAGGTTCAGGTTTGTTTGGTGTCTGTGGTATATATTCAGGGTCAGGTTGGATGGGTAATGGATTTGTAGGATTAGGAATTACTTCATGAAGAGGTTTTGGCAATACAGTGGATTGGAAAGGGTCTGGTGTGGTGTCAAAAGAGGCTGTCTCAAAAGGAAATTGCTTTTCAAAGAATGTAACATCTCTAGAAATGACAAATTTTTTTGTGGAAAGGTCATAAACTCTGTAACCTTTATAACCAGGTGGGTATCCCATAAAAACAGCAGGGAAGGATCTAGGAGAGAACTTGTTTCTCTGATGAATTGGAACAGCAGCATAGCAAAGGCATCCAAACACTCGAAATGCATTGTAATTAGGCAGTTTGCCATAGAGCAGTTCATAAGGAGAAGCATTCTTCAAGGAAGGAGAAGGAACCCGATTGATCAAGAAGGTGGCAATAGTGGTACACTCACCCCAGAAGTGGATTGGAATCTTGGATTGAAACATCAAGGATCTGGCCACATTCAATAGATGCTGATGTTTCCTTTCAACCACAGAATTCTGCTCTGGACGATAAGGGCAACTGAATTGATGCAGGGTGCCTTGATCTTGTAAAAAAGAAGTTAATTGGAGTTCCTTAGCATTGTCAGACCTTAGCATCTTGATTGACCTGTCAAAATTAGTCTTGACATAGCTAAAGAATCTCTTAACGATGGAAGGAGCCTCAGATTTGTGTTGCATCAAATAAAGCCATGTAAATCTAGTACAATCATCTACAATAGTCAAAAAAAATCTCCTACCATCATAGGTGGGATGATGATAAGGACCCCATATGTCCACATGAACAAGATCAAATGCTTGTGCAGAGTAATTGTTATTAGAAACAAAAGAAAGGCGTCTAAACTTAGACAAAGGACAAATCATGCAATCACTGCAAGAAGTATTAGGTAAAGGCAGATCAATTTTATTGCTAAACAGCTTTAAAACCTTTTCTGAGACATGTCCTAGCCTTGCATGCCATATGGCATGATCAAGGGACCTAGAATTATGTGTAAAGCTACATACAGGTGGACAATGTGTATTATTGATGAAAAAACAGAATTCTTAACGTAAACTTTGTTCTTTGTCTTGAGAGTGATTTTGTGGCTGAAGAACATAAAGGCCTTGGTGAAGTTAAACCTTGCCAATCGACCTCTGGTTCTGTGCAACCTGGATTTTGAATGAAGATTTGTTAAAAATGACTGAAGCATCATTATAACAAAGTAAACTACTAATAGAAAGAAGGTTTACATGAAAAGAAGGTATGTAAAGAACATTTTGCAAAATCAATAAAGGATTGAGTTGCACTGAGCCAATACCTAAAACTGGAACTAAAGATTGATTTGGTAAGGTAACAAATTTATTGGTGACAGAATGGAAATCAAGAAAGACTTCGGAGTGACATGTTATATGTGAAGTGGCACCAGAATCAAGTATCCAACAATTTGAATTCTTGAAAAAAGACTGTAAAATGGAAAGTGTGATACCTATGGACATATTACCTACAAAAGGATCAATTTGATCTTGACCATTGGACATGGGAACCCTTGCTAGCTGTGTCTGAAGCTTAGCAAGAATTTGCTGACATTGCTGTGGAGACCAATTTGAATCATCAGTATCCATTACTTGATTTACAGAAGCGGTGGCTTGATGCTTCTTGTGGCCAGGAGGATAACCATGAAGTCTGAAGCATTTATCCTTTGTATGTCCTGTGATCCCACAATGAGCACAAATAGGCCTATCTTTCTTCTGATTTTTACCCTTGTTCTGAGAAGATGATTGAACAGCATAAGCAACTTCAGAAGGAGGTGCAAGTTGCAAACCAACTTCCCTCTGAGTTTCATCTTGAACAAGTATTGAGAAAACTTGAGTAATTGGAGGAATTGGATTCATCATAAGGATTTGACCACGAGCATGAGAGAAAGACTCATTAAGTCCCATGAGAAAATTCATGACAAATTCATCTTGAAGGAAATCAATTAGAGGCTGAACACCTCCACAATGACAATGGTGAATGGGTCTCGTATTCACCTAGTTCTTCCCAAAGACTCTTGAATTTGGTGAAATAAGCACCGACGAGTGCTTGAATCTTGAGTACAATGGAGAAGAGCTTTTTCAATTGAAAAATTCTCGGTCCATTTTTCTGAATGAAACGATTCTCAAGATCCTTCCAAATTTCTCGCAGAGGACGTTGAGTAAATCACTTTGGTGCTGATTTCTTTGACGATCGAACCGAGAATCCAAGAAGCAACGATGCTGTCATTGCGTTTCCATAGACGTAAATTCTGAGGTTCTTCAGGTGGAGGTCGAGGAACAGAGCCATCGACGAATCCCAATTTGTTCTTCCCATCGAGGGCAAGAATCATGGAACGACGCCAAGTGAGGTAATTACTACCATCAAGAGGCTGTGAAACAAGAACCAAACCAGGTAGGTCTGAGGAATGGATGAAAAGAGGATTCTGTTCTTCCATGGCGTAGAAGAAAGAAAGAAATTTAGGGTTTCAGAAGAGAGGATCAAAGAGGAAGAGAGAAATGTGATGCGGAAGCTGAAAGGTAAACAACTGATACCATATCAGATCACAGAATCAAGAACCAACATTGTTGATTGAAACTCAGAAATGAGTGAATTCATTGAGTTCAAAACTAACGATCTGAGAATACATATATGATGGCAAGTTAACCAAACTAACTAACATAATTAGAATAACTAATTACAGCTAGGCTAACTAACTAACTCTTAACTAACTCTTCACCATAATAATGATAACCATGTAACTCTTAAAAATTTCAGCAAATAGACTTTGTAAATTACCCCACATTTTATTTTAGCTTAAAATATTAACTCATTTCTATAATTAATCCTGTGGACCCATATAAACTTTGTGCAACAGATGCTTGGTTATGCAACCATTGCATACACATCAACGTACCGTTTGCCTTTCCAACCATGCAGTTTTTGTGAAACGGTTGCACAAAGCTATGTGCAATCTTCATTGGAGATTGTCTAATAGATGGAATAATCAATCTCCATATCATACCATTTGAGTGTTTGGCTTTGAATAATAAAGAGAGAAAAAGAAAAGAATAAAGAAAACAACTTATCATGGCTCACATGTTTGTGTTGCACCTCGATTTTAGAAGAAAGAATATATAGTATAGGAATATTTATAGAGATAGCCATTTGAATATTCTGACTAGAATTTGAAATATGATTGATGATGATACATTCTTCCGATTTGCATGAGTGGAGAAAGAACAATAAAATAGGAGAGAGTGAGGGGAATGAAACCTGGTCCAAAAAATCTATCCCAAACACAAGGTTTTGAAGTAGCTATCTCGAGCCAGACGACATTCCCCACACCTTTAACTACGCAAAGAATCATAACAGTCAGATTCTTCCTGATGGGGGAACAATAATGCAATAGTGTAACACAATAACAAAGCAATACGCAGCAGAAATAAATCCCCCAAATTTGCAAGAATCTGTGAGGAGCAACAACAAATATATATGTCAGCAAATAGAACAACACAAACACAAAAGAGATACCAAGATTTTAACGTGGAAAACCCCTTAAAGCAAGGGTAAAAACCACGGGTAGTCCAGACCAAAGAAACAGCTCCACTATGATCAAATAAGGGTACAAAAGAGTCTCTAACAAGTGCACAAACCGTGCTAACAATCAACCAAAACAACCAAGCACCAATGCTTACAAATGAGAAACAAGAAGATGAAATTTACCCCCAAAAACAGAGCTACTGTACGAAGTCAATATCTCTCACTTCAGACCTCCTCCTGAAAATCTGAACGGTGAGAATGAAGAACCACACGTCCTGAATCTGCTACAGAAGTTTCAGCCCGATCCAACGGTGAACGAATCCTCTGTCATGATTTTATGGTGACTATCTGGTGGGTATGCGGTTGGTTTTCTCTCCTCTCTTCTCTCTTGTTGGCTGTTATATTCTTACTAAAATGAGACCTCTCTACAACCCTAATATGACCTCTCTCCACTTAAACAAGTGAGACAAAATGAGCTTACATATTTGGGCATTTCTCCACATAGGAAGGGAGCCCAAAACCCAACAAATCTCCCCCTCATAACCATGTGGAGATAACCGCCAAACCTGCGATATCACAACAAGTTTCAAAATTTCCTCTTGGTAGTGCTTTAGTGATTATATCAGCACCATTATCATCAGTATGAACTTTAGCCACTCCAACAGCTTAGCATCCAAAGCATCACGTATCCAATGATACCTCATGTAACACCCCCTTGGGCATTACTTTGTAAACACGTGCGGAAATAAATTTAAAAGGGAATTTCACTGGTTGCTTTCGGAAATTAATTTATATAAATATATAAGCACTAGAAAATAGGTATACAGTTTGTTAAATGCAGTTACGGTAAAATTTAAACCTGTTTTGAAATAGTAACATCACATTTTCACCTATCATGGTACAAATTATGGTCATATATACACTGATGAGCCTCTGTTTGACTGGTTTTATAACTAGTAAAGACCTTGGCTTTGTGCTAATTTTATATCATTTTTACCCAAATTAGACTTGATTGTCCTTAAGTAATATTTTGAGTCTGTAAATTGTTTTTTATGTTAATTTAGTTGATTTAGAGTGAATAAAGTATTTACTTTTATTTTCTATTTTCAGGTAAATAAAATAAAATAAATATTGAGCAACTCGCTCCGGGAATGATCTCTCGCCCCGCGAGTATTGCAACCATGAAAAATTCAGAGACGATCACGGCTTGCCGTGTTGAAGATCACAGCCGTGGCAATTATGAAATTGAAGCGTTCGCCTCGCGAGCATTCCTTCGCCTCGCGAGTCTTGGAAGATCAGAAGCCATCACGGTTTGGGCGTGTTGAATGCCACGGGCGTAACAGTTGGAAGATGAAGAGTTCGCCTCGCGAAGGATGTGCTCGCCTCGCGAGAAGACAAAGAGTTGCAGACCTTTCATGTTTTTCGCCTCGCGAGAAGTGCTTCGCCTCGCGAGTACTCTGACTCCCGGAAACGTGTATATAAGCAGTCTTAGGCAGAAATGAAGAGAAGTTAGTCAGAGGGTTAGCCAGTTTTGGCTAGTCTTAGATAGTCAGTAGTTTGTTTTGTTTCTTTTTCTACTTATGTTTGTTATGGAGAACTAGTCTCCTAGATTTGTCTACTGTATGAGAATTCTATATACTTGAGGTTTTGTAAATCCCTATTTTAATTGCTTTTCCCTTTTCAATACCATATTATACATTTCTGTTTGTTATTTCGTGAGTGTGTAGTATTGTATTGATTTGTTTCGTTGATGTTATTTTCCTATACTTAATCGCGTTTGTTATTTCGCGTGTGTTCATTCATGTTCGTTTGTTCATGAGAGCTTAACCCCGTTTGTTATTTCGGGAATAGGAACTTGCATCCATAGTAGCAATTACGTTGTTAGTTGTTTCTTTATGAATCGAAAGGGATTAGAATCGCTTAGGGCTTGGGATTACATTAACCAAGGATAGTTGGGAATTCTTGTGATGAGATTAATCGTTGTTTGATAATTGATAATCTCTTTTCTTACTCTGTTTTTATTTTGTTTCCTTTATTTTATTTTAATCTCAAAACCCCCATTTCTAACTTTTACTAATTTTCTGTTAATAATAACAACAACTAAAGAGTCCTTGAGAGACGATACTCGAGTTGTCGCACTATACTGCATTATTTTATAATCGCTCATTCTTTTTGGCGCGTGGCGACAGCGCGGTCAAAAATTGGCGCCGTTGCCGGGGACTCTTGTTTGTTGTTATTAGCAGAAAGTTACATTTAAAAAAAAAAAAAAAAACTTTTTGCTTTGCTAATTAGTTTTGTCTGCTTTGTCTGGTCTGTAAATTTTATTTTCCCCCATGGATAACTACATGTATGGGTATTTGCCTAATGTTTATCATGAACCACCACCTTGCATGTATTATCCTAATTTTGCTGGAAATTATGAGTATAGCAATGGTTTTGATATGACTGGAATGAATGCTTATCCTAGCCAACAGGTTAGAGATCAAGGCACCTTGGATGAGATTGCCTCTTTGATACAACAAATGGAAGAGAACAATCAACGGATGGCATACAATCTTGAAATTCAACAGAGGATAGAGGAAATGGAGGCAAGTAATCGTGAAGCCCAACAGAGGGACCAAGCTGAATCTCAAAAGTTGTGGGCTCTAATTGATCAAGTTACCGCCAACTCGGCTACAATGTTAACTCCACAGCCCCTTGAGGAACATAAGGATTCACAGATGGTTCTTCCTGAAAATATTTTTGAAAATAATTCTGATGATAATACTTCTGTTGATGAGGAATTATGTGTTGAATCCCCTGATTCTAATGATTGTTATTGTGATGGTACTGCTGCTTTGTGTATACACTGTTATGCAGGTTTATACTTGAAAGGAAACAAAGAAAATGAGGATCGGGAGGATCAAGAGGACATTCGCTCCACCGTGCTTGAGGATAAAGAAGAATCTTTGGTTTTAGATGCATGTGTTAAGAGTGATGGGGTGGATGAACCGTGTGCAGAAAGTCCAGACAATCAGATCTTTACTAACTCATTTTCTTTTACTACATGTACTAACTGTACTGACACTAACCCGTGTGCTGTTTGTGCTGGGTTTCTTGACTCTATTTTGCAGGATGATAATGAGAATGAAGCAGCACCGATAACACTTTCTAACTGTTTGCCACCTCCCCCTGAGGAACCAGTGATGGAGTTTAAACCCTTGGATTTTGCACCATGGCCAGTCCAAGCGGTTGAACCCCGATTCTATTGGGGAGATTTTATTGAGAAAGAGGTCATCTGTGACCCGAGAGGTAGTGAGAAGTCCGCCGCACTGGGTGGAGTTATTATAATTATCAAGTGCTCACCTCCGCATCAAAGCTGCAAGCTAGGAGACCATGGAACAAATTTCAGTCCTTTGGCTACCACGTGGGACTTATGCTACAAGCAGTGGGATCCTGGTGGAACCGCCTCTGAATGAGCTTTTCTTAACCCTTTCTCCTTTTTAATTTTCTTTTTCTTGCTTTATTTCTGTTTCGTTTTTAATAAAGCTCCTGAATAATTTGAGAAGCTCAGGAGTATTTGTGTGTTTGTGTCTTGTTTATGGCAAGTTTGATGGATTTGGTTAATTTTTGCATAGATGGATTGCATGTTATGTATTGACTGTTTACCCCTAGGATTTGAAATTTTTTTGAAAAGTGATTCCCATATGATTGAAAACTGAACTTTGAGATTTTATTATGATGGCATGATTTATGATAAGTTTGGGGTGATAGGAAGCACACACTAGGGATAGTATCTCTTTCAAACAATTTGCAAGAATGTCCAGGTGAGGTTTTGAGCCTCCAACATGTTTTTGATTGTGAGAAATCATTTTTAAGTTGCACTTTCCTGAATTTGATTGAATCTCTTTTTGGTTTGCATGATTATGTGTTTGCTTCAGATGATTTAGGCATTTTCTTTGTAAATAGCTACTTAGCCTAAAATAACCATTCCTAATGCATGTTCCTTAGTTAGCCCCATTGAGCCTATTAGCCTTTAATTCTTGATAACCTAATGTTATAAGCCCAAAAATCTGGAAAACCATGTTAACCCGATCTTAGGATTAGGAGAGCATGTAATCTTAGAATGGGTGCAAGAAACTAAAGTTTGGGGTGGCTGCAAGGTGCAATGTGTTGTTTGGGATTAGGAAAAATAAAAAAAAGAAAAAAAATAAAAGTGGAAAAATAAAAAAAAAAAAAAAAAAAAAAAGTTGAAAAAAAAAATGAAAAAAAAAAAATGAAAAAAAATAAAAGTGCAAAAATGGCAAAAAGAAATAAAAAGGCTGTAGCCACCCAGAAGTGTAAAAAAAAAAAAAAAAAAAAAATTAAGAAAGGAACTTGAGTGAATTTCAAAGTGTAAATAATGTTCATGCTCTCTTAGTTCCTAGGGTCTTCAGCCTAGTTCCTTTGTATATCCTACCCTTAGCCAGGCCCCATTACAACCCATAAAAGTCCTTTTGATGTTGCTTGCATGTTTTCTGTGGAAATCATTTTGAGATGAAAACCAAATTTATGGGAAGTGCTCTTAAAAGTGAAACTGAGTGAAATGTTGATAGCCTGACACAAACTGAGCGATTGAGTGAACACAAATTTCCCTTGTGAGGAAGGCAGTTGTTTGAATTTGGTGATCTCCTTCTTGTGTGTAACTTAGATCCCCTGCTTAGATTAATGATTGTTTGAATGATGAAATTCTCAACTGTTTAGAATAAATGCATGTGGGGATTACTTTGCTTTAAGAGGGGAACATTGAAGGAAAAATTGTTTTGATAAATTACTTGAAATTTGTGCAAGGTTGATTGAATCCTTAAGCTTGCCATGTTTTGCCAGGTCTTGAGTCTTTTTAAGTTTTTAAGTTTTTAAGTTTTAGTTTGCTTGGGGACAAGCAAAGTTTAAGTTTGGGGTATTTTGATGAGCCTCTGTTTGACTGGTTTTATAACTAGTAAAGACCTTGGCTTTGTGCTAATTTTATATCATTTTTACCCAAATTAGACTTGATTGTCCTTAAGTAATATTTTGAGTCTGTAAATTGTTTTTTATGTTAATTTAGTTGATTTAGAGTGAATAAAGTATTTACTTTTATTTTCTATTTTCAGGTAAATAAAATAAAATAAATCTGGAGCCACTCGCCCCGCGAATGATCTCTCGCCCCGCGAGTATTGCAACCATGAAAAAGTCAGAGACGATCACGGCTTGCCCGTGTTGAAGATCACAGCCGTGGCAATTCTGAAATTGAAGCGTTCGCCTCGCGAGCATTCCTTCGCCTCGCGAGTCTTGGAAGATCAGAAGCCATCACGGTTTGGGCGTGTTGAATGCCACGGGCGTAACAGTTGGAAGATGAAGAGTTCGCCTCGCGAAGGATGTGCTCGCCTCGCGAGAAGACAAAGAGTTGCAGACCTTTCATGTTTTTCGCCTCGCGAGAAGTGCTTCGCCTCGCGAGTACTCTGACTCCAGAAACGTGTATATAAGCAGTCTTAGGCAGAAATGAAGAGAAGTTAGTCAGGGGGTTAGCCAGTTTTGGCTAGTCTTAGATAGTCAGTAGTTTGTTTTGTTTCTTTTTCTACTTATGTTTGTTATGGAGAACTAGTCTCCTAGATTTGTCTACTGTATGAGAATTCTATATACTTGAGGTTTTGTAAATCCCTATTTTAATTGCTTTTCCCTTTTCAATACCATATTATACATTTTGTTTGTTATTTCGTGAGTGTGTAGTATTGTATTGATTTGTTTCGATGATGTTATTTTCCTATACTTAATCGCGTTTGTTATTTCGCGTGTGTTCATTCATGTTCGTTTGTTCATGAGAGCTTAACCCCGTTTGTTATTTCGGGAATAGGAACTTGCATCCATAGTAGCAATTACGTTGTTAGTTGTTCAGTATGATGAAAGGGGATTAGAATCGCTTAGGGCTTGGGATTACATTAACCAAGGATAGTTGGGAATTCTTTGATGAGATTAATCGTTGTTTGATAATTGATAATCTCTTTTCTTACTCTGTTTTTATTTTGTTTCCTTTATTTTATTTTAATCTCAAAACCCCCATTTCTAACTTTTACTAATTTTCTGTTAATAATAACAACAACTAAAGAGTCCTTGAGAGACGATACTCGAGTTGTCGCACTATACTGCATTATTTTATAATCGCTCATTCTTTTTGGCGCGTGGCGACAGCGCGGTCAACACCATTTGTTATACAGTCCAAAACCTAAGCCGTGACCGGCGCACGGACTTACAAACCTAGCCTGGTAAGCCTATTTATTTTCAAAATGTACTTAAATAAAAAGCTTGAATATTTTTACAAAAATTTGACAGAGTCTCCTCTGTAATTGCAACATCCCAAAATAAAAACACCTGTTGAAATATTTCTATTTTCATCCCAGAAATTCCAGTCATACAAAAAAAAAACATAAAGACGGTATTTTTCTGAAAATATTTACATAAACAAATATCTGACCAAAATGAAAGATTTTAAATTTTTCATCCAAAAGAAGGGCTCTCCGAGCCATTTACATTCCATCCAAAAATAAAGACTCCTTGAGCCATAAACATAATACTAACATTAATCAACGTCGTCTCACAACCTAAGCTGGTCGTTCTAAAAGATATTCATGGGTAAAACCCATATGGTTCTCATCATTATACCTGACATTATACTTCTTCCAGGATTGGGAATAATATCCCCGAGCGAAACTGGAAACCTCGTCTGCATCTTTTGTACGCATGTACCAAGGTACAACAACAAAACCAGAAAAACATATACATGCAAGAGTGAGATACCAATATATGGATTTAAACACGATAACCACATGCACGACGCTCAATTACCATTTAACATGAATATTCAAAGATAAACAATATATTTATAAAAGGGTTTCATACCCGACAGTCGTACCCGTTTTAAAAACCATGACACTTCAATATTCATCAACTAACTTTGATACCTAATATCCGGAGCTCCAACCAACAAATAAATGAGATGATCAGGATCCAATTGCCAAATAAGGCAGAATCAGTGCCCGATATGGCAAAGTTCTATTGACCATTCCACAGTCCAACTCAAGGCAAAGTGGTGACTACATATAGCACATGGTCTACGTGGTCGTTTATCCATCAAGGCACATTGATGCAAACGTCATGAATACTTGCCATCAAGCATTCAAGTCCTATGCAAAGGCACGTCTGCCCTGGAATGCATGTAAAACGTTTTGTTCTCGTTGTTTTCTTTGCGTTCAATCTTTATATGTCGGAGCTAAAAAGCCGCACGACCAAATCATCATTTTAAACTTTCAAGTTTAATACCTCTTTCAAAACAATTTGACTTCAAGTCAAAAGTGTGCAAATCACGAAATCTGGACCGATGCGCCAGTCTTAGATACGTAGATTTTAGTGCACAAAACTAATAAACCACTTATAGGACATCTAGTCCATAACTTCACCTTTCGGACCCTGGGCCCATATCATTCTGACCACTGGCCCATACGACGTCTCGGTTGCTAGGTTCGTTTAAACCATTTTCGTTCTGTGAAATACAAAACAAAACCAAAGTTTCCTCAACTTATCCAAGTTGACGGAAATAACACCATTGTGTAAAACTCGTTTACAGAAATCCTTTCCGTTTGAAATTCATTTATAAAACCATCAAATCATAGAGAAATCCATTTTTCTCAAATCCGTTTTCTTTTGAAAACTCCTTTTTCCATAACAACTTCAAATCCTCGTAAAATCATTTCCAACTAATTTCTATTTGAAATAATAAAATTGTTCCTCATAGTTTTCGTTATCAAATACTTTTCTAAAGTATTTTTCATTGGAAATAAAGTCATTTGTAAATCAAATGATTTTCTCTTTTACAAAAGTTCTTCATAATCACTGTTAAAATATCCTTGACACTTACATTTCTTAGAATAACTTTTCGTCTTATTTTTGAATTTGTTTAGAAAAGACAATGTAACTGAAATATTTTCAGGATATCGTCCTCACTATTTACTCATAAATCACTCTTTTCTCCAAAACATCATCAAATATAAATACTTTCAATATTTTTTTTGTCCATAAATCAAATCCTTTGAATTTCTCCTCAAGCTTTTTCAACGCTTTTATCTTTAATTTAATTGAGCACCGACCAATGACAGGCTTCTCAGTCAATCAACCAACCAACAGATAATCCATACATAGCAGATATCAATACATCACAGTATAATCATGATTTCACATAAAATATTAAAAACCACATAACAGTCATATAACAACTTAATTTAACACCACACATCACAACAGATAAACTCTAATACGACACACAAATAGCATGCAGTTACCGAAAATCCCTCATTCAATCTCCCTTTACCTTTGAAGACAAGAATAAGATCACTCATTCCGGGTCTAACACTTTGCAACGCTTGTAACAACTTTGAGATAGCTCCAACTACTTACCCTATTCTCCTTCAACTATGACCGTCACATCCACATGGATGGAAATTGGCCATCAACATAGCCAATAGCAAGCACAACCAAAAATCAGAAACTTATCATCACAAAACATAAGTTTGTCCAACTTAAATAATTAATTCAACTAAGGAAACAATATTGCTTTTTCACTTAAAAACCGATTGGGGTTTTAGAGTTCAATGGAAATTTGGGAAAAACCAATTTTGATCAATCAATATGAAATTAGGCTAGGGAATCATAAATTAACAACTTTAATTACATTAAAACATAATCAAAATTGAGAAATTAACATAATTTGACTAATGTTTCAAATTGGGAAATTTGGGGTTTTAGTAAGATTGGGGGAAAATCAATTTAGCCCAAGAACAATGAAATAATGTAGGGAAACACTAATTCACTACCTCAATTGCATAAAACTCAATTCAATTTCAGAATTGGAAGCTGAATTAAAAAGGCTAGGGTTAGGGTTTCAAATCAATTTGGGGGAAAATGAAAGAAAGAGTGAAACATAGGGGAACAACTCACCCAAGATGGAAGAGGAAGAGAACATGGTGGCTGCCTTGCAGGTCCGGCGTGACTGCGATGATGGAGGCACGGTGGAGCAGCGGCGAATAGAGGTCGGAACGCGTGCAGAGTCGCGACTGTCTCCTCCCTATGCGGCGTGGTTGAGCGACGACGGACTGGACGACGACGCAGCTGCGAGTTCGGGCGGTGCTCGTGGCGGTTGACGCGACGCACAGTAAAACCGCCCAAACGTTGAGCTCACGTGGTCTTCTTCCTCCCTCTAGGTGGTGGTGTGCAGCTTTGAGATGAAGAGAAGGAGGATGAAGAGAAGGAAGTGTGTGGGTTTGATGGAGGAAGAAGATGCCAGGAAGAACAAAGAAAGAATAAAAGAAAGGAAAAATAATAAAAAGGAAGGGGTTGAAGTCGCGTACGAGGGAGGGAGATATAAAGAGGAAGAAATTTGTGATTAGTAGTAGAAGGTACAAAATGAGTGGTAGATATTGAGTCTAAAAATAAATCTGTTTTTGGCTTTTTGATTTAAAAATAATGGTTGACAATTATATACTTTCAAAATTTAAATTAGAGTCAAGATTGATAGTTGAACTTATCAACTAAGAAAATTAACGGTCCAAAATTTAATCTCCGATTAATTTTAAACCAACACATTTTAAAATCTAAAATTTAATATAATCAAATATGAAAATAATTTTCTTTCAATCATATTATTAAAAATATTTTTCTAAATAAATACTACTAGTGACAATAACATAATATTATTGTCTAGTAGTCGTGCATACACTGACATAAGACAGTGTTAACACACTCAAAAATAAATTTTAAATGAGTAATTTAAATTACCCAAACCAAATCGCATAGAAATAAACAAAAATAAAATAAAATAAACATATACAGATATTTACTATTATTGAAGAATAGTAAAAATCGGGATGTTACATTACTACCCCACTTAAGAAAATTTCGTCCTCGAAATTTCGTGACTCAAAACTAGACAGGATTTCTTAATCCCTATGTCCTACATTGTATTTTTCGTTGCTTCATTTCTTTTATTCCTAACTCCATAACATAAACCATCTCTATATCATTCTATTTATCCTCGAAACTTTTCAACACCACATCATCCCCACTACCTCACTACCTTCGACTTTTCACCTTAATCTATCGCACTTTAAAGAACAAAATCAACACTTAATCTCTTCATTTCTCAATATTGATCCATTAGAAAACTTTCTCCAACATCTATCTTCCACAACTAACACTAAAGTCAACTCTAACTTTGTTATAACATGCATCAACTTCCTACTCAAGGTATTCAATCATAGTCTTAGTCCATTTGGACTTAGTCTACTCTTCTAGGATATATCAAATTCACATTTTTCAAGTCTCCAAGTAAAACGTCATAACATTCCTTAAGGTAAACTGAAATAAAAAAGAAATCACATCGGCTAGGATTATCTAACTCATAAACTTTGAACTTCTTCAGAAACTGAATTTTCACAAGAGCTTATCTATTTCGCTCGAATCCACTTAAGTGAAATTACTATAGGCACTTTTCCTGTTAATCTTCCAAAATTCAGACAATCAAAGCTTAATTACAGACATTGATCATTACCCTAGGTTCCCAAACGATTATTCTGCCTCAATCAACATTTGTTTTATAATATTGGTCTTACTTACGGATATTGATCTTAAAGGTTCACGTCTTACTAGTCACAAATATACCTCAACACAATTCTTATCACTTATTGTCAATCCTGCTAAAGGGATGATCGTAGTTAAATAATACCCTTACTCCCAACTAACTTTCTAAGATCAAATCATTTTTCCCGTTTCACCCACTCGAGTTGAGGGTGATCTGTTGGACTCAATCTCAACTTGGTCCTTAACACTTGGAGCGGACGTTACCAACCTGTTAGTAAACTTCGGGTCTTCCTCTGAAACGATGCTTAAAGATAATCCATGGAGTCTGATCAGTCATCTGACACATACTTTGGTTAACTTCTCTACTACATAACTTATCCACTGTAGAAGGATGCCTTCCTCGTTAACCTAACAATCGATCGTCCAAAACTAATGAAAACTCTTAAAGATCATCGGTAAAGCCACACCAAATTCATTGTGATGCTATCGTGTTAACCAATAAGGTCAGATATGCCAAATTATTTCTCGACTAACTCTGATATTGGAATATGAATCAAATAACCATTCTCATAACTTGTGAGATAGTTTACACGTCAATGACGTTTTGAAAAATAGATAGGATAAAGTTGATCAAAGGTGACAAGTCCTTTTGAACTACTATAAGACACGGTCTTGAAGAATATGACAAGTATCGAAAAATACAGGAATAATCCTTATGTATTAAGATTCTTTAGTAGGTTCGTGGTTGTAAAACTGCATGATCGGTACACGTTTACAAACATGAGTCTAATAAAGTTCCTTCTTTCACAAGAACTTTACTACACAAGGGTTTTAAAAGAATAATAGTCCGACAAAAATTCAGACTACCAGAACCAATTGATAATTCATCATAGACTTTAAATCAAGGTCAGCAAAATGAGTTTGACATGTACAAAACGTACCGTTGTGATTGTCTAATACAACCATAGAAATTTGAGGAACAATTGTCAACTAACAAGTTCATAAAGAATCAATTAGTATAGTAAAGAGGTTTTCTTAAACATAAGACATTCACTCTAAGAGTGAAGATTAGGATTGGCTTATCTCGACTTCGAGCAAGCACGGAGGTCTTTCTAAACACACTTAATCCGATTTGTTGCTGTCTTCCGTATTCTTTCTGAACTGCGTACGATGACCGACAACTTAGTCCGTCTCAGTCATGGAAAGAATTGGTCTTTCCTCGTAAAGTGAGTCAATGGCTCCAAGGTCTTAGATAGTTCCTCGATGAACCTTTGAAAAACAATCGGTTAGCCTAACCATATATGGATTTCAATCACCATCTATGATCACTTCCACAAAACTAATGCTTTGCCCTTATGAACAACATCGATGCTCCTCGCAAAACACATTTGGTCCCAAAACTATCCTGACAGCAAAACTTCCCGTCAAGACAAGTCATCTAACTAGACTAACTTTGTAGGCGATATCCTACACAAAGTGACAGAGATCGAACCAAATTTAGAAACAAGATCGATTGAAAACTCAATATCCTTTGCAACGACAAACCTAGAACATTCTCAGGGAATACTCCCGGAAAATCTTCCACGATTGGTACCTCATTCAAATGTTTGACATAATCCCCAAGGGATGGACGAACGTGTCAACATGAACATAAGTACCCTTTACTAACCATGAGTTCTCACAAGGTCTCAACCCAATTAGAACTCACCAAAACATACATATTTGTATGTCAACACACATTGTTTCGACAAAGAAACAATTTAAGTAAGGTCCAACCAGAGATCACACAACAAAAACCTAACGGACCTATTTCCCAAGGTTTCCGAAAGACTCGACCAGCTCTGATACCACTCTGTAACACCCCCCTTGGCAATACTTTATAAACACGTGCGGAAATAAATTTAAAAGGGAATTTCGCTGGTTGCTTTCGGAAATTAATTTATATAAATATATAAGCACCAGAAAACAGTTATAAAGTTTGTTAAATGCGGTTACTGTAAAATTGAAACCCGTTTTGAAATAGTAACATCACATTTTCACCTATCATGGTACAAATTCTGGTCATATCTAGACCATTTGTTATACGATCCAAAACCTAAGCTGTGATCGGTGCACACACTTACAAACCAAGCTTGGCAAGCCTATTTATTTTCAAAATGTACTTAAATAAAAAGCTTGAATATTTTTACAAAAATTTTGACAGAGTCTCCCCTGTAATTGCAACATCCCAAAATAAAAACACTTGTTGAAATATTTCTATTTTCATCCCAGAAATTCCAGTCATACAAAAAAAAACATAAAGACGGTATTTTTCTGAAAATATTTACATAAACAAATACCTGACCAAAATGAAAAATTTTAAATTTTTCATCCAAAAGAAGGGTTCTCCGAGCCATTTACATTCCATCCAAAAATAAAGGCTCTCTGAGCCATAAACATAATACTAACATTAATCAACGTCGTCTCACAACCTAAGCTGGTCGTTCTAAAAGACATTCATGGGTAAGACCCATATGGTTTTCACCATTATACCTGACATTATACTTATTCCAGGATTGGGAATAATATCCCCGGGTGAAACTGGAAACCTCTTCTGCATCTTCTGTACGCGTGTACCAAGGTACAACAGCAAAACCAGAAAAACATATACATGCAAGAGTGAGATACCAATATATGGATTTAAACACGATAACCACATGCACGACTCTCAATTACCATTTAACATGAATATTCAAAGATAAACAATATATTTATCAAAGGGTTTCATACCCGACAGTCGTACCCGTTTTAAAAACTATGACACTTCAATATTCATCAACTAACTTTGATGCCTGATCTCCGAAGCTCCAACCAACAAATAAATGAGATGATCAGGCTCCAATTGCCAAATAAGGCAGAATCAATGCCCGATATGGCAAAGTTCTATTGACCATTCAACAGTCCAACTCAAGGCAAAGTGGTGACTACATATAGCACATGGTCTACGTGGTCGTATATCCATCAAGGCACAGTGATTCAAACATCATGAATACTTGCCATCAAGCATTCAAGTCCTATGCAAAGGCACGTCTGTCCTGGAATGCATGTAAAACGTTTTGTTCTCGTTGTTTTCTTTGTGTTCAATCTTTATATGTCGGAGCTAAAAAGCCGCACGACCAAATCATCATTTTAAACTTTCAAGTTTAATACCTCTTTCAAAACAATTTGACTTCAAGTCAAAAGTGTGCAAATCACGAAATATGGACCGATGCACCGGTCTTAGATACGTAGATTTTAGTGCAAAAAACCAATAAACCACTTATAGGACATCTAGTCCATAACTTCACCTTTCGGACCCCGGGCCCATATCATTCGGACCCCTGACCCATATCATAGAACACTAGATCCGACGTCTCGGTTGCTAGGTTCGTTTAAACCATTTTCGTTCTGTGAAATACAAAACAAAACCAAAGTTTCCTCAACTTATCCAAGTTGACGGAAATAACACCATTGTGTAAAGCTCGTTTACAGAAATCCTTTCCGTTTGAAATTCATTTATAAAACCATCAAATCATAGAGAAATCCATTTTTCTCAAATCCGTTTTCTTTTGAAAACTCATTTTTCCATAACAACTTCAAACCCTTTCAAAATCATTTCCAACTAATTTCTATTTGAAATAATAAAATTGTTCCTCATAGTTTTCATTATCAAATACTTTTCTAAAGTATTTTTCGTTGGAAATAAAGTCATTTGTAAATCAAATGATTTTCTCTTTTACAAAAGTTCTTCATAATCACTGTTAAAATATCATTGACACTTACATTTCTTAGAATAACTTTTCGTCTTATTTTTGAATTTGTTTGGAAAAGACAACGTAACTGACATATTTTCAAGATGTCGTCCTCACTATTTACTCATAAATCATTCTTTTCTCCAAAACATCATCAAATATAAATACTTTCAATATTTTTTTTGTCCATAAATCAAATCCTTTGAATTTCTCCTCAAGCTTTTTCAACGTTTTTATCTTTAATTTAATTGAGCACTGACCAATGTCGGGCTTCTCAGTCAATCAACCAACCAACAGATAATCCATACATAGCAGATATCCATACATCATAGTATAATCATGCTTTCACATAAAATATTAAAATCCACATAACAGTCATATAACAACTTAATTTGACACCACACATCACAACAAATAAACTCAAATATGAAACACAAATAGCATGCAGTTATCGAAAATCCCTCAAGCAGTCTCCCCTTACGAAGACAAGAATAAGATCACTCATTCCGGGTCTAACACTTTGCAATGCTTATAACAACTTCGAGATAGCTCCAACCACTTACCCTCTTCTCCTTCAACTATGACCGTCACATCCACATGGATGGAAATTGGCCATCAACATAGCCAATAGCAAGCACAACAAAAAATCAGAAACTTATCATCACAAAACATAAGTTTATCCAACTTGAAGAATTAATTCAACTAAGGAAACGATATTGCTTTTTCACTTAAAAACCGATTGGGGTTTTAGAGTTCACTAGAAATTTGGGAAAAACCAATTTTGATCAATCAATATGAAATTAGGCTAGGGAATCATAAAGTAACAACTTTAATTACATTAAAACATTATCAAAATTGAGAAATTAACATAATTTAACTAATGTTTCAAATTGGGAAATTTGGGGTTTTAGTAAGATTGGGGAAAAATCAATTTAGCCCAAGAACAATGAAATAATGTTGGGAAACACTAATTCACTACCTCAATTGCATAAAACTCAGTTCAATTTCAGAATTGGAAGCTAAATTAAAAAGGCTAGGGTCAGGGTTTCAAATCAATTTGGGGGAAAAATGAAAGAAAGAGTGAAACATAGGGGAAACATCTCACCCAAGATGGAAGAGGAAGAGAACATGGTGGCTGCCTTGGAGGTCCGACGCGACTGTGACGGTGGAGGCGCGGTGGAGCAGCGGCGAATGGAGGTCGGAACGCGTGCAGAGCCGCGACTGTCTCCTCCCTACGCGGCGCGGTTGAGCGACGACGGATGATGGCCTGGACGATGACACGGCTGCGAGTTAGGGCGGTGCTCGTGGCGGCTGGCACGACGCACAGTAAAACCGTCCAGACGTTGAGCTCGTGTTGTGTTCTTCCTCCCTCTAGGTGGTGGTGCGCGGCTTTGAGATGAAGAGAAGGAGGATGAAGATAAGGAAGTGTGTGGGTTTGATGGAGGAAGAAGATGCCAGGAATAAGAAAGAAAGAAGAAAAGAAAGGAAAAAAAAATAAAAAGGAAGGGGTTGGAGTCGCGTACGAGGCAGGGAGATATAAGGAGGTAGAAATTTGTGATTAGTAATAGTAGGTACAAAATGAGTAGTAAATATTGAGCCTAAAAATAAATATGTTTTTGGCTTTTTGATTTAAAAATAATGGTTGACAATTATATACTTTCAAAATTTAAATTAAAGTCAAGATTGATAGTTGAACATATCAACTAAGAAAATTAACGGTCCAAAATTTAATCTCCGATTAATTTTAAACCAACATATTTTAAAATATAAAATTAAATATAATCAAATATGAAAATAATTTTCTTTCAATCATATTATTAAAAATATTTTCTAAATAAATACTACTAGTGACAATAACATAATATTGTTGTCTAGCAGTCGTGCATACACTGACATAAGACAGTGTTAACGCACTCAAAATTAAATTTTAAATGAGTAATTAAAATTAATTAAACCAAATCACATAGAAATAAACAAAACAAAATAAACATATACAGATATTTACTATTATTGAAGAATAGTAAAAATCGGGGTGTTACACATCACATCAATATGTTTGGACCTAGAATAAAAAGTTGGATTCTTACCAAGATGAATAGCACTCTGACTATCAACAAACAACAAATATTTGTCTTGAACAAAACCAAGCTCCTGCAAGAATTTCTTCAACCATAGTAACTCCTTGCATGCTTCGGTAATGGCAATGAACTCCGCTTCATTAGTGGACAATGCTACACACTTCTACAACTTAGACTGCCAAGCCACAGCTCCCCCTGCAGATCTAATCATATAGCCCGAAGTGGACTTCCTGGAATCAATGTCTCCAGCCATATCCGAGTCTGAGTACCCCACCGAAGTAGGCTTATCACCTCCAAAGCAAACCTTCATACCAGCGGTACCACAAAGATATCTCAAAGTCCATTTCACAACATTTCAATGCTCTCCACCTGGATTAGACAAAAATCTACTGACTGTACCAATAGCATGTGCTATGTCTGGTCTTGTATACATCAAGCTACCCACAACAGATGCATAAGGAACCCGTTCCATATCTAATTTCTCTGCTTCATTTGAAGGACTTTGTTTGGCACTCAGCTTGAAATGAGTAGCAAGAGGAGTGCTTACCATCTTGGCATTTCCATATGGAATCTCTGCAACACTATTTTAACATAGTGTTCTTGTGATAGCCATAGTTTCTCCTTTCTGTCACGCATGATTCTTATACCAAGAATCTGTTTAGCAGCTCCCATGTCTTTCATGGAAAATGACTCGCCCAATCGCTTCTTTAACCTGTCAATCCTGGAAATATTTTTCCCCAACAATAAGCATGTCATCAACATATAATAAAAGGATAATGAAGTCATCATTAGAAAACTTTCTAACAAAGACACAATGGTCAGAAGTAGTCTTCTTATATCCTTGGTCACACATAACAGACTCAAACTTCTTATACCACTGCCTCGGAGCCTGCTTCAAGCCATATAGGCTTTTTCTCAACCTACACACATAGTCTTCCTTGCCTTCACTTGAAAACCATCAGGTTGCTTCATGTAAATCTCTTCCTCCAAATTACCATGAAGGAAAGCTGTTTTCACATTCATTTGCTCTACCTCCAAATCAAGAGTAGCCGCCAAACTCAACATGGTTCTAATGGATGACATCTTTACCACAGGGGAGAAGATC
Organism: Sophora flavescens; assembly: GCA_030762895.1. Classification (NCBI taxonomy): domain Eukaryota; kingdom Viridiplantae; phylum Streptophyta; class Magnoliopsida; order Fabales; family Fabaceae; genus Sophora; species Sophora flavescens. Next base: position 234,246,268 of record CM061064.1, on the reverse strand, counting down.
TCATTAAAATCAACACCCTTTCTTTGACAGAAGCCCTTCACCACTAATCAGGCTTTATACCTCAGAAACGTAGAGTTACTCTCATGTTTCACCCTATAAATCCACTTGCTTTCCAAGGCCCTCTTGCCTTTAGGCAACTTCACCAAATCATAAGTGTGATTATCATACAATGATTTCATTTCATCCTGCATTACATCCAGTCACTTTTGTTTGTCTTCACTCTCCATGGCCTCTCCAAAACACTCAGGTTCTCCTTCATCAGTCAAGGTTACATACTCATCAGAATGATACCTTGTAGATGGTTGTCTCTACCTGTTAGATCTACTGAGTTGGATTTGAGGTGGTTCAGAAGCATCACCAAGATTCTCATCCTGTGTCATCTCATGTTCCTCTTCATCATCATCACCTAGAACATCTAACTCATCTCCAAGCTGCTGATCATTAACATAATCATGTGGCTCGCCATTCTGAACATTACCATCAACAGTATCCGGATTATAAACAGGCAACCGAACTGGATCAACATCAAACAAGTTGCTATTATTCTTGGGTGTAGTCTTCTCCACCTTATCAATGTCTTCAATGGTTTGATCTTCCATGAACTCTACATCACGGCTTTTGACAAGCTTTTTCTCAATAGGATCATACAACCTGTAAACAAATTCATCCTTGTAACACCCGGGTGCCGACGAGGGTGGGGAGTGGTCGCCGGTGCAAGAAGGCACGGACAAGGAGCAGCTCCTGGGAGACTTATAGGCGGAGGAACACATGAATGAACCGATAACACACCCGAATGAGAGGGATCCTGAGACTATGTAGGTATGAGACTATACAGTTGAGGAAGGCTTATATGAATTGATTGGTACTACCTATACTAACAATATGCATCTTCTTTTCGGGAGCCCATCACTTAAGAACTCCACAGTTAAGCGTGCTTGACTTGGAGCAATTCTGGGATGGGTGACCTCCTGGGAAGTTTTCCCGGGAAGCGTGTGAGTGAGGACAAAGCATGCTGAAAAGACCCGTGTTGGTCTGTGGGGACAGTTGTCAATCCACAAAGCAGCCAGGGATGTTACAAATGGTATCAGAGCGACACCTCTCCCAGTACGGTGTGGTTCGGGGACGAACCAAGCGGAAGCTGGTGGGCATGTAACACCCGGGTGCCGACGAGGGCGGGGAGTGGTCGCCGGTGCAAGAAGGCACGGACAAGGAGCGGCTCCTGGCAGGCTTATAGGCGGAGGGACACATGAATGAATCGATAACACACCCGAATGAGAGGGATCATGAGACTGTGTAGGTATGAGACTATACAGTTGAGGAAGGCTTATATGAATTGATTGGTACTACCTATACTGACAAGATGCATCTTCTTTTCGGGAGCCCATCACTTAAGAACTCCACAGTGAAGCGTGCTTGACTTGGAGCAATTCTGGGATGGGTGACCTCCTGGGAAGTTTTCCCGGGAAGCGTGTGAGTGAGGACAAAGCATGCTGAAAAGACCCGTGTTGGTCTGTGGGGACAGTCATCAATCCACAAAGCAGCCAGGGATGTTACAATCCTGACCATAACCAATGAAGATACACTGCTTTGTCTTTGCATCCAACTTGGATCTTTCATCCTTTGGAACATGCACAAAAGCCTTGCAACTAAAGACTCTTAAGTGATCATACCTGACATTCTTGCCAAACCAAATTTTGTCTAGCACCTCACTGTTCAAAGCAACTGCAGGACTGAGATTAATAACATGTACCGCTGTGTACAGTGCCTCACCCCAGTAATGCTTGGGCAACTTAGCTTCAGAAATCATACATCTCACTCTCTGAATCAATGTCCTGTTCATCCTCTCTGCTAAACCATTCAGCTGAGGAGTTTTAGGAGGAGTCTTTTCATGTGCAATACCTTGCTGCTTGCAATAGACATCAAAGGGTCCACAATACTCACCAGCATTGTCAGTACGAATGGATTTCATCTTCTTGCCTGACTGTCTCTCAACCAAAGCCTGAAATTGTTTGAACTTCTCCAGCACTTGGTCTTTTGTCTTCAAAGCATAGACCCATAGTTTCCTGGAACAATCATCAATAAAGGTAACAAAGTAGAGGGCACCACTAAAGGATTTTACCTTCAATGGGCCACACACATCAGAATGCACCAACTAAAGCAACTCTGACTTCCTTGAGGGAGGATGCTTTTTGAAGGATACTCTAGTCTGTTTACCAGTCATGCAATGAGAACACTTCTCCAACTCTGCACTCTTCAATCCCAGAAGCACATCCTTTTTGGCTAAGTAATTTAACCATTTTTCACTGATATGACTAAGCCTTTGGTGCCACAAAGATGCCTCCATATCCACAGCATTCACACTATCTTTAGCAACCAAAGCTTTTGTCCAATACAGTTTAGAAATTTTCTCCCCTCTAGCCACAACCAAGTTACCTTTACTGAGTTTCTACTTTCCAGAACCAAAGTGATTATCATAACCACCCTCATCAAGAAATTTCACAGAGATCAAATTAAAGCGGACATCCGGAGCATGTTTGACTTATTTAAGCAACAACTGCATTCCCATGTTGTTTTGCAAGCAAACATCACCAACACCAATCACCTTAGACACACCATCATTACCCATCTTCAACACTCCAAAGTCACCTGAAGTATAAGATGTGAAGAACTCCATCCTCGGTGTAACATGCAATGTAGCACCACTATCAATTATCCACGTGCTCTCATCTGATACAAGATTAACCGACTCATGGTCACGGAGAATAACAAGATCATCACCGTAGTAGTAGTGACACAATCATCATCATCATGATCCCTCTCTTTCTGCTTACCCTTCTTGTCTTTGTTCTCCTTTTTCCACAGAAAACAATTATTTTGTATGTGCCCTGTTTTGTGATAATAATGACACTCCAAATTCTTGTATCGAGACTTGGACTTGCTCCTGCTTTTCTCTCTACCACCCTTCGGTTCTTTTCTGACTTCTCCCCATATTTTCAGTGACAAGCACCTCGGACTGAGATGAAGTATCCTGTACCTTCCTTCTCATCTCCTCATTAAGAACACCACCGTTTGCCATTTCCAAAGAAACAACACCATTAGGGGCTGAACTTGTGATAGAAACCCGAAATGTCTCCCAAGACTCTGGTAGAGATAACAATAGAAATAGTCCCAAAAGCTCATCATCAAACTTGATACCCATTCCTGACATCTGATCAAGGAGCCCTTGAAATTCATTCAAGTGATCTGAAATGGAAGTCCCCTCCTTGTACCTCAAACTAGTAAAGCTCTTCAGCAAGTACATTTATTATTCCCTGATTTAGAGGCATACAAGGACTCTATCTTTGCTCACAAATATTTTGCATGTGTCTCATTTGCAATATGATTATGAACATTATCTTCTACAAATTGCCGAATAAAACCACACACCTGTTGATGTTCAAAATCTCATTCTTCATCCGACTTGGCATCCGGCTTCTGCGTAGCAAAAACAGGAAGATGCATATTCTTCACAAAGAGCAAATCCTTCATATTGCCCTTCCACAAATGATAATTAGTGCCATTCAAACAGACCATCTTTGTATTTGCCTCCTCATTCAAGCAAGTCAAAATGCCCCAAGTCAAGTAGCTTTGATCCCACTCTGATGGGGGGGGGGGGGGACAACAATGCAACAGTGTAACACAATAACAAAGCAATACACAGTGAAAATAAATCCCCCCAAACTTGCAAGAATATGTGAGGAGCAACAACAAATATATGGCAGCAAATAGAACAACACAAACACAAAAGAGACACCAAGATTTTAACATGGAAAACCCCTTAAAGCAAGGGTAAAAATCACGAGTCGTCCAGACGAAAGAAACAGCTCCACTATGATCAAATAAGGGTACAAAAGAGTCTCCAACAAGTGGACAAACCGTGTTAACAATCAACCAAAACATCCAAGCACCAATGCTTACAAATGAGAAACAAGAAGATGAAATTTACCCCCAAAAACAGAACTATTGTGCAAAGCCAATATCTCTCACTTCAGACCTCTTCTTGAAAATCCGAACGGTGAGAATGAAGAACCACACGTCCTGGACCTGCTGCATAAATTTCAGCCCGATCCAATGGTGACTGTCTGGTGGGTATGCGGGTTGGCTTTATCTCCTCTATTCTCTCTTGTTGACTGCTATATTCTTACTAAAATGAGATCTCTCTACAACCCTAATCTGACCTCTCTCCACTTAAACAAGTAAGACAAAATGGGCTTACACATTTGGGCCTTTCTCCACATAGGAAGGGAGCCCAAAACCCAACACTTCCCACATGCAAAAATATGCAGCTGGAATTAAGGACTAGAAAATGATTTTTCTCAGCTTCCAAATAGAAACTGTGGAAACTATGGGAGTCGGATAATACTTGGTATTAAGGGAGGGAAAGAGAGAAGGTGTTTCATTGTTTTCTTGACTTTAGAGGTCACCATGTGGCAGTCGGGGGCTCTCTTTATCGTTAAGAATTTTCAACATTGAGTTCTAGATTGCATGTGGACAAGAAGTTAATGATATATGCCATAAATTGCCACCATTAATAATTACCGCAATAGTAAAATACATTAAGGAGAATGTTAACGAATGTTCTTATGACACTTTTTAAGGAATCAAGAAAAGAAAGTTTGTATGGGAAATTGATGTATTTAATGTTTGAAAAAGTGAAATAGTTAGTTTTCCAATAAAAAATTGCTATTCTTGGATCCTTAAAGAGTGTCCTAAAGACACTCGTTAGCATGATACATAAATTAATTCATATAAGAAGTTAATGATATCAGTTAAAGCACTAGACTTCTGTCTTTATCTCGTTAATCATCCATTAAGGTATTTTATATTCGCAATTAAGCCATCACATTCATCCAATATCAATTAACTTTGAGTCATGTACCTTGGGTGAGACTGTAGACGTTATTAAATTATAGAATAAAATACTATAGAAATGCCATCTTTTCTAATTTTGTTTTATTTTATTTTCTTTTCAGTTTAGTTGGAAAAGTCACTTTCTCAACCCGCCTTCAATTTTAACTTTTAAGCACATCTAGTAACTCAAAGTCTAGAGCATCTTTATCTTTATACTAGTGTAGTTGCCCGTACAAAATGCACAAGCATTTATTAGATGATGTTTTCCCTAATATTTATAAATAATTTTAATATAAAAACAATCATTGTAATATATTTTAAAATATGAACTCATATTATAATGTATAACAATGTAAACATGTGCTTTCAACTGCTAAAACGGATTATATATGAGTCTTGCTTTATCACAATAGAGCTGAAATCATAAATTTCAACAACTTTTAGTTAGCAGCTCTCCACGACATTTACTTTAAAGAAGACAACTTCTACCTTATCTAGGAATTAAAAATACAACAAAATATTATAACTTGAATAACATATATGTATAAGAAAAGTCTAACATGCCATTAGGTCAGGTAAAGAGAAAGAACTCTAGCCGGTCAATTTGTGACAAACACTTTGCTATGGTTTTGATTAAACCGACGCCGGTCATAATTTGCAAAAGTTACCGCGGTAGTTTTGGTGAACCGCCCCAAATACCTAAATATTATGATGGTTCATTTTCTTTTAACGACAGTTCTGGTGGATCGTGCTAGAACAGTTTTAGGAGAGGTAGCTTCTAATAAAAAATAGGTTATAACACTACTTTTTCTTGGGTAAAAACTATAACATTACTCAACTGCATATAAAAATTAGGACAAAATTTATCATTTATCAAACATGTACACATCAAGTGGGAGAAATGATAATTTCAAGGCTTACACTCAAATAAAAATACGTGTAACTTATCTAAATTTATTTATAAAATCTAAGTTCTCCTTATCCCCCTAATTTAACTATATGTTTAGAAACATCCATTCATCCGAGAGAACAAATCTAGAGAAGTATAACATTTTTTTTAACTTATTAGCAAGTAGGAATGCATTGAAAATAGAAACCAATCATAAGCTAAAACTACCTCTATAAAAATAAGTTATTGCAAATTTTCTCTCAAAAATGGAAATTTGACCGTGTTTTAAAAATCACCTCTCATTTGTGATTAAAGAGGGGAATCATGTGATTAAAGAGGGAAAGTAGGCTCAAGCAACACTTATCCCTTGAAAAATCTATTGAAATATACATATACAGTGCTAGAGGAGGAAGGAAATAACAACCAAATACCTAACCAAAGTCCATCCACATGCATAAGGAAAATACATTACCACACTTGCAAACAAATTGATTATAATACAGGAAAAAGCAAGTACCTAAAATAGGTTTTTAAATACAAACAAAGGTTATAATGTTAGTTTAATTCAAATTAAGAACATTATTAATGTAAGTAATTATTCATATTATCTTCTTTGTAAACTAAAGATACATTTCTCATTAAAAAAATGGTTAGAAACAACCCAATCACTAACCTGCAATAAATGTGTGAACATCCCACAATCTTTTCCACATAGAATTTCCACTTGGAACATCCTAAAAAGTGATAACTCGATAGAGTAAAAATCGAAAACAACAAAATCAGTTGAAAAATAAAATTCAAAATAGATAGGATTTCACACTTGAAGCTTATAACTTCAAATTCAATGGATACCTTTCAAATACGAAATCCCCAAATTGCACAGCACGACAGGATTCCCAGGTTCGACAGATGAGGTTGTCGTCCACAATGACAAAGCCTCTTCAAGACAGGATCCCCTTCAGCTGAAGAATGAACCTATTCTCTATACACATACCACTTATTTGCCCTAATATTTATTAAAAAAACTCAACTCATTTACACATAATTTATTTAGTGTTTGTCTTATATTTGAGGATTAGTGATAGGATTAGAAAATCATGTAACTCAAACGAATTGGTACAACGAGTAATTAGAAATCACAAAACCTCAAATGCAGAGATAATAACTTAAACCCATAGGAGAACACTCCTTCAAGTCTCTAATGCACCCACAATACATGCAATAGTTTTAGGCAAAGGAAGTCTCATATGTGAATTATTTAAAAACATTTTAAGTAAATATCACTAGTGGAAAATATACATTAGACGGTAAAGGTTTACGTCAGTTAACCAAAAGCTAGACGCTAAAAAGGAGGCGGTGGCAGTTTTGTAAAAATCAGGCTTCATTAATTCAATTTTAACGTCAGTTGTTTTAATGACTGACGTTAAAAGTGAAGTGACTCACTTTTAACGTCAGTTCAATAAAGAACTGACGTTAAAAGTGAACATTTTAACGTCAGTTCGATAAAGAACTGACGTTAAAAGTAAGTCTCTTCACTTTTAACATCAGTCCTTACATCAATAGACGTTAAAAGTTATTTTAATAATTTTTTTTTATCTAGTATACGATTCCTTCCGCATTGCCTTCCTCAAAGTTTCAGTTTCACATGAATTGCTTTGATGTTTTGTGTTTCTGTTTTGAAAACTAAAATATATGTGCGAAGTATAAGTTGAATCAATAACCCAAACCGGATCTCATTCATGAAGTGTAATACTGATCGATCGATCTGAGAAGATTGAAAGGGTTTAAAATCCTATAAAAAGTTACATTGAAAGGGTTTAAAATCCTATAAAAAGTTACATTGAAAGGGTTTAAAATCCTAAACATTAAATCTACATCCCATCAGAGAATTTTATGAAATATGCCAAAGGGAAAACTATATATACTCCGAAGACCTCAGAAAACTGGGGGGCATGAGAGAGCTCAAGAGAGAGGCAAAAACAGGTGCACCAGATCCGTTTCAAGCAAAGGCAGTGGTTCCAGAGACTTCCAAGACGGTCACTTGCTGCCAAAGCTGAGGTTTTGGAACTGTGACCCCCGAGCACCTGATTAGCCCTCCAGCAGCTGATTCTCCGGAAGGTGATAAGGTGAGCAACTCACACAATGTAATTTACTCAGACTTATCACCCATGCAATGTAATTTACTCAAACTCAGAAGTTGTTTGACCATTAAGACAAAGACCTTTGAGTCTAGGAATAGGAAGAAAGAGTGATGAAGTTAATCTCCACGGCAGAGAATATATTGTGAAGCAGAAAATTAAAAGGATGGAAGGAAGCTATTTATAGGAGCAGGGGATGAAGTTACTAAGCTATTCTGATTTTGTTGAAAACTTACCTATTAACTTAATGCTCATTAAGAGAATTGAGTTACAAGGTGCATGGATAAGTAGCACAGTACAGTCAAAGGAATGAATGTTTTTGCAGATATCTATACACTTTTAACGTCAGTTTTTTAAAAAAACTGACGTTAAAAGTGTTTTTAAATAAAAAATATTAATTGTTAACTTCTGTTTTTTATACAACCGACGTTAAAAGTTTGATTTTTACTTCAGTTAAATAAATAGCTGACGTAAATAATCCTATATATTATAAACGTACAGAATGAATATTGGAAATAATGTAATTAATATACGGGAACTTGGTAGTCATCAATTAAGTTGACGTTAAAAATGAGGTGGTGGGTAAACTATTTGCGTCAGTTCTATAAATAACTGACGTAAATAATTATGAAACTCATTTCATTGGTTGTCATGTCCCTGTTGTCCCTCTTAACGCAGATCACTCCATATAGTACTGTAGTTTATTTCTAAACCTTTTTTTTATACAAGTTTATTTTTAATTTTTATTAATTAGCTTGAATTAGTAAACAAATTATTGTGCAAATTAAAATAAATAAACACTTAACATAAAACAAGTTATATGTATAATCAAATCGTATGACATTGAAGCGGTTCATAAGTTAAAATTACATGATTAAAAGATAAAAAATTTCCGCAACATAGCCCTAAAATATAAAAAAGTTTCTACATCAACATCATTTTCTTCTTAGTCTTGTCATCAGAAACTCCAATGGATGCATCACCTCCCTCACTTGAATTCCAAGATGCCAAGTAAATCCTCAGTCACTAGCAGCGAAAGCAAAGTGAAATGGATCTTTGCATCTTTCTTCTTCAGTGGAGTTCCTTGATGCATCATCTTGAATCCACAATCACTTGCTTCCAAAGCAAAGTGAAAGGGATGATGGGGATGAAATAAAGTGAGAGAATCACATTACGTGATTCACCCAACCTTAATATCCATGCACTGTAATTTACTCAAACTCAGAAGTTGTTTGACCATTAAGACAAAGACCTTTGAGTCTAGGAATAGGAAGAAAGAGTGATGAAGTTAATCTCCACGGCAGAGCCATATTGTGAAGCAGAAAATTAATTAAAAGGATGGAAGGAAGCTATTTATAGGAGCAGTGGATGAAGTTACTAAGTTATTCTGATTTTCTTGAAAACTTATCTATAAACTTAATGCTCATTAAGAGGATTAGGTACAAAGGTGAATGGGTAAGTAGCACAGTAGTCAAGGGAATGAATGTTTTTGCAGAAACTAATAAACCTTTAACGTACGTTGTGTAATACAACTGACGTAAGAAGTTGTGAGTGTTTTTAACGTCAGTTTCTTAATACAACTTACGTTAAATATATGACCTTTAATGTCAGTTATTACTAACAACTGACGTAATAAGTGTGAGAGTTTTTAATGTCAGTTTATTAAGACAACTGACGTTAAATATATGATCTTCAACGTCAGGTTTTACCAAAAACTGACGTAAAATGTTGTTTTATTTTAATTATTACGTTTACCCCCGCGTGCCTTCTCTACTTCTCTGTACGTCTTTTCTCTTTTCATCACGCTCAACCCTCACTCTCGCTCTCACTCTGCCCTAATCACGAGCTCATCTCCACCGCAACCACCGCGAGGGCTTCTTCGCCACCACCGTGAGGTACACTCTTAACCCCTAACTCTGTCTTTCCCGCTCATTCTTTGCAACAACTTAACATCTCTCTTTCCCCTGGCCCTCCCGCGCACTAACTCTTCTTGTCCCTCTGCTTTAGTAACCAAATCGAACGTTGGCCACCACTCGAGCTCCCCCCCCCCCCACCACCACCACGTGAGCGCCTATTTCTGGTGAGTCTTTAATTAGGGTACATTTTTTTATTCACGGTTTTGAGTGCATGCATGTTGCTCTGCTGGTTTGAAACTGTAGTCTCAGTAGTTGAAACTTGAAACTGTGAGTTTGAGTTGTTTGGAATGTCTCTATTTTTGGTTTTGAGTGTATGTTGAAACTGTAGTCTCAGTAGTTGTAACTTTAAACCGTGAGTTTGAGTTGTTTGGAATGTCTCTATTTTTGGTTTTGAGTGCATGTTGCTCTGCTGGTTGATCTGTCACGGCCGTGATGCTCATCACAGCTAGGCCGTGATCAGTTCTGCCTATGAGGGCCTGGTTCAGTTGGCACGTTACGGCCGTGATGGACATCACGGCCAGGCGTGACCAGTGCTTGGCAATCTTCAAAAACTATAGTTTTCAATCTCCCGTATTGTCCTTATATTGGATATATAGATGTTTTGTATATCTACAGGACCTATCTAGTTATTTTTATTTATACTTCTGTATTTATTTTGAGTTATAACATATGTTAATACATATATATTGTTTCTGAACAGGCATACATATGGATCAGTCGGATAGCCCACATGCACGGGAGGACACTGTGGGGGTTTCGCAGGACCCGATCACGCCTACGCCTGATTCTAGTGTAAGTTTACATGTTATATACTATCTTTAGTCCTTCTTGTTAATGTAAGTTTATAATGTTACAACCCTCTATTTTATCATTTTTTTTGTCCATACAGACATCACAGGCTCATAGGAAACGGGGTAGAGGAGCCACCTCGTTGAAGAAACTAGAGAAGGACAGGCAGAGCGGACAGAAGCTTGAGGTGTCCTTCGATGCTAATCTAAATGCCCAGGGACCCCGTGCTAAAGAATTTAATAAGTGGGTGTTTCTACAAGCGAAGCAAAGACGTAAGCATCAACTACAACCATCGGAATGACGTTCCACGTAAGCGTTAAGGATCATATTTGGGAGGCTATCACGGTATTTTACCTTTACATTCGTTTGATTTACATTATTAGATAATTATCCAAGTTATAATCCATCCAGTTGTTATATATGTATCTAATGTGTAGGTAGCTTGGACTGTGCCAAATGACGAGGATCATCGTCATAAATGTATGAAAATGGCATCAAAGTGTTGGAATGGGTTCAAGCATGATCTTACCAGGTACTATCTATCTGGGAAGAAGCGGTTGGATAAAATGTTCTCGGATTATCCCTGGATTGATCAGGATACTTGGGATATGTTTGCCAGGAGTCGACAGGATGAAGAATTTCAGGTTGGTTGATTAAGTTAATTTTGTATGCTTATTATAGATCATTTAACTGTATTTAATTATGTGTTTTTGTTTGAATAGGCTAAGGCAAATAAGGGTCGGCAGAATCAGGCGAAGAACGTCCACCGCCACACCATGTCTCAGGGTGGGTACCATACTCGGATCCAGCAGATGATGGCGGATAGGCTGAGGGCGAAGCAGGAAAAGCACTCTGCTAGGATTGAAAGAGGAGAGGTGCCTGAGGGCACACCATCAAGTCCTCCGTCGGACATCGACCGCGAGGATGTCTGGTTAGCCGGCCGCATGACAAAGGCGGGATCTTTTAAAGTTGATGCCACTCGCGAAGTGGCAGATAAGATTGTAAGTAAATAATTAACTTGATTTCAATTGATATTTGTATAGATATTTGCAACACTTTTCACTTGCACGTTTTTTCATTTTTTTTCATTGTAGATGGATCTTAAAGCAAAATCCTCCCAGGGCGCATTCGTCCCTTCTGGACGGAAGGACGTCTTGATGACTGCTCTAGGCAAGAAAGACCATCCTGGTCGGGTTCTCGGTGTTCCTGGGAACGTGACCATCAAACAATATTATGGCAAGTCTGCTTCACGAAAGCGGGTGGTCAATGAAGCATCAATTTTGGGTGACATTACTCAAGCACCTCATGACCAACCCGGATATTACAACACATCTCGATGCAAGGCTTAATAGCCAACCTGAATTCAAGCAGGCGCTTGCGAGAGAGCTTTCCTCCGTCGGTACATCCCAGGACACCGCAAGGCTTGCCAACGCTTCACATGTGAGCACAAAAGAGAGTTTTAGTATGGCACATGTGGAGGACGATGAGTTGGCAGCTAGGGAGCGGGAGTTGGAAGTCCAGCGCCATGAGCATGAGTTGGAAATGAAAAGGCGTGAGCTTGAGTTGGACTCCAAACGACGTGAGCTCGAAATGTTAGCAAAGGTATTTATTCATTATTAATGTCCAAATTAGTCAAATAATTACTTGTGTTTTTTTGAATTATCAAAAACTTATATATTTTATTTTTCCTAAACTGAAGGCCAAGTCGACGTCGGTGTCGCTGTCACCTATCACTCGTTTGTTCTCACTTAGTGAGGATTATGCGTATGAGATTTTTGAATGTCCATTGGATCACGATGGATGGGTGGCACGCCCAGATCAACAGAGGATATTTTCCTTCGTTGGTGACGATCTCGGGAACACCTGCAGAAATAACGTCTGGATGAACAGCAATGTCATCAGTCTCTGGTGCACGTAAGTTAATTTTAATTTTATAACTTATTTATTTTTGGTATTTTTCCATTTAATAATTTATTTTAATTTCAATATATATATTATGTAATTAACATCCACACCCTTTTCATATCTTAGGTATCTCCATCGTCTTCAGCTTGATAAGGGCGTTGCATCAGTTTACGGTTTCTTAGATCCGTCAATCCTTCTGCCCGAGTTCTTTGCTGGCGATGCATTGAGTAAATACATAGGGAACTTGTTGGGAGACAATCCGAAAGAATTACATCTGGCTCCCTACTGTATGGATGACCATTGGCAGTTGTTGGTACTTCACCCGTCTAAGCATACTGTCATATTCTTCTACTCTCTCCACCATGATCCGCCACCGAAGGTGGTGGAAGCTGTAAATATGTAAGTAACTAATCTTAAATTTAATTTAAGTTTTAATATCAGTTGTTTTTAGTTTATTACACACATGATATATGAGTTTGTTAATTGATCGACATGATTATTTGTTTATGATAGCGCGCTGAAGGCGAGTAGCATAAGTTGCGCCAACGGGAGAAGTAGGACTTCTAAGGCTAAAGCAGATCCTGTATGGAACATCCTCAAGTTTTGGTAGTTTATTTATCAAATAATTAATATTATAATTACTAATTTATGTGTATATTCAACTGACGTTGAAATTAATTTTGTTGGTAGTCTCGATTTCAACCTGACAGTTGGTCGTGCGGCTATTATGTGATGCTTTATATGCTGAACATAGTCTCCGCATCTATTACGGATGGATGGAAGAAGGTAATATTTAAACAACTTGTTAAATTATATATTATAGTTTTGAAGATGACTTGCATTGATGTTATTGTTATTATTTGAACGTGTCTAGGCATTTATCGACCAATCGCCTATTCAAGAAGATGAGTTAAGAGACTTGAGGATGCGCTTCACTGAATTCTTCTTCAAGTATGCGGCTGAAAAAGGAATTGACAACATACCTCCGCACTACTTAGATAAATAGTTTTTTTGTTAGACTTTAGAAACTAATTAATAACATGTATATATATATCCTTAGATAGTTTTGTTTTTTAGACATTGGAACTAAAATTTATTTTTATATATACATGGGTTTTGGTTTTAAGTCCCCCATTGTTCAATTTTCCTTTGCAATTCTGTAATGTGTGTGATATTCTGTGTTACTGGGACTGAATGCAGGGATAGCTGAGGGGAGTGATATTTTAAAACTGAATTTAAAAAAAAAAAACCTATTAACGTCAGTTGTATCAAACAACTGACGTTAATAGTATTTTATAAAATATACAGTACACTATTAACGTCAGTTGTTTATTACAACTGACGTTAAAATTAAACCTTTAACGTCAGTTCTTTAAAACAACTGACGTTAGTTTTAACAAAATCAACGTCCGTTGTATTAAAGAACTGACGTTAATAGTTTTAGTTTAACGTCAGTTGTTTAAAAAACCGACGTTAATTCTTACAAAATTAACGTCGGTTTTGTTAAGGAACTGACGTTAATAGTGTTATATTTAACATCAGTTCTCAACTGACGTTAAAATATTAACTATTAACGTCAGCTGTATTTACGTCAGTCAGTATTCTGACGTAAAAAATCAATTTTAACTGACGTAAAAAGCACTTATTGCACTAGTGAATACATAATTATTGACAACCTATGCCTAATAATAATTTATAAAGCATTCCAAACCTTTTTCCTATTGATATCATTGCTACTGTTCCCTTGGTGATGATTAAGTATGGCAGACTATATTAATCAAAGGTTATGTACAAAAATTAAATAAATCATAAAATGGAGTGGGTAAGAAAGCAAGTAGGTGTCTGAAACTATGTAATCAAGTAGCTTATGTTAAATATATTCTTGGTTCCTTGTTTATATTTTCAATGTAGTTGTTACCAGCCTTTTAAGAATTCATGTAACACATAGCTTGGGCTTGAATATAATAATAAGAATACTTGTACTTTCCATTACTCCCAATGTGAAGCCCATTGTTAATCCAATCTTCCCGACTTATCCAAGCATCACTACCTAAATCAAGTACCCCAAGAATCTGCAAAGGCATATCAGGTATGTTAAGATGGCAAGAATTAAGGAAGTAACAACGTGAGCACATATATAGACCAGTATGAAATAGTGAACCCAGGGATTTAACCCCAAACATGTGACCACTTATCACCAAGGCGGTTTGATAGCAAAGGTTTTTCTCAAATTTTTAACATCTTAATTAACATACAACATGAAAGATTGTTGCCATCCCAAGCTACTTGCTTCATAATAATATGCTTTTCAAATAAGCAAATGATCAATTGATAAATTAAATTTGCAGGGAACCAAAATTGTAGAACTTCCTCTAACTATGCCTATATTTTCAATCTTAAAGCCCATGTACCGGAATTGAACTTCTTTTGGAACACTAAATCTGAAATTGCAATGAACATAATGATAATGTTTCTAACTAAAACACACAATGGTAATGCGCACATATAAAACAGTAAATAACGGTCAAAACATGTGCCAGGCCATGTTTTATTCATTGTATCCGTACCTTTGCTTGATATAATTAAAAACATAAGACTGAAGTAGAAAAGTAATCTTCTCCATCTATGAAATCATTCAGCTTCACTAAACTCATCCTTAGTTTCCCTGTAAACAAATTTAATGACTTTGAATGCAAAATAATTAACAACATCATTCTTTTCCATTGACATAAGATGCCATGTTTTCCATCAAGTTGAATTAGAAGATCTTGACATAAACATTCAAATAGTAATGAATATATATTTTTTCCCGACAGAATTAGAAAACAAAAATAGTAACAATTCAAAAATAATTAATAATGCATACATTTTAATAATAGGACCATTCAAAAACCATAAAAAATTACTTAGTATGAAGTGAAGCATGATGATCATAAGTGCTTAACATACCGCCCTGTCTTTCCCTGATTGTAGAACCTCCACAGTATCAATTGCTTCATTTGGAGGAGAATCACATGCAAAACACTTTCTTCTAGTGCAGGAACTAAACCACTTGTCAACCTTTCAATATAATCAACCTCCAAAGCAGCTAAATTGTCTTAAACAATCTGAATTTGAACCAAAAACTACTACAATTGAACCCAAACACGGTCGGCTAGCAGCACTCCCCCGATTGGGTTCAGACCAAGGTGTTATCATTCCTATTAGAAAAGTATGCTATTTAAGTTTCCTCCTAAGAAAACAATAATTTGTGTATATCCAAATATACACTTCTATAACATATTCCAAATGTTTCGACCTATCATTGTCATCATATCAAATGCAAATTAAACATTTTGAATAGAGGCAACTTGAAGCATTTTGGTACCTAATAAATACAGGACGTCAACACAACCTTGGTACCAACTTGTTGGAGTTATTGCCGCCAACACATGTTGGAACCAAATTTGTTTTGAACTAAACAATCTCTATGTTTTGAAGTTAACAAAAAGATTAAATTTGCTTGGCAAAGTGTTAGTTGTGATCTAACATGTGCTTTCAGTTATGCAGAAATATCTAAATATATGTAATAGAAACTTGGGACAAGTTTTCATTGAAAAATACGCGTCAACACTTGTAGACAGGCTTCTCAATGTTTTGGTAAAAGTTATTTATTTAAGTAGACTGGTTTTCTTAAGTAGATGAGGTTCTAAATGCTTACTAGACGGAAAGTAAAATAACTTCTTAGATACAACAAGTCCAAAGACTGTATAGTAAATGTGTCTAGATTTCCACGTAAGCAAACGAAAGTAATTGATAAAATTGAATGAACTGAAAAATAAAGTAATCAGGTAGACGAGCTCTAACTGCCACATCACCAGACAGAGATCTTTATAACTCATTGAGGTATAGCAAGTCCAAAGACTTGATAGACGAGAGGATATGCCACGTCATCGAACGAGCAAAATAATTTGTTGAAACAAACTTGGTCTTACATATAACTAAGTAGATGGAGTTTTTAAACTAGACAAGCTCCATCCTTGAATGAATAAATGCAATTCGAATCTCTTGAATTTATTTCAAATGATTGATATTTATTTCAATAGAATATTTGTTCTTCACATTTGTTTTATCTCCTTCAATGTTTTACCTTGTTGTAAAAGAAACATAGTACCCTCAAGAAATGCAAAAAGCAGAATCGTACAATGAGATACTGCAAAACGATCTGTACAATGACAACTTTATGGCTGAAAAAAGCTGGATTGTACACAAAAGAGGAACAACAAGTTCTCAAGCTGCTATACTCAGAGCAGTGAGCCTCCAACTTTATGCTATCTCGATAACCAAGAGTACTATTCAGCATTGCCATAATCAAGCTATCTGTTACAACGGATATCATGCATTAAATGCCATCTCTAAACGAGATTATTCAAAATAACCGTTGAAGAAATACAAGTGAAGAAGAAGGTCACTATAAATAGAAGACCCGAGAGACCGAAGAACGACTCTTGCCAGCACAACCTTGCTAGCTCAACTTTTGCCATTCAATAATCACTCATATTTCCTTAAGAGCAAGAGTTTGTATTCTTTAGTTTGAATATTGTGAAAATATTCATTTGATCTTAAACTTTCATATCCTCACAAATAGTGAGTTATGAAGATCAAACGTTAAATCTCTTTGTTAGAGTTAGAGCCTGAAGAGGCTTGGTAAGAAAGAAATACTTGTAGCCTGGAGAGGTGTTGAATACTTGGTTGTAATCTATTTGGAAAATAGTGGAGAAAAACCTTCAAGTAGAAGGGATTGGACGTAGCTCTTGGTTGGAAGAGAGTGAACCAGGATAAAACATCTTGTGTGATTCTTCTATCTCTAAACTCTTACAGCTTTATTTGTTTTCTTACTAACTGATGGGTTTTAATATTGATTTTGTTAAAGCTTTATAAAAGATCTATTTCTCTGTGCTTGCTTATGATTATAATATCCTTGTGTCCAAAAATTGTTTTAAAGGTTGTTTTCGAAAATTATTAACAAACACAATTCAACCCCTCTTCTTGTGTTTGCCTGTGTCAACTTCAGTTGGTATCAAAGCTCAGCCTCGAAAGGGTTGAGCATCTAACAAGTGCTGAGGGAGTACGATCCAACAACCATGGATGCATAAGGACAAGCTATCAACATACCTCATCTCTTTGACGGAACAGATTATGACTTCTGGAAGAAGAGAATGACGGCCTTCTTAGATGCACAGAATATAGATATTTAGGAGCTGATTGAAACCGACTACACTGAACCAAGAGATGAAGTTGGAGCTTCTCTTCCTAGAGCCCAATGGACTCAAGAGCAGAAAAACCAACATCAGCTGAATCTGAAGGCTAAGCACTATCTCATGTGTGCTATAACCAGATCTGAACATGACAAAGTTCACAGTTGCAATACCGCTAAAGAAATCTGGGATACTCTTGCCCTAACTCATGAGGGTTCCTCACAAGTTAAGGAATCAAAGATCAACATGATGTTCATCAGTATGAGCTGTTCAAGATGAGTGAACATGAAACAATAGACCAAATGTTTGGAAGATTCCAAACCATCACCAACAGTCTCAGATCTCTTGGAAAAGTTTATGAAAATAGAGATCATGTCAGAAAAATCCTCAGAAGTCTATCCAAGCAATGGAGACCCAAAGTAACTGCTATTCAGGAAGCCAAAAACTTGAATACACTCTCTCTGGAAGAGCTTCTTGGATATCTCAAGGTTCATGAACTTGAACTTAATGAAGAAGAAAATTCCAGAAAAGGAAAATCTATTGCCCTAAAGGCAAAGAAAGCAAGTTCATTAAAAGTTCTCAAAGCTGCTGAGTCATCAGATGAGTCTGAATCTTCTGATAATGATGAAGTATCAGATGAGGATGAATTGTCCTTTATCTCCAGGAAGATTCAACATATATGGAGAAATAAAGGTGGTTTCAGAAGGAAGCAACTCAACAAAAAGTTTTCCAAGGGGAAGTCAGACTCCAAGGAAAAAGGTCCACCCTTGTGCTTTGAATGCAAGAAACCTGGTCATTTCAAAGCTGACTACCCTGAGCTAAAGGATAAAAAAAATTCTTCAAAAAGAAGAAAGGCTTAATGGATACATGGGAGGATCTTGATATGTCTTCATCAGATGAAGCAAATGAAGCTGAGGAAGAGGCAAATATCTGTCTCATGGCAGACAGTGCATCAGAAAGTGAATACACTGATGCTGAGGTAATGGACTCTGACCCGTCACTCTTCAAAATGCTTTTGATGAACTGTTGCATGAGTCATCTATTCTATCACGAGAATATAAGAGGCTCAAAAAGAAATTTTCTAAACTGACTAGAGAATATGATAGGGTCTGCACTGAGAAACAAAACCTTAAAGATGAAAATGACATACTAAAATCAGTGAATGTCAGTCTAGCTGACAAAATGGTGTGTGAACCTGATGTTTCCTGTGAAGTTGCAAAACTGAAACAAGATGTAACATATCTGACAGATTCTCTGTCAAATCTTGTAGGTGGCTCAGATAAGCTTAGTCTCATTTTAAGGTACTCTCGGTCACCTCATGATAAATCTGGTCTTGGTTATGACAAAGAGAAGAAAGACGCATCTCACAAAAAGTCAAAACCACTTACACAGCACAGAGCTTCAAAAGTTCCAAATAAATATACTAAATCTAAGTCTAGCTCGTCCAACACCTTTTGCAAAGTGTGTGGAAAAAGTGGGCATATTACATCTAGATGCATACACAATAAACATGCTAAGCATACTTATCCGGTAACAACTAACAAGAAAGGACCCAAGTCAGTTTGGGTACCTAAAGACAAGATAATACCTGTTGCAGATTTGCTTAACAACAGGTAGAAAACAGATGTCTTGGTACTTGGACAGTGGCTGCTCATGACACATGACGGGAGAAAGGTCTATGTTCCAAAATCCTTAAGCCCAAAGATGGTGGCTGGGTCACATTTGCAGGAAATCAGAAAGGGAAAATCATTGGTATAGGTAAAATTGATAAACATCATTTTCCTTTCATTGATAATGTTCTTTTAGTAAATGGCTTAAAGCACAATCTACCGAGCATAAGTCAATTATATGACAGTTGATATGCAGTTTCTTTTGATAAGAACATATGTACTGTCAAGAAAGATGATGGATCACTTTTATTCACCGCAAAAAGGCAAAACAATCTCTATAAGATTGACTTGGAGGACCTCTCAAAGCAAAGTATCTCATGTCTAGTGTCCATTGAAGATGAACGATGGATTTGGAACAAAAGGCTAGGTCATGCAAGCTTGAAATTAATTTCAAAGCTAAACAAGCATAACCTCGTGAGAGGACTACCAAACCTTAAGTTCAGATCTGATGCTCTCTGTGATGCATGTCAAAAGGGAAAACAAGTCAAAGATTCTTTTGAATCTAAGAATGTTGTTAGTACCAATAGACCACTAGGGTTGCTACATCTTGATCTTTTTGGTCCAATAAGGACTGCCTATGTCAGTGGTAAGAAATATGGTCTTGTCATAGTAGACGATTACTCTATATGGACATGGGTTATGTTCCTAATTCATAAGGATGAGTCTTTTAAGGTCTTTTCTGTATTCTGTAAACGTGTACAGAATGAAAAAGGCATGTGTATCACTTCAATCAGAAGTGACCATGGGGGAGAATTTAAAAATGAGTTATTTCATAAGTTCCGTGAGGAAAGTGGTATCCTTCACAACTTCTCAATACCTAGAACACCACAGCAAAATGGTGTGGTAGAGAGAAAGAATATATCTCTTCAAGAGATGGGTAAGACTATGCTCAATGACAACTTTGTCCCTAGACACTTCTGGGCTGAAGCTGTTAATACTTCCTGCTACATTCAGAACAGAATATACATTAGACATATCCTGAATATGACTCCTTATGAACTGTGGAAAGGATGAAAACCCAACATATCTTATTTTCACCTTTTTGGTTGTAAATGCTATATACTGAATACTAAAGATCAACTTGGTAAGTTTGATGGTAAAACAGATAATGGAATACTATTAGGATATTTTGAAACATCTAAAGGCTTTAGAGTTTATAATTCTAGGACTCTGATAGTAGAAGAAAGTATTCATGTCAAGTTTGATGACAGACAGCCTGATAAGAAATTATCAGAGCTAGATGAAGCTTTTACAGATCTTGATCTAAATATTCCAGGAGACTCACCAGAGATAAAAGTTGATGATCAAGCAGATGAACCCACTCAACAACCAGAAACTTCCACTTTTCAACATGATACAGTTCAAAAATCTTGGTACTTCAAGAATTATCATCCGCAAGATCAGATCATTGGAAACCCCAATGACAAACTAAGAACCAGATCAACCTTCAGAGAACAAGATATTTCTGCACTAGTCTCTGAGTTGGAACCAAAGACAGTAGACGAGGCTCTGCTGGACGATGGTTGGATTCTAGCTATGTAAGAAGAACTCAATCAGTTTGAAAGAAGTGATGTTTGGACTTTGGTTCCCCTGCCCAAAGACAAATCAGTGATTGGAACAAAGTGAGTTTACAGAAACAAACTTGATGAAAATGGTAAGGTAATAAGAAACAAAGCAAGACTTGTTGCTCAAGGTTTCTCTCAAGAAGAAGGTATAGATTATACTGAAACTTTTGCACCTGTTGCTAGATTAGAAGCTATTAGAATTCTACTTTCATTTGCTGCACATCATAGTATTATGCTTTTTCAGATGGATGTTAAAAGTGCTTTTCTAAATGGCTTTATTAATGAAGAAGTCTATGTTATGTATCCTTCGGGTTTTGAGTCTGAAACCCATCCTGAACATGTATATAAGCTTAAGAAAGCTTTGTACGGTTTTAAGCAAGCTCCTAGAGCTTGGTATGACAGACTAAGTTCCTTTTCTTATGGAAAATGGATTCAATAGAGGAAAGGTTGACACAACCTTATTTAGAAAATCCATTAAGTCTAATTTCATAGTTGTACAAATATATGTTGATGATATTATTTTTGGTGGTACTAATGAATCTTTATGCAAAGAATTCTCTAAGTTAATGTAAAAAGAGTTTGAAATAAGCGTGATGGGAGAACTCAAATTCTTCCTTAGACTTCAAGTAAAATAAACCTTGGACGAGGTGCTCATCCACCAAACTAAGTATACAAAAGAGCTTCTGAAGAAGTTTAAGATGGATGATTGTAAGCCAATGAATACTCCTATACACCCCACTTCCATATTGAACAAAGATGATAAAGAGAAAAAGGTAGACCAAAAGGTATACAGAGGTATGATAGGATCTCTCTTATATCTTACTGTGTCTAGGCCTGATATTATGTTTAGTGTGTGTTTATGTGCTCGATTTCAATCTGATCCTAGAGAATCTCACTTATTAGCAGTTAAGAGAATTTTTAGATATTTCAAAGGTACTAGTAATCTTGGTTTGTGCTTTAAGAAAAATGAAGATTACAGATTAGTTGGTTTCTGTGATGCTGACTATGCTGGAGATAGAATTGAAAGAAAAAGCACTAGTGGAGGATGTCACTTCATTGGAGCTAATCTTGTCTCATGGTCAAGCAAAAGCCAAAGTACCATTGCCTTATCAATTGTTGAAGCTGAGTATATATCAGCTTCAAGTTGCTGCTCACAACTTCTCTGGATCAAACATCAATTGGAGGACTATAATGTGTTTGTAAGTCGTATTCCACTTATGTGTGATAATATTGCTGCAATAAATCTATCTAAGAATCCAATTTTGCATTCGAGAGCTAAGAATATAGAGATTAAACATCATTTTATTTGGGATTATATGCAAAAAGATGTATTTGATATACAATTTGTTGATACTGACCATCAATGGGCAGATATCTTTACTAAACCTCTTACAGATGACATATTTATCTTTATTAGGAAGCATCTTAATATGATATGTGTGGATTAATTTAAGCGTCCAGCCTTGAGAAAAATTTTGTTTTGTTCATCTTGCATCTACTACCTTGCATGTCTAATACCTATTAAAAGTTGTGCGTCTATTGCATGTTGTGTTGCACGTCTATATGTCGTGTCCACTATTATTGGTTACCGCGTCCATTGTATAGTTTCAGACGAGTCCACATCTGCCTGTGTTTAAGCATATTTTTATTTTGTCTCAATGACAAATTTATCCTTTATTCTCTTTGCTGAGTCAGTACTTCCATCAATCCCATCAAGATCTTTTTATAGTTCCAAGTTACCAATGCCGTTTTATCCATAATGACATGTCATGTCAAAAGTTTTTTTTAAACCTTTGGGATTCAAAAATCTTTTAAAAGTAATCTTTTCCCTCTGAGATATCTTTACACTTCCTTAACCTCTTGAGCTATCTCTCTCTCTCTGCTTTTAAACCCTAAGCTCTCTTATCACCTAAAATGGTTTCTTCTTCAAAACGTGGACAAGCTTAACTTGGCAATTGAGCATCATTTCAACTTTGGAGTGTTGCATGACTACAACTTAGACATAAGCAAGTATGTTAATGCAGCTGGATGGGTAGGACTCTTCACGGAGAAAGTCTGTCTTTCCCAACCTGATTAGGGATTTTTGGAGGAATGTTCAAGTGACTGATACTGACTTCTTCTCTACTGTGTTGAGAAAGAAGATTGTAGTCTCGGAGAAGACTATTGCTGATTCTATTTTATGTGCTCAGGAAGGTTTGGTTTTTACCGAGTCATGGGAAGCTGATTTGGGTGGCCCTAAGACCATTGAAGTCTGTCTCATGAAAGAAGATACAGTCAGAACTCACACTTGGAAAGCTGTTGAAATGAAGGACATTGTTCGCATCCTTTACCAGCTTCTTAATAAGGTGGTTCTTGAGACGCCCCGACTTCTTATTAAAGAAAACCAAAAATATTAAGACCTAATTTCGTTATTATTGTTAAACTGATATATATTAAAACAGAGGAAAAAGTAAAAAAAAAAAAACTTACAACATACACAACATATATATATATATATATATATACACACATACGTAACATGTACACCTCAAGACCTGATACAGTACAGTAGAGGGAATCCCATCAGTCGGATCCAAAAATGTACAAACTGATAATCAAACAGAAAATAAAACAACATCCTAAAGAGATAAGACACACTGACCATAGACTCTGTACTCAACTATGAGGATCCACTACTCGTCCTCCAATGTCTGGCTCATACGAGGTCCCATCAAGCTCTTCCATATAGACAAGACAGGGATAAGAAACCATATAACATCAAACGTGGAAAGGGTTTAGTAACATTTAATTAAATAACGGTACACCAAACATCCATCTCCCAAGTATAAATATAGGTAACACAATCATCTTCAATCCACATCTAGGATCTTTCCTCTACCCTCCATCATGATGCAATGCAAATGCTGTATGAATAATCTCCACAGATATCAGGCATATCCGGATATCACAACAATATAATCGACACGTCCCAAAGTCCCCGGCACACACCCTCGTCAGTGGATGGAGTGTGCCCACGCAAAGCAATGGGACTATAACTACACAACCCGGTGCACACCTCTGGACCACAATCCAGGATGCTCATGCAATGCATGAACTATAGCTGCGACTAAAATGAAATCTTCTCTGCACGGTCCGCCGTTAGCCTATCCCTGGGAATTCTCCCTCCGAGGCATAGACCCCACTCGACCATGTTTCAGGTCCACTCAACCATGTTTCAGGTCCTTCATATCACAGACCATGTTTCAGGTCATCCCCTAGTGCCATAATCGCTCATCATAATCTCATAGATAACCTCAAAATAATCTCATCTCATCAATCTCATCCTCATGTCACGATAATAATCTCGATTAGGCACTGCTATCACATATCATATGCAATCCCCAGTACATCCTCATGTCTCAACATAACTTGGAACTTACTCAACCTCTAAGCACAATCATAACACTCATCATATCATCACAATCATCATCATGTTATCCAAAATCATCATCATATATCATCATGTCCTAATATCATTTCCAAATAATAAATACCAAAATATAATAATAACAGTAATAAATATAATCACTTTCAAAAGAATAATTATAACATTCATGTTATCATTCATCAAGTACCAAGTTCAAGTCAACCAGTCAAACAGGCAATCATCATGTATTAGAATAATCATATATATATATATAGCGTAATGACGATAAACGCACAATTCCTATATCATCATTGGTACCATTAAGTAGTCCCCAATGTGGTATAGACATCGTCCATTACTCGCTCTCGTGTAGGTCTGGGTCGCCCTACGCCATTATCAAATTAAATGTAACCGCGCCGTTTCCGACGTTAAATAGTTTCTTTCCCCCACCTGGAGAGTCGTACGATGCTCGAAACGAAGCAAAACGAGACTTCCTTCCAATTTCTCAATTCTGCCCTCCGTGATTCTTGGGCCTCGGAGCTTCCAAAAATTCACCTAAGTGTCACATTACGAAGCACACGTTACTAGGAGTTCATTGACCGCGCTGTCGCCACGCGCCAAAAAGAACGAGCGATTATTAAAATAATGTAGTATAGAGCGACAACTCGAGTATCGTCTCTCAAGGACTCTTTAGTTGTTGTTATTATTAACAGAAAATCAAAAGTTAGTTTTGGGGGTTTTGGATTGAGATAAAATAAAGAAAACAAAACAATGAAAACAAAGCAGTTAAAGAGAATAGCAAATAAACTAAAGACGATTAACCTACTGTTCTTGGTTTCCCACTATCATTGGTTCAAATAAATCCAAGCCCTAAGCAGATTCTAATCCCCTTTCAGTTGTAGCAACAATTAACAAACGAAATCGCTACTACAGATATATGTTCCTATTCCCGAATTAAACAAACGGGGTTAAGCCCTCATGAACTAAACGAACATGAATGAACACACGCGAATTAAACAAACGCGATTAAGTATAGGAACATAGCATCACTAAAACGAATCAATACAATACTATACACTCCTGAATTAAACAAACATAAATGCATAACATAGTATTGAAAAGAGAAAACCAATAAAACAGGAAATACAGAACCTCAAATGTACATGGAAACTAATCCCAGTAGATTAATCTAGGAGACTAGCTCTCCATTACAGACAGAAGCACAAAAAAAAAGAAAATAAACTACTGGAAACTACTACTACTATCTATCAAAGACTAGCCAAAACTGGCTAACTCTAGCTTTTTTTCTCAGTTCTTCCTAAGACTACTTATATACACGTTTCTGGAATCAGAGAACTCGCGAGGCGAAGCCTCTTTCGCGACGCGGAAATTGTGAACAGTCTGCGACTTTTGATCTTCTCGCGAGGCGAGCATATCATTCGCGAGGCGAAACTCTTCAGATTCCAAACTGTAACGCCCGTGACCTTCAACATGCGCAAACCGTGATGGCTTCTGGTCTTCCAAGTCTCGCGAGGCGAATTGATTCAACTTCAAAACTGCCACAGCCATGATCGTCAACACGGGTAAACCGTGATCGTCTCTGACTTTTCAGGCTTGGGTGACTCGCGGGGCGAGATATCCTTCGCGGGGCGAGTGGCTCCAGATTTATTTTATTTTATTTTATTAACCTGAAAAACAGAAAATAACATAAGTGTTTTATTTAACTATAAATCAACTAAATTAACCTAAAAATACTTTATAGACTCAAAATGCTACTTAAGGACAATCAAGTCTAATTTGGGTGAAAATGATATAAAATAAGCACAAAGCCAAGGTCTTTACCAGTTATAAAACCAGTCAAACAGAGGCTCATCAAAATACCCCAAACTTAAACTTTGCTTGTCCCCAAGCAAACTAAAACTTAAAAACTTAAAAAGACTCAAGACCTGGCAAAACATGGCAAGCTTTAAGGATTCACTCAACCTTGCACAAATTTCAAGAAATATTTCAAAAGAATTTTTCTTCCAATGTTCCCCCCCTTTCAAACAAAACAATCCCCACAATCATTTATTCTAAACATCTGAGAATTTCATCATTCAAACAATCAGAAATCTAAGCAGGTAATCCAAGTCACACACAAAAGGGAGATCACCATATTCAAACAACTGCCTTCCTCACAAGGAAAATTTGTGTTTCAGTCAATCGCTCAATTTGTGTCAGGCTATCAACAGTTCACTCAATTTCACTTTTAAGAGCACTTCCCATAAATTTGATTTTCATCTCTAAATAGTTCCCACAGAAAACATGCAAGCAACATCAGAAGGTCTTTTATGGGTTGTAGTGGGGCCTGGCTAAGGGTAGGATATACAAAGGAACTAGGCTGAAGACCCTAGGAACTAAGAGAGCATGAAACATTTTTACACTTTGAAATTCCACTCAAGTTCCTTTCTTAATTTTTTTTTTCTTTATGCTTCTGGGTGGCTACAGCCTCTTTTATTTTTCTAATACTTTTTCTTTTTCTTTTTTTCTTTTTTTTATTGTTTTTTTTTTCAATCCCAAACAACACATTACACCTTGCAGCCACCCCAAACTTAGCTTCTTGTACCCATTCTAAGATTCCATGCTCTCCTAATCCTAAGATCGGGTTAACATGGTTTTCCAGATTTATGGGCTTATAACATTAGGTTATCAAGAATTAACAAGCTAATAGGCTCAATGGGGCTAACTAGGGAACATGCATTAGGAATTGGTTATTTTTGGCTAAGTAGCTATTTACAAAGAAAATGCCTAAATCATATGAAGCAAACACATAATCATGCAAACCATAAAGAGATTCAAGCAAATTCAGGAAAGTACAACTTGAAAAGTGATTTTCACACAATTTAAAACATGTTGGAGGCTCAAAACCTCACCTGGACATTTTTTTTTTTTTGCAAATTGCTTGACAGAGATTCTATCCCTAGTGTGTGCTTCCTATCACCCCAAACTTATCATAAATCATGCCATCATAATAAAATCTCAAAGTTCAGTTTTCAATCATATGGGGATCATTTTTCAAAAAAATTTCAAATCCTAGGGGGAAACAGTCAAAACATATTATGCCATCCATCTATGCAAATATTAATCAAATCCATCAAACTTGCCACTACAAGACTCAACACAACTCCTGAGCTTCTCAAATTATTCAGGAGCTTTATTCAAAACAAAACAGAAATAAAGCAAGGAAAAGAAAATTAAAAAGAAGAAAGGGTTAAGAAAACTCATTGAAGGGCGGTTTCACCAGGATCCCATTGCTTGTAGCATAAGGCCCA
The DNA here is from genome assembly GCA_030762895.1 of Sophora flavescens. NCBI lineage: Eukaryota > Viridiplantae > Streptophyta > Magnoliopsida > Fabales > Fabaceae > Sophora > Sophora flavescens. The sequence goes on along the minus strand of CM061064.1, from coordinate 234,218,552 downwards.
CGTGGTAGCCAAAGGGTGGAAGTTCATTCCATGCTTCCATGACTTGCTGCCTTGAATGGGAAGTGAGCACTTGACAATTATGATGACTCCTTCCAGTGCGGCGGACTTCTCACTCCTTCTTGGGTCACAGATGACCGCTTTCTCAACAAAATCCTCCCAATAAAATTGGGGTTCCACCACTTAGACTGGCCATGGTACAGAATCCAGAGCTTTAAACTCCATCACTAGTGGCTCCTCAGGGGGAGGTGGCAAACAGTTAGTTGGGGTTACTGGTGCTGCTTCATTTTCTGCATTTCCTTCATTCACTGCACTAACAAATTCATCACCTGCTATACATGCAGAAATTTCAGCACACACCACACAAAGGTTAGAGTTAGTAGAGTCAGTACATATATCACAATAAAATGAATCAGGAAAATTCTGAATGTCTGGAAATTCAGCAATTAATTCATCATCCACCCCATTACTCTCAAAACATGCATTTGATTTACTTGAATCATCTACTTCCAAAAGTTCTTCATTAACCTCAGGTACGGGGAAGCAGATGTCCTCCTGATCCTCCTTATCCTCATTTTCTATGTTTCCTGAACAGTATAAAGCTGCATAACAGTGTATACACAAAGCAGTGCCACCATCACAATAACAATCAGTACATGAATTAGAATCAGGGGATTCAACACTCAGTTCATCAATAGAAACATTATCAACATTATCATCAGAAGTGTCTTCAAGGGGCTGTGGAGTTAGCATTGCAGCCGAGTTGGCGGTAACTTGATCAATTAGAGCAGACAACTTCTAAGATTCAGCTTGGCTCCTCTGGTATTCAGCCTCCATCTTCTGTTGAAATTCAAGAAAGTTTGCTTCCATTTGTGCATTTATCTGTGCAGTCATCTGTTTGCACAGGTCCTCTAGGGAAGGTTCGGAAGGTGCAGCTCTGAAGGCAAGATAGTATCTACACAGGAAGGCTTCCTTCAAATCAAACCAGCTTGAGATGGACTTCTCATCAAGACAATACAACCAATCTCTTGCAGCGCCTTCAAGTGAGAACTGGAAAGCTTCCATCTGAATGTGTTCTTCTGTTATTCCTGCAGGTCTCAGCATTATAGAACAAGCAATCTGGAATTCCCTCAGATGCTTTTGCGGATTTTCACCTACAAAACCACTAAACCTTGGCAACCAGTGTGATAAACCAAGAAAATCAGGAAAATATATGCATGGTGGTTGTTCATAGTAAGCATTAGGCATGTAACCATATCTGTGATTATCCATGGGGAACAAACAACCAGACAATACAGACAAAACTAATTCAGTAATACAAAAAGTTTTTTTTTTTTTAAATTATTTTCTGCTAATAACAACAAACAAGAGTCCCCGGCAACGGCGCCAATTTTTGACCGCGCTGTCGCCACGCGCCAAAAAGAACGAGCGATTATTAAAATAATGTAGTATAGAGCGACAACTCGAGTATCGTCTCTCAAGGACTCTTTAGTTGTTGTTATTATTAACAGAAAATCAAAAGTTAGTTTTGGGGGTTTTGGATTGAGATAAAATAAAGAAAACAAAACAATGAAAACAAAGCAGTTAAAGAGAATAGCAAATAAACTAAAGACGATTAACCTACTGTTCTTGGTTTCCCACTATCATTGGTTCAAATAAATCCAAGCCCTAAGCAGATTCTAATCCCCTTTCAGTTGTAGCAACAATTAACAAACGAAATCGCTACTACAGATATATGTTCCTATTCCCGAATTAAACAAACGGGGTTAAGCCCTCATGAACTAAACGAACATGAATGAACACACGCGAATTAAACAAACGCGATTAAGTATAGGAACATAGCATCACTGAAACGAATCAATACAATACTATACACTCCTGAATTAAACAAACAGAAATGCATAACATAGTATTGAAAAGAGAAAAGCAATAAAACAGGAAATACAGAACCTCAAATGTACATGGAAACCAATCCCAGTAGATTAATCTAGGATACTAGCTCTCCATTACAGACTGAAGCACAAAAAAAAAGAAAATAAACTACTGGAAACTACTACTACTATCTATCAAAGACTAGCCAAAACTGGCTAACTCTAGCTTTTTTTCTCAGTTCTGCCTAAGACTACTTATATACACGTTTCTGGAATCAGAGAACTCGCGAGGCGAAGCCTCTTTCGCGACGCGGAAATTGTGAACAGTCTGCGACTTTTGATCTTCTCGCGAGGCGAGCATATCATTCGCGAGGCGAAACTCTTCAGATTCCAAACTGTAACGCCCGTGACCTTCAACATGCGCAAACCGTGATGGCTTCTGGTCTTCCAAGTCTCGCGAGGCGAATTGATTCAACTTCAAAACTGCCACAGCCGTGATCGTCAACACGGGTAAACCGTGATCGTCTCTGACTTTTCAGGCTTGGGTGACTCGCGGGGCGAGATATCCTTCGCGGGGCGAGTGGCTCCAGATTTATTTTATTTTATTAACCTGAAAAACAGAAAATAACATAAGTGTTTTATTTAACTATAAATCAACTAAATTAACCTAAAAATACTTTATAGACTCAAAATGCTACTTAAGGACAATCAAGTCTAATTTGGGTGAAAATGATATAAAATAAGCACAAAGCCAAGGTCTTTACCAGTTATAAAACCAGTCAAACAGAGGCTCATCATTCATATTCGAAAACGGAATTGAATTCCGACAAACGAAATGAAAGATATTACGAGAAACATAATGAACGGAGTTTCGACATAAAAGAGGATGATTTACCTTCACTTTTAGAAGAAAAGGAGAAGAGAACAAGATAGATATCCTCGCTACGATCACAACCACGTACTCCGTTTGGCGATTGGACCATCGAAACTCTCACACTCTTAGCTAGAAGCTCTTCTCTCTCTAAAAATTCTCTCTCTCTCTCTCTCTCTAAGACTCCCCTCTCTATTCTTTGGCCTCTCTCTACTCTCTGCTGCTGTTTTTCGTTTGGTGACTTAAGTGACTTAAGTCACTTAAGTTATCTTTTATTATTGCTGAAATTCGGGTCAGCGCTTGAGCGTTGGCTTTTCCACGCTCGAGCGTTGGAGGGTTGGTGGACCACCGCACCATGCAACCAATCAGGAGCTGCCACGTAAGCCCTAATTGACACATGGCAAGTCAAAGCATGGCCCTTGTCTGTTGACTTGGACGCTTGAGCGTGGATACTCCCACGCTCAAGCGTTGACTTCTGTCAAAAAGTCAACTATTTGCATTCAGGGTCCGTTCGACGTCCGATTGCGCTCAAATTCGAGATATAGACTTATTTGGACCTAATAAACAACCTAAAACCATAAAAAAGGCCTAATATAATCTCTAAGTCCAAAATTCTTATTTCACACTCGGACGTCTCAAAGACGCTCACCGGGAAAACCCTAATTAGTCTCTATGCCTCAAACTTATCCGAAAAAGTCGCGTACTTAACATGCAAGGGTTTATAAACCTCAAACAACATCTTAACTATGTATTCCAAGTCCTAACCCTAAACCTCATACGTAAACCACACATAAAATTACGGATGTTACATTTCTACCCCCCATAAAAGAAATTCCGTCCTCGGAATTTACATACCTGAAAACAGATGGGGGTACTGCCGCTGAATGTCCGCCTCACGCTCCCAAGTAGCATCTCCAGTAACACTATCCTATATGACCTTGACCAAGGGAATTTGTTTACCATGGAGTTGTTTAATCCTTCTATCCGTAATCTTAGACGGTAAAGCCTCATATTCCAGATTCTCTCGGAGTTGTATTGACTCAGGCTCAATGACATGAGAAGGATTAGGGTAATATTTTATCAACTGGGATACATGGAAGACATCGTGAAGGTTGGAAAGGTGAGGCAGTAAGGCCATCTGGTAAGCTACTGGACCAATTCGTCGAAGAATCTGAAATGGTCCAATGAATCCGGGAGTGAACTTTCTAGACTTTATAGCTCTACCAATTCCTGTCTTCGGAGTGACTCTCAAGAACACGTGATCACCTTCTTGGAACTCCAAGGGCCTCCTCCTCTTGTTACTGTAGCTTCTCTGCCTATTCTGCGCTTCCTTCATTCTCTCTTTGATTTTCCTGACTTGCTCCGTAGTTTGCTGTACCACATCAGGACCCAACACTTGGCTCTCGCCAGTCTCATACCAACACAACGGAGTCCTGCACTTTCTCCCATACAGAGCCTCATACGGTGCCATCCCAATACAACTATGGAAACTGTTATTGTACGTGAACTCAATCAAAGGTAAGAACTTATCCTAACTGCCAACATGTTCCAACACACAGGCTCTTAAAAGATCCTCCAATGACTGAATTGTTCTCTCCGACTATCCATCCGTCTGTGGATGATAAGCAGAACTCATCCTCAGCTTTGTTCCCAAAGCATCGTGTAACTGTCTCCAAAATCTAGATGTAAATCTGGGATCTCGGTCTGAGACAATACTTGATGGCACACCATGCAACCTCACTACTTCCTTGATGTAGATCTGGGTCAACTTCTCAAGACTATAACTCTCACCAATGGGTAAGAATTGAGCACACTTCGTCAACCTATCAATGATAACCCAAATAGCATCAAACCTCTTCAGAGTTTGTGGTAATACAACCACAAAGTTCATCGCTATGCTATCCCACTTCCACTCTGGGATATCCAAGGACTGCAACAACCCGGCGGGATTTTGATGCTCTATCTTTGCTTTCTGACATACCAAACATGATAGAACATACTCCGCCACTTCTCTCTTCATCTTTGGCAACCAAAACATCTTCTTCAAGTCTTGGTACATCTTGGTGGCTCCTGGGTGAAAACTCAGGTTACTTTTATGTGCCTCCTCTAAGATCATCTTCCTAATCTCTAAGTCCTCTGGCACACATATCCGATCCTTAAACCTTAACACTCTATCTGATCCTCTCCTAAACTCTGAAACCTTACCCTCATCTACACCTCGATTCACATCCACCAAATATTCATCCTGACCCTACTTAACCTTAAGGTCTCTCAAAAACTCACTACTGATGGTGATCATACCTAAGCATATTCTATCCTCAATCAAATCCATACCTAGGTTCAAATCTCTAAACTGTTCAAGCAACTCCATCTCTTTCACCATCATTACGGATACTTTCAAGGATTTCCGACTTTGTGCATCTGCCACAACATTAGCCTTCCCTGGATGGTATTGACGATCAAACTCATAGTCCTTAATGAATTCCATCCATCTACGCTGCCTCATGTTCAGCTCCTTCTGATCAAACAAATACTTTAAACTCTTGTGATCACTGAACACATTAAACTTAGCTCCATAGAGATAGTGTCGCCATATCTTCAATGCGAACACTATGGCTGCCAACTCCAGATCATGGGTCGGGTAATTCCTTTCATGAACCCTCAACTATCGGGAAGCATAAGCCACAACTCTTCCCTCTTGCATCAAAACACAACCCAATCCTTGATATGACGCGTCACAGTACACGTCAAACTGTCCTAATGGATCTGGTAACGTCAGCAGAGGAGATGTAGTCAACTTCTCCTTTAGCTTCTGAAAGCTCTCTTCACACTTCTGTGTCCAAACAAACGCCGTACCTTTTCTCGTTAACTGCGTCACAGGTAACGCAATCTTCGAGAAATCCTCGATGAACCACCTATAATACCCGGCTAATCCTAGGAAACTCCTCACCTCACTCGCTGACTTAGTCCTCTCCCACTTAATCACGTCCTCTACCTTAACTGGATCAATAGCTATCCCTTTCTTGTTGATTACATGCCCTAGAAACTGTATTTCCTCTAACCAAAATTCACACTTGGATAGCTTAGCATACAACTGCCTATCTTTCAACACCTGTAACACCACTCTCAGATGTTCCTCGTGTTCTTCCCGACTACGGGATTATATAAGAATATCATCTATAAACACCACAACAAACTTGTCGAGGAACGGTCTAAAGATCATGTTCATGTAATTCATGAACACTGCTGGAGCATTAGTTACACCAAAAGGCATAACTAGGTACTCGTAGTGTCCATACCTCGTCCTGAAAGTGGTCTTAGGTATATCCTCCTTCTTCACCCTAATCTGATGGTATCCTGATCTTAAATCTATCTTGGAAAACACCGAAGCTCCCTTCAACTGATCCATCAGATCATCTATCCTAGGCAACGGATATTTGTTCTTAATTTTAACTTTATTCAACTTCCTATAATCCGTGCACAACCTAGAACTTCTGTCCTTTTTCTTGACAAACAATACCGGTGTTCCCCAAGGCGAAACACTCAGTCTGATGAATTCCTTCTTCATCATGTCATCCAGCTATTTCTTCAACTACGCCAACTCCACTGGTGACATCCGATAATGAGCTACTGATATAGGTATGGTCCCTAGTATGAGATCTATAGCGAACTCCACCTCCCTCTCTGGTGGAAAACCTGGAACATCAGGAGGGAAAACCTCAGGAAACTCTCTCACGATAGGCAAAGAATACATACACGGAGTCTCCTTAGCTTCCAAAGAGAAAACCATCACATACTGCTGAGACTCGTCACTCCTCATAGCTGTTCCTTCATTGGCAGATACTATGCTAGAAGGCTCAAGAAAGGATAAGGTCTTTTGGGCACAGTCTAACACTACATGGTTAGACGAAAGCCAATCCATGCCAAGGATAACGTCTATCTGCTGCATAGGCAAACAGATTAGATCTACCATAAATGTCTTATTTTCAACAACTATAGGACACTGTAAGCAAACAGACAAAGTGATCAAAGGATCACTGGTAGGGGTAGATACCATCAAAGTATATGGTAGCTGGGAAACGAGCAAGCGTAAATGATCCACACACTCATGGGACACAAAAGAATGTGTAGCGCCTGAATCAAACAACACAGACGAGAGTCTGCCAGATATTAAACACATAACTTGAATAAGATCTGCAGATTGAGAGGACTCAGATCCTCTCACTGTAAACACCCTCCCCGTGGCCTGAGGTCTGACCGTCTGTCGTCCCGCTGCTGGAACTCCTCTCCCGGCTTCTCCTCTGGAACCATTAGCTCCTCTACCGGCGGCTGACTGTTGCTGTACCGCTCTCTGTCGGCAATCCCAAGCAAAATGACCTGGTTTGCCACAGACGTAGCAACCAGATCTATCTGTGCAATTCCTGATATAATGTGAACCTCTGCATCTGAAACACACTGGGGCCTTCTGCTGTTGGTCCTCTCTGGTAACTGGTGCTGGTGGTGCAGATATATGAGCGCTCTGTTCCGATCTAGTGTATGGTCCTCTCCTCCACTGAGAACCTCTATCACCTCTTCTCTGATGACCTGCTCTGGTAGGACCCCCACTACGCTGTTGTATCTGCTCTGCAGCCTGCCTCTGGTCCACACTCTCAATGGCACTGCACCCCTCCACAAGCTCTAGGAAACTCAGGATATCCAAGGGCACTATAGCCCTCCTCAACTCATGCCGTAAACCCTCCTCGAATCTCTGGCACATCCAGTGCTCATATGGAAACCTCTGGTAGAACTCAGAAAACTGAATCAGGGCCTCGAATCTGGCCGCGTAATCACCAACAGACCTATTCCCTGCTGGAGACTCGTGAACTCTCTCTCCTTCTCGCGTCTGACTAACCGTGGGAAGTACTTCTCAAAGAAACACTCTCTGAACAGCTCCCAACTGATCAGTCTGCCCTCAGCCTCTAGCAATCTCTTCTTACCTCTCCACCATGACTCAGCCCCTCCGGTTGTCATGAAGGCGGCATAGGTCACCTTCCTATCATCTCTGCATCTCATGGTATCAAAGATCTTCTCGAGCTCCTGAATCCACCACTCTGCTCGCTCTGGATCATACTCTCCACTGAACTATGGTGGCTTACCTTTGAGAAAGGTAGCCAATCCTGCATCCTCAGTCTCAGTGGCTCTCCTCATATCCTGCTGCTCCTGTAACTCTGCCTCTCTCTGTACCCTCTGAGCATTCTGTTGCGCCTGCTGTAACAGAACGGATGCTAACTCGCGGATAGTCTGAAGAGTCTCGGCGGACTCTCCTCCACCTCCAATCCCTACCTCTGGCTGATGAGGCTCATCTTCTACACCCTCTATCGCTCTACCACCACCACCACGTCTGCCACGTCTTCTACCTCTACCTCGAGCCATGATCCTGTCCAAAGGAATCTTTAACTCACATCAGTATGACATATAATACTACATAAAACTGGAATATAAATACTATATGTCATAGAAATGTCGCGTTCAGATTCACTACCAAACATCTAAGCATAGTTGTTATCCGATGTGGATTCAACTAAATGGCCAGTTCACCCTAATCACAGTTCTCACAGTCCGTTTCAGAACTGAACTGCTCTGATACCACCAAATGAGACGCCCCGACGTCCCATTAAATAAAACCAAAAATATTAAGACCTAATTTCGTTATTAACGTTAAACTGATATATATTAAAACAGCGGAAAAAGTAAAAAAAAAAAAACTTAAAATACACAGAACGTATATATATACATACATAACATATACACCTCAAGGCCTAATACAGTACAGTAGAGGGAATCCCATCAGTCAGATCCCAAAATGTACAAACTGATAATCAAACAAAATAAAAACAACATCCTAAAGAGACAAGACGCACTGGCCAAAGACTCTATACTCAACTATGAGGATCCACTACTCGTCCTCCAACGTCTGGCTCATACGAGGTCCCATCAAGCTCCTCCATAGCTGGCTCCCCCAAAGGATCTTCTCATCACGATCACAAAAAAAAAATGCAATATAGAGAAGACAGGGATAAGAAACCATATAACATCAAACGTGGAAAGGGTTTAGCAACATTTAATTAAATAACGGCACAGTAAACATCCATCTCCCAAGTATAAATATATGTAACACAATCATCCTCAATCCACATCGAGAATCTTTCCTCTACCCTCCATCATGATGCAATGCAAATATTGTATGAATAATCTCCTCAGGTATCGGCCATATCCGGATATCACAACAATATAATCGACACATCCCAAAGTCCCCGACGCACACCCTCGTCCGCGGATGGAGGGTGCCCACGCAAAGAAATGACACTATAGCTACACAACCCGGTGCACACCTCTGGACCACAATCCAGGATGCTCATGCAATGCATGAACTATAGCTGCGACTAAAATGAAATCATCTCTAGACGGTCCGTCGTTAGCCTATCCCCGGGAATTCTCCCTCCGTGGCATAGACCCCACTCGACCATGTTTCAGGTCCCTCATATCACATACCATGTTTCAGGTCACCCCCTAGTGCCCTAACCGCTCATCATAATCTCATAGATAATCTCAAAATAATCTCATCTCATCAATCTCATCCTCATGTCACGATAAGAATCTCGGTTAGGCACTGCTATCACATATCATATGCAATCCCCAGTACATCATCATGTCTCAACATAACTTGGAACTTACTCAACCTCTAAGCACAATCATAACACTCATCATATCATCACAATCATCATCATGTTATCCAAAATCATCATCATATATCATCATGTCCTAATATCATTTCCAAATAGTAAATACCAAAATATAATAATAATAATAATAAATATAATCACTTTCAAAAGAATAATTATAACATTCATGTTATCATTCATCAAGTACCAAGTTCAAGTCAACCAGTCAAACAGGCAATCATCACGTAATAAAATAATCACATATATATATATATATATATATATATATATATATATATATATATATATATATATAGCGTAATGAGGATAAACGCACAATTCATATATCATCATTGGTACCACTAAGTAGTCCCCAATGTGGTATAGACATCGTCTATTACTCGCTCTCGTGTAGGGTCTGGGTCACCCTACGCCATTATCTAATTAAATGTAACCGCGTCGTTTCCGACGTTAAATAGTTTCTTTCCCCCACCTGGAGAGTTGTACGATGCTCGAAACGAAGCAAAACGATACTTCCTCACACATTCTCAATTCTGCCCTACTCGATTCTCGGGCCTCGGAGCTTCAGAAAATTCAGCTAAGTGTCACATTGCGAAGCACACGTTACTAGGAGTTCATATTCGAAAACGGAATTGAATTCCGAAAAACGAAATGAAAGATATTACGAGAAACATAATGAACGGAGTTTCGACATAAAAGAGGATTATTTACCTTCACTTTTATAATAAAAGGAGAAGAGAACAAGATAGGTATCCTCGCTACAATCACAACCACGTACTCCGTTTCGCGATTGGACGATCAAATCTCTCACACTCTTAGCTAGAAGCTCTCCTCTCTCTAAAACTTCTCTCTCTCTCTCTCTCTCTCTAAGACTCCCCTCTCTGTTCTCTGGCCTCTCTCTACTCTCTGCCTCTGTTTTTCGCTTGGTGACTTAAGCGACTTAAGTCACTTAAGTCATCTTTTATTTTTGCTGAAATTCGCGCTAGCGCTCGAGCGTTGGAAACCTAGCGCTCGAGTGTTCCAACGCTTGAGCGTTGGAGGGTTAGTGGACCATCGCGCCATGCAACCAATCAGGAGCTGCCACGTAAGCCCTGATTGACACGTGGCAAGTCAACGAATTCATGAAATTGGTAAGGACTCCTGAGGAGCAAGCTAGGATCTTAACTGAAAAACTAATGTCGGCTGCAGACTTTGGTAAAATGAATATAGTTAACATGAAGCTCAGTATCTATGCTGCTACTGCAATGACCAAAACTTAGGAGATGATGAAAATAAAAGAGGAAATGGTGGAACAAAACATTGCTGAGGCTATGGTGCCAAAGAAGAATATCAAGAAAAAGACCACTACAGCAAGGAAGCCTGCCAAGAGACCAGCTGGTGGCATTGTTATCTGGGAACCTTCTGATGCTCCTGTTGTGAAGAAGCAAAGAAGAGTTATCTTATCACACAATGAGGACGAGGAAGCTGATGAGGACAGAGTTCCTATCAGTACCATCTTGAAGAAGAAAAAGACTTATGTTGCTGCTGCTGAGGCCGTTGTGCCTGTCTCAACGAAACCCAGAAGGCAACCGGCAGGAAAGACTAGAACCACTAAGACTTCTAAGGTAACCATCTCTGCTAGTGATCATGTTCAAATAGCGGTAGATGCCTTAGTGTCTAGTCTAGAAACTAGAGTTGATGATTTTTCTGTTGACGATAACATTGCTGTCTCCACTCCAGATGATGTATACATTCCCACACCCCTCTCACCCCCAACCAACACAAATTGACCAAACCACAAACTTGCATACATCTTCACATGTTCACTCACAAATAACCACCTCATCCAGACCACAATTTCAACCAATTATCCCTGCCGATGATCCTTGGTTCAATCAACTAGATGATGGCATTTCCCCTAGCGCTCCCTTCCCAAAAGCCTTAAGAACCTTATTTCCCTTCACCCCAATTTCTGACATTTTTTATGGCAAATCTGAGGATTGGGCCAAAGTAAAAAGGGAATGGAGAGTTTTGTTTCTCATTCACCAACCTGAACCTGAACATATTCCTAACAGGTGGTACCCCCTACCAGAGTATGAGGAAGAAATAAGTCCACCTGTTGAACCCTTCCATTTACCTCATCCTGACTGCAAATTAATCACAAAAGTGCCTTCACAAATGCACAACAACATAGGACCCTTAGTCACTCACCTGCCCCCTGATCAAATCCTCCCCCCCCCCTCCCCACCCCCAGAAAAATCTATCCTAACTTTGTCAAAACTCCACCTCTCTTACCCCTCACTGATGGAGTTGAGAGACACATAATACCTTTATAGGAGACAGACCCTCTAAGAAAGAATCTTCCTACGATCCCTGAAAGAAGAGCAAGATCGTCAAAGCATATTCCCATAATCATGACCATTGAAACTAAATGGGTATCCTTTGAGCATCCCAGAGTCTATGGGAAGGCCTCTGATTTCTTCCTGGATCAGCTCATCTATAAAATGCTGAAGTGGGAATTCAGTCATTTCAGAGTTGATAGAGCCGCACATTTTGTCCCTCCATCCTGGCTGAGACGTAGTGAAGCAACAAGAGTTAGAATCATGCCTTACAAAATCTGTCCAAGACTGTCGATGGTAGATCTGAATAAGGACAAGGACAAGAAGAACAGAAGATTCAAATGAGTCATGCCTGAAGCTGAATTAGCAATGCTTGATCTACATCAAGAAACTTTTGACTACTCAATGCTGGATTTCTTTTTGCATACAAAATCCATTGGGTTGATCAATGAACAACGTGCTGCAGATTTCTGGAAATCTCACATTATTCACTGCACACGAGAAGCATCTTCCTCTGGACTGACCCAAGAAGAGAAGAAAGAAATTCCCAAAGTCAGAGGAAAGTGTGGTCTTTCTAACTTTCGGTACATGATCTATAAATACCTTTGGGGACTTCCTATAACAAGCCGAGATGTGGAATTCTCCTACCCCATCAAATGGGCAAATGAAGTATCAGTGACCCCTTTACCCCTTCTAGTGATTAATCCTACTTCGTCTTCACCTCCTTCTGAGCTTCTAGAAGTTGAAATTGTAGTTGAAGGACCTGGCATGAATGCCACTATTTTTGGCTCAGGTGGTCATGAAGAAGAAACTGCCGAGTCCTTCTCCAAACAAAGCTCATCAGGAAAGCATTCTTCTCAACCACTAACTTTGGTTGTGATGCACCCTTCAGATCACCCTGAACACTCCAGAGCCTTAAGCACTTTTCAAGAATCTGCTGAGAGTTCAAGACAACATGCTCTGCCACAGAACCTTGAAGAGATACTTGGCAAAATAGTTGATGACAGAGTTGGAAAGATAGTTGATGAGAAGGTTGAGAAGATGACTGAGAAAATTAAGGAGGATGTCCAACAACAAGTTCAAACATCAATGGCTCCAACCTTAGAAGTTGTCAATAAAATGCTGGAATTCCTCATGGATTTCAAGAAAAGCCAGACTCAAAACCCTCCACCTCCACCACCTCCTCCTGCCTAACTTAACCTTTTATCTTTCTTTTTATATAATGACAATGATGGTCCACTCCTTTTTACCTTTTTGACCGATGACAAAAAAGGGGAGAAAGGAAAGAAAATAGATTATATATATATATATAGAAAGTCAGTTTTTGAAACAATCATATCTGTCTGCATATGCATATTCTGTTTTCTACTTGATAACTGCTCTGATACTTATGTTTGCCTATTTGCTCTGATATCTGCTGACTATGCTTATTTATTCCTTCGTATAGACTCTTAGTTTGATAAGTTGTTGCACTTATCTATTAGCTTATATGAAGTTTGTCTCATATGCTTTTACTGATTATTTATCTGAATGCTTTGTCTTAGGGGGAGCCCTGTAGGCTCTCTTAGACTTTGCTTTTCAAATTTAATTTGTTTTGTCATCATCAAAAAGGGGTAGATTGTTGGAACCAAAGTGGTTTTGAACTAAATAATCTCTATGTTTTGATGTTAACAAAAAGATTAAATTTGCTTGGCAAAGTGTTAGTTTAGATCTAACATGTGCTTTCAGTTATACAGGAATATCTAAATATACGTAATAGAAACTTGGGATAAGTTTTCATTGAAAAATACGCATCCACCCTTGTAGACAGGCTGCTCAATGTTTTGGTAAAAGTTATTTATTTAAGTAGACTGGTTTTCTTAAGTAGACGAGGTTCTAAATGCTTACTAGATGGAAAGCAAAATAACTTCTGAGATACAGCAAGTACAAAGACTGTATAGTAAACGTGTCTAGATTTCCACATAAGCAGATGAAAGTAATTGATAAAATTGAATGAACTAAAAAATAAAGTAATTAGGTAGATGAGCTCTATCTGCCACATCACCAAACGGAGATCTTTATAACTCATTGAGGTATAGCAAGTCCAAAGACTTGATAGACGAGAGGATATGCAACGTCATCAGACGAGCAAAATAATTTGTTGAAACAAACTTGGTCTCACATATAACTAAGTAGACGGAGTTTTTAAAGTAGACGAGCTCCATCCTTGAATGAATAAATGCAATCCAAATCTCTTGATAAATGATTGATATTTATTTCAACAGAATATTTGTTCTTCACATTTGTTTTATCTGCTTTAATGTTTTACCTTGTTGTAAAAGAAACATAGTACCATCAAGAAATGCAAAAAGCAGAATCGTACAATGAGATACTGCAAACGATCTGTACAATGACAACTTTATGATTGAAAAAAGATGGATTGTACACAAAAGAGGAACAACAAGTTCTCAAGTTGCTATACTCAGAGCAGTGAGCCTCCAACTTTATTCCATCTCGATAACCAAGAGTACTATTCAGCATTGCCACAATCAAGCTATCAGTCACAACTGATATCATGCATTAAATGCTATCTCTAAACGGGATTATTCAAAATAATCGTTGAAGAAATACAAGTGAAGAAGAAGGTCACTATAAATAGAAGACCTGAGAGACTGAAGAACGACTCTTGCCAGCAAAACCTTGCTAGCTCAACTTTTGCCATTCAATAATCACTCATATTTCCTTAAGAGCAAGAGTCTGTATTCTTTAGTTTGAATATTGTGAAAATATTCATCTGATCTTAAACTTTCATATCCTCACAAATAATGAGTTAAGAAGATCAAGCGTTAAATATCTTTGTTAGAGTTAGAGCCTGAAAAGGCTTGGTAAGAAAGAAATGCTTGTAGCTTGGAGAGGTGTTGAATACTTGGTTGTAATCTATTTGGAATATAGTGGAGAAAAACCTTCAAGTAGAAGGGACTGGACGTAGCTCTTGGTTGGAAGAGAGTGAACCAGGATAAAACATCTTGTGTGATTCTTCTATCTCTAAACTCTTACAACATTGTTTGTTTTCTTACTAACTGAGGGGTTTTGATATTGCTTTTGTTAAAGCTTTATAAAAGATCTATTTCTCTATGCTTGCTTCTGATTCTAATCTCCTTGTATGCAAAAATTGTTTTAAAGGTTGTTTTCGAAAATTATTAACAAACACAATTCAACCCCTCTTCTTGTGTTTGCCTGTGTCAACTTCAACACAACCTTTTCTTATTCATTTTAGGGCTTTTATTTCATAACATCTAATTTGTCTTTTGACCATTAAAGCAGGGTTGCAGCTCATGCTGTCATGGCTAATGGTGAAGTTACCCATACATTGCAAGATGATACGACACAACCATTCTAGTATAACCATTACCATTATATGTAGATGTTGATCTTCCAAACACGCTTACAAAGCTACTCAACAAGGAGTTTTGATGATGAACACCAAAGACACATTTCCAACTTATGAAGACTTGTAATAGTTTTAGGATTTTGATGCATGATCTAAAAATTAGAGGTTTAAGTATTTGACTCAAGCAAAATATTTTTTAAAAGGTCTTAAACATCAAAATGATTTTAAATAAAAATATATAGAGAATGTTTAAAACTAAATGGAATTATTTTTGCAAAGAGTTTTGAACCAAAAAACATTATTTTTAAGTAAAGTAATCAATTACTTTTGAAAGTAATCTATTACCACGTGTTTCTTTGTAATCTTGTTTTTTTTTGGCAAAAAGTAATCGATTACTTTTGAAAGTAATCGACTACTTTTGGGTTGTTACAGAAAAGTAATCGATTACCACGTGTTTCTTTGCAATCTTGTTTTTCTGACAAAAAGTAATCGATTACTTTTGAAAGTAATCGACTACTTTTGGGTTGTTACAGAAAAGTAATCAATTACTTTTGAAAGTAATCGATTACTTTTAGTGTAACAGAAAAACGGAATTTTCCATTTCACTCTCTATATAAAGGGACTTTTCAGAAATAATTAAAAACGAAATTTTTTTGATGTTTTCTGTGTTGTTATGCTGTCAAATTGATTACTTGAGCCTTCTTCTTCTAATTTCTAATTTTTTATCATTAATGCTTTTTAGAAGTGATGCATCTTTAAAGTGTAATAGTTTTGATAGCATTAATTGATTTGTATTTGCTGTTTTTAGAATTGGCTGGGGTATCCCAATTTGTATATAAGGTGGGGTATCCTTAGGTGACTGGTTTCTTGAGTGGGGAATCTCAAGTTAGAATAAAGGTGGGGAATCCTTTATGTTTGTATACTTGTAAAAATTGTGTAATTTTTGAAGTATAGTGGTGATACTCAAGTGTATGCTTGAGGACTGGATGTAGAACACTCAGGTTGTGTTCGAACCAGTATAAGTTGGTGTGATTCCTCTTCCCTTTATCTCTTGAATTTTTGTTATTAACATTGAAATTGGTTATATGCTTTATGATATTGGTGATATATTCCATATTGTTCATGTTGTGTTAAATTCTTGAATTGTGGTCATATTCTTGCAAGATTCCATATTGTTCTTGTTTCTTATTATTCTCTCTTTTCTTTGATCTATTTGGTGCATCATTAAAAGAGAGGCAAAAAGTTTTTGTAAGAAATTAATATTTTCTACGAGTTTTACAAAACCTCAATTCACTCCCCATCTTGAGGTGCCTTTTTATTTCAACAATTGGTATCTAAAGCTAGGGTCTTGATTAAGGCTTAATCGCTCTCAACATTTTTTTTCGAAAATGGTACTTGACTCAAGTAGGAAAAATAAACACATTTCTATCACCTCTCCTCCAATTTTTGATGGTGAAGGATATCCTTATTGGAAGGCAAGGATGAAAATTTTTATTGAAGGAATAGACATAGACTTATGGGAAATTATTGAAAATGCTCCCTTCGTCCCCAAACATTGTGTTGGAGATGAAGAGAGAAACAAACCCAAAAGTCTATGGACTAAATATGAAAAGCAAAAAGTTCAACTTGACTTTGAAGATAAGAATATCCTCACCATCGCTTTGCTAATTGATAAATTCTTTCGCATTTCTAATTGCAAGTGTGCAAAATAAATCTAGGACACTTTACAAGTGACCCATGAAAGAACAAGTGAGGTGAAAAGATCAAAAATTAACACCTTGATGCATCAATATGAGTTGTTTAGAATGAAACATGATGAATCCATAAATGATGTGCAAAATCGTTTTCAACTTATTGTTAATCAATTGCTTTCTTTTGAGAAAACTTTCACTAATGAAGATCTTGTGACTAAGGTGCTTAGGCGTCTTAGTAGAGAATGGCAACGAAAGGTAACGGCCATCATGGTGTCTAGGGATCTAACAACAATGTCTCTAGCAACTTTGTTTGGAAAGCTCAAGGAGCATGAGTTGGAGCTAACAAGGCTCAAGGAGAATGAAGAAGTGGATAAAAAGGGCAAAGGAATATCACTTATGGCTTCTTCCTCCAAGAGAGATGAAAGTGACAAAGAAAGCATTGACACCAATGATGAAGACCAAGAGAATGAGGAAATCAACCTACTAGTAAGGAGATTTGGCAAGTTCCTCAAAAGTAAAGGAAATTGGAAAAGGTACAACAATTCCAAGAAACCTACCAAGAAAGATGCACCATCATCAACACCTCTATGCTATGAATGTGGAAAGCCCAGGCACGTCAAATTTGAACGTCCTACTCTCCAAAAGAAAGATAAAGGTGACAAGAGGCCTAAAAATGAAAAGAAAGGGAGAAGGGCATACATTGCATGGGAGGACAACGACATTAGCTCATCAAGTGGTGATAGCACGGATGATGAAGTTTCAAATCTTTGCTTGATGGCAAGTCAAAAAGATGACCAAGAGGTAAGTGATGGTGAATTTGCATTATCTTTCAATTATGATGAATTGCAATTAGCCTTTTAAGAATTGCATGAGGAATCTATAGAATTGCTAGAAAGGTAACCAAACAAAAGTCAATAATCTCTATGCACGAAAATGATAAAATAAAATTAGCTAAAGAGATAAATGACTTGAAATTAGAAATTAATTCTATGACCTTGATGCATGATAGTTCTATAAATGAAAAACCTAGTTCCTCAAAGTGTGATCAATGTATGCATCTTGAAAAGGAGAATAAGGACCTAAGAAACACTCTTGCTAGGTTTACTAATGGAAAAAGAAATTTAAATACCTTGCTTGGTAATCAACAATCACCTTTAGTAAAAACCGGTCTAGGCTATAATTCCTATGCTAAGAAAGAAATACAATCAACACTATTTGTTCCATCTAGTGAAAATGCAAGAAATAAAGTAATATGTCATTATTGTTGTAAACATGGCCATATTTCTCCTAAATGTTATATTTAAAGAATTGGTATTGTGAAAGCCAAGATGATGTGGGTTCCTAAAAATATGGTTCCCAAGACTAATATTCAAGGACCCAAACAAGATTGGGTACCTAAGAACTAAACTTGTTTTGTAGGATTGCTTGAAGACCCAAGGAAAAGAATGGTATCCTGATAGTGGGTGCTCCAAGCATATGACGGGAGACATCACAAAGTTCATTCATCTCTCCCCAAAGCAAAGTGGTCACGTAACCTATGGTGACAACAATAGAGGTAAAATTCTTGATATTGGTAAAATAGGAAATGAGTCTACTACTATTGAAAATGTTCTTTTAGTAGATGGTTTAAAGCATAATTTACTTAGTATAAGTCAATTTTGTGATAAGGGTTATAAGATTGTGTTTGATAGTAAATGTTGCATGATTGAATGTTTGCATGATAATGAAATTAATTTTGTTGGAAAAAGAATTAACAACATTTATATGCTAGACCTAGGTGACATCAATAATAATATTCAATGCTTGTTGAGTAAAAATGATGAGGCTGGGTTATGGCATAGAAGGGTAGCACACATTCACATGGACCATCTTAACAAACTAATTTCTAAAGACTTAGTTATAGGTCTCCCTAAAATCAAGTTTCAAAAAGAAGGCTTATGCGATACTTGCCAAAAGGGTAAGCAAGTTAAAACTAGCTTTAGATCAAAGAATATAGTCTCTACTAATAGACCACTACAACTATTGCATATAGATTTATTTGGACCATCTAGAACAATGAGTCTAGGTGGAAATTATTATACACTTGTGATTGTTGATGATTTTTCAAGGATTACATGGACTCTTTTTCTTGCGCATAAAAATAATGATTTTCATGCCTTTAGAAAATTAGCTAAACAAATTCAAAATGAAAAGGATCTAAAAATTGCATGTATTAGAAGTGACCATGGAGGTGAGTTTGAAAATCATATTTTTGAAATTTTTTTGTGATAAGTATGGTATTACTCATAATTTTTCGGCCCCTAGAACCCCTTAACAAAATGGTGTTTTTGAGAGAAAAAATAGGTCACTAGAAGAATTAGCAAGAACCATGTTAAATGAATCAAATTTACCAAAGTATTTTTGGGCCGATGCGGTTAACACCGCTTGCTATGTAACTAATAGAGTTCTAATTAGACAAATAATTAAAAAGATTCCCTATGAGTTATAAAAAGGAAGAAAACCCAACATAGCTCACTTACATGTTTTTAGATGCAAATGCTTTATTTTGAATAATGGTAAAGACAATCTTGGCAAGTTTGATGCCAAGGCGGATGAAGGAATTTTCTTAGACTATGCATTATCAAGTAAATCATTTAGAGTCTTTGATAAAAGAACTATGATTGTTGAAGAGTCTATTCATGTTACCTTTGATAAGACTAACCCCCAAAAGGATGGGAAAGGTAATATTGATGATTTTGTAGATATTCCTCATAATCCTTATGGAGTGCAACAATCGGATGATGATGAAGTACCAAACCAAGAATCAACAATTGAAGAAACAAATCAAGGACTTCCCGAAGAATGGAGATTTGCCAAAAACCATCCAATTAATAATATAATTGGAGATATATCAAAGGGAGTTACTACAAGGTCTTCTTTAAGGGAGTTGGGTAATTGTATGTCTTTTGTTTCTCAATTTGAGGCCAAATCCATAGTTGATGCATTCTAGATGAGTATTGGCTAATAGCTATGAATGAAGAATTAAACCAATTCACTAGAAATCAAGTTTGCGAATTAGTCCCAATACCCAATGATAAACAAATAATAGGAACTAAATGGGTCTTTCGCAATAAACTTGATGAAAATGGCATAATAGTTAGAAACAAAGCTAGGTTAGTGACTAAAGACTACAATCAAGAAGAAGGAATTGACTATGATGAAACCTATGCCCCGGTTGCTAGGTTGGAAGCTATATGTCTTTTACTTTCATTTGCGTATTTCATGGACTTCCAATTATTTCAAATGGATGTTAAAAACGCTTTTTTAAATGGCTTGATTAATGAAGAGGTGTAGGTTGCTCAACCCCCCAGTTTTGAAAATTTTGAAAACCCAAATCATGTTTATAAACTCAAAAAGGTACTCTTTGGTTTAAAACAAGCTCCAAGAGCTTGGTATGAGACACTTAGTATATTTTTACTTGAAAAGGGTTTTAATATAGGGAAGGTTGACACAACACTCTTCATTAAAAAGAAAAACAAAGATATTTTGATTGTACAAATATACGTTGATGATATTATTTTTGGTGCCATTAACGATAGCTTGTGTAGAGAATTTTCCAAATTAATACAAAGTGAATTTAAAATGTCAATGATTGGGGAATTAACATTCTTCCTTGGATTGCAAATAAAGTAAACTCCTAGTGGGATATTCATCAATCAAGCAAAATATTGCAAGGCGTTGCTTAAACGCTTTGGAATGGAAAGTGCAAATCATGCCACAACACCAATGGGAACATCATGCTATCTAGATAAAGACGAAGGTGGCAAGACCGTAGAAATAACCAAATATCGAGGTATGATCGGATCTCTTTTATATTTCACCGCAAGTAGACCCGATATTATGTTTAGTGTATGTATGTGTGCTCATTACCAAGCAAACCCCAAAGAATCACATTTAACAGTAGTTAAAAGAATTTTAAAATATTTAGCTGGATCAATTAATGTGGGGTTATGGTACCCTAAAGGTTCTAGTTGTACTTTAATTGGATATTCCGATGTCGATTTTGCCGGATGTAAATTAGATAGAAAAATCACAAGTGGCACTTGTCACATTTTTGGTCACTCACTTGTTTCTTGGTCTAGCAAAAAACAAGTCAGTGTAGCCTTATCAACCATCGAGGCTGAGTATATAGCCACTGGTAGTTGTTGCGCTCAAATTCTTTGGATGTAACAACAACTTTTAGACTATGGTATTGAACTAACAAACATACCCATTAGATGTGATAATACAAGTGCAATACATATTTCTAAAAATCCTATCCAACATACTAGAACAAAAAAGCATAGAAATTGGCACCACTTCATTAGAGATCACATACAAAAAGGGGATTGTGTAATGGAATTTGCAGAGACTAATAGACAACTAGCGGATATTTTTACTAAACCTTTAGCTAGGGAAATTTTCTTTTATATCCATAGAGAACTTGGAATAATTGATGATCCTAATCTCAAATAATTATATATCCCTTTATTGTGTGTATATATGCATATATTTGATGTTCTGGATATTCAGGTGGCTTTCAAAATTTCAAAAATTTCAAAAAAAATTTTCTGGAACAAAAGTAATCAACTACTTTTAAAGTAATCGATCACTTTTCAAAAATTTCAGATTTTGAAAAAAAATTAATTATAATATTTTTTTAAGAAGTAATCGAATACTTTAAAAGTAATCGATTACTTTCTGGTCAAGACGTGTTCTTTAAGGAAGCAATCGATTACTTCAAAAGTAATCGATTCTTTTCAGATCTAAAAATTTTAAGACATGTCTTCTACCTCAGTTCCGCGTTTTGGTCCACTCTCCTCTGGTTCGTTCTTCATCTCTCCTCCATGGCTACGCAATAACAGTCCTTCTTCACTTCAAAAACTCCATTTATCTCTTGTATTCATCATTAGAACACGGTAAAAAAAAAACTCCATCTTTTCATTCATCTTCTACTGCAAATCGTGTTTATTCCTCTGAAAACGGACCCATCTTCTTCCCCAAATCGCAATCCTTCATCTTCCTCACGGTTCCTTCTTCTCGGATCTATCACGGCTCCAAGCTCTCTAGTTCGCTTCATCTGGTTCGGTTCTTCCTATGCAAATCGTGTGTCCTCTTCTGAAACTGAAGTCACATCTCCTTCCTTCTACTCCCATGGCTTCCAAATGCCCAAGAACCCGAGGAACTAACTCAGCCACACCTTCCCCGACCTCCACTCCTTCTCAACGCAACAGCGCATGCTTGGCAGCAGCTGGAACGTCCTCAAATCTTGGGAAGCAACCTCAAACAGATCCTGGTCAGTCACCTCAGGATCCCATACAAGTTGAAGAGCATCTATCTTCACATATCTCAGAAGAAGATGCAGACACCATTCGTGAGAAGATCGATATCTCCCACTGGTTTGAATCTGATGCTGATTTTCAGAATTTCTTTCACTCCTACAGTCCTCATCATTGTATTCCTCCTCACCGGATGAACTGCGAATATTTCTCTAATGAGGGTTTTCAGTTTCAAAAACTGGTTGAGGAACAAGAAATCTGTACTTTTGTTTCTCTGAAGAATAGCTACTCTCCTGATTTGGTTAAGCCATTCTTGTTTGGCTTAGAGAGGGGAGAAAATGGTTCTCTGGTTTCCACAGTTGTTCATAAGCGGATTGAAATCACCCCAGAGGCATGGCTACAAGTTGTTGGTCTTCAATATCAAGGGTTCAGGTAAAACCTAAGAACCCTGACTCTTTAGCCTTCTATGATAGGCATGCAGCTTTAGCACCATATCTGAAAGAGCCTATGGCTCATGTTCCTCGTAAACCCCTGTTGGTTTGCTGACTTATGAGGGGCGTCTCCCCCACTTTGCCATTGTGAAAATTATTTACCCTAGAAAGGGTAACTATGCTATTTTATTGGAGGAGAATATCCTTCTAATGTTCTGTCTTAGAAACAAATTTAAGTTGAATTGGTCCTGGTTGTTTAGTGAGCGCCTGCTGAAATGCAAGTCTAAACCAAAAGGTGATATCCCTTATGTTGTTCTCATCAGTGCATTTCTGAGTTTTTTTGGAGTTGATACTCTATCTACGCGTCACCCAGTTATCAGTGAGTTTGATCCTTCTCATCTTGCTTCTATGAAAATTAAGAAAATAAATGGGATATGGTGTCATGCGGGCCGTCCTATTATGAGAACTAATGAAGAACCTGATGATCTTGATGCCGATCTTGATGCTGCGGATGCTGTTTACCGTTCTACCTCTGCTCATCAGGATACTTCTAATGGATCTGCTGCTGCTACTTCATTTTTTAATCCTTTTCAGCAGTTTCTTATTCAGCAGTTTAATTCTATGAATTTGCAAGTTGACCAGTATTTTAGTTCCTTAAATCAAAAGGTTGATAATATGAGAGTTGAGATGACCCGGGGATTTCAGAGTTTAGAGCTTCGCTTTGATAGCATATCTCGTGAGATGAATTTTCTTAACACTCGGGTTAATGGACTTGATGCACGTGTTGACTTTGCTCTTGTTGACTCTGATGATGATGGCACTGTAGATTTCTGACTTAGTTGGTTATTATAGTTTACTGGTTATGTAGCTATTTTATTTAGGACTGTTTTGGACTGTCTTTGGACTTATGCATGTTTTATGGACCTATGCTTATTATCATGCTTTACTATTTGGTCCTATATGTGTATGTCTGTTATATTATGTGGATGGCACATTTCCATTGTATAAACTTTATTCCTTTATGGCTTTTTGATAACGCCAAAGGGGGAGAAAGGTTGGTTGTTTTGTTTATGTAAGAAATTCACATATTGAGGGGGAGAACTTTCCTCAAATCAAAACAATCTTGATCATTCACAAATTTTTCATCAAAATCCATACTTGTCTTGCACTACAAAAATTATGAAGGAAATGCGCTTTTAAACGAATGTTTTGTCGTCATAAAAAAGGGGGAGATTGTAGATATTGATCTTCCAAACGCGCTTCCAAAGCTACTCAACAAGGAGTTTCGATGATGAGCACCAAAGACACATTTCTAACTTATGAAGACTTGTAATAGTTTTAGGATTTTGATGCATGATCTAAAAATTAGAGGTTTAAGTATTTGGCTCAAGCAAAATATTTTTTAAAAGGTCTTAAACATCCAAATGATTTTAAAGAAAAATATATAGAGAATGTTTAAAACTAAATGGAATTATTTTTGCAAAGAGTTTTGAACCAAAAAACATTATTTTTAAGTAAAATACCACGTGTTTCTTTGTAATCTTGCTTTTCTGGCAAAAAGTAATCGATTACCACGTGTTTCTTTGCAATCTTACTTTTCTGGCAAAAAGTAATCGATTACTTTTGAAAGTAATCGACTACTTTTGGGTTGTTACATAAAAGTAATCAACTACTTTCGAAAGTAATCGATTACTTTTAGTGTAACAGAAAAACAGAATTTTCCATTTCACTCTCTATATAAAGAGACTTTTCAGAAATAATTAAAAACGAAATTTTTGCTGTTTTCTATGTTGTTATGCTGTCAAATTGATTACTTGAGCCTCCTTCTTCTACTTTCTAATTTTTGATCATTAATTCTTTTTAGAAGTGATGCATCTTTAAAGTGTAATAGTTTTGATAACATTAATTGATTTGTATTTACTGTTTTTAGAATTGGGTAGGGTATCCCAATTTGTATCTAAGGTGGGGTATCCTTAGGTGACTAGTTTCTTGAGTGGGGAATCTCAAGTTAGGATAAAGGTGGGGAATCCTTTATGTTTGTATACTTGTAAAAATCGTATAATTTTTGAAGTATAGTGGTGATACTCAAGTGTATGCTTGAGGACTGGATGTAGAACACTTAGGTTGTGTTCGAACGAGTATAAATTGTTGGTGTGATTCCTCTTCCCTTTATCTCTTGAATTTTTGCTATTAACATTGAAATTGGTTATATGCTTTATGATATTGGTGATATATTCCATATTGTTCATGTTGTGTTAAATTCTTGAATTGTGGTCATATTCTTGCAAGATTCCACGTTGTTCTTGTTTCTTATTATTCTGTCTTTTCTTTGATCTATTTGGTGCATCATTAAAATAGAGGCAAAAAGTTTTGCAAAACCTCAACCTCAATTCACCCCCCTTGAGGTGCCTTTTTATTTCAACATTATATACCCATGCAACTGAGTTCATTGCATGTATATCCCATCAACCCCATCACCAAAACCCATCTCAGAATCCACATCTTTTCATAAAAATGCTTAACAATTATATTAATTTTTGAAATGATTTTCTCTAATTGTGCACAACTTTTGTCATAGTAGTGAGCATCAAGCTCTGCTTTTAATATTGATAATGCCAAGAAGAGGATAATAATTGAAAATATGCTTTTTGATGGTAGACCCATTTGGTTAAAAGTGAAACTGATAAGGAATTCAATAACTGGAAATTGTGGATTCAATGAAAACTCAAAGAACATATATGCTATATATAATAATAGTAAGTTATCTACACTAACAAACTCATGTTTAAAGCAGAATATTAGTCTAGAAGCCACATAACACGAATGTGATTTGAAGCCACTCAATGTTCAAATCTTAGTCTAGAAGTGCAGAATGTTGACTTTACTTTTGTGCTGCTTTAAGACTACATCATCCTAAACACAAAACACACATCTTGGGTAATCAAGCTTGTAGAAAAAGAGACTTACCCACTCCCTAACTTCTTTGGTTTAATCAAGCTCAATATGCCATATATGTTGTATGGACAACATATTCCTGCAAGGGAGAAAAAAAGGCAACAAAAGTAACACCATTAGTAAACCAAAAAAATAAACACCAATTAATAACAAATGGCAAAACTTTTTTAGGAGAACATTGCACTACCTATTTTGACCAATAAATACACTTTTCCCAAATAAATATCTCATTGTGTATAAACCCAGAAGGGTCGAATGAGAAGGACTTTATGTCTTTTGTTCTTCATGGTAAACAAAACATTATGTAACATCTGATTGTTACATAAAATAAAGAAAATGTCATTTTAGAAACTTCTATATAAAATCATACCAGAGAGAAAGCCTATAACAAACCAAAGCTAAAAGATATGTCAAAAGCACCATTGAATCGAAAAGTTTAGAACATGAATGCTTATGTCATGTAACCTTAAGACAAATAGCATTTCTAACCCACCTTCCAGATGCCACTATATCCCTTAATCTTCAACTCCTCTGCCAAGTCGTGAAATCTATCAACCTCCTGGAAGTGATAACATGGAATCAAAATATAATATTCTTGCTAATTCTGCGATCAATCAGATAAGTGCATGTGCCCATAATTAAGAATAAATGGCGACATAATAAGAACGGAAGGCTTGATCAAATTTTTAAAAATGCAAAGATATGTCTTATTGAGATGTCAATGCAACTTAAAATCTTGTTTGGAAACAAATGTTAAGTATATTTCGGAAACTGGGGTAGAATATGTTATTAGATGTAAAAGTCCAAGTATGCCATCAATAATTATAAGTGAAGAATCATTCTCACAATGTATTCTAATAAAATGTGATTGGCAACAACATCTTTGGTTCATCTCATGATTAAAACCATGTTAAATGAACATATTTGAACATTTTATCCCAAAAAAAATTGACATATTTGAGCAAGGAGTAAGCATTGGGGTGTAATATGTAACAGATTGATAACATGAAAACACATGATATCGACATACCACTTTTATATTTAGAAACCTTAATAAAAGATGAACGTGACGTGTAAGTAATCAAGTTAAAATAGGGGGGACCACTAATTAACTCTCAAGCTTATGACCATATTTATCAGCTATCTAAACCCATTACATCTATATCCATCTATATACTATATAATGGATGAACCCCATTTTTACTGTTCATAACATAACAGAATGGATGATGGATTAACAAGTGGCGCTACTGTTGCATTATTGTAGCGTTTTTTTTTTAAGTTTTGACTTTCTTTTTAAAAGAAAATAAAAAAAGTTATTTAAAATAATTTTTTCACTAAAACTTTTTTTTATAAAAATATTCCGAATCTTTTTTTTTTTTTAAATTTTAAATTTTTTTTATAAAAAATTGATAACGATACTGCAGCTTTTTTTAAAAATTTAATTTTTGTCATTCTATTTTAAAGAAAATAAAAAAGGTTTATATAAAATATTTTTTTCATTAAAAAAAGTTATTTAAAAAAATCTGAATTTTGTTAAAAATGAAAAAAAATTTATTAAAAAAATAAATTTTATTTTTTATTTTTTAACATTAAACAAATTTTTTCTTTTAACTTTTTTTAATTAAAGAATGTATTCTTTTAAATCAATTTTTTTTAATTAACAAAAACATTTTTTATAAAAATTTTTTGGCAATTTTTAAAAAATAGAACTTTTTTAATTGAGTTTTTTTAAAAAACAACCATTATATTAAAAAAACTTTTGAATTAAAAAAATTTTATTTTAAATTATTAAATATTAGATAATTTGTTTAAAACAAATGATATCTTGATTTTAAAAAATAATTAATTAATTTTTTATTATCTAAAAAATTCCGAATTATTTTTTAAATTTTACTTTTTATTTGACAAAATAATTATTTTAATTTTAAATATATTTTTTAATTTAAAAAATTTCCATTAGAAAAAATTTCTTATTTAAAAAAAATGTCGAAATTTGATTTTTTTACTTTTTTAATTAAAAAAATTATTCTTTTAAATCAATCTTTTTTTAGTTAACAAAAACATTTTTTTTATAAATCTTTTTTTTCATTTTTAAAAAAATAGTACTTTTTTAATTGAGTATTTTTTTAAAAAAATATTAAGTAAAAGAATATTTATTTTAAATTATTAAATAATAGATAATTTGTTTAAAACAAATGGTAGCTTGATTTTAATTTTTTTTATCTAAAAAAAATTCAGAATTATTTTTTAAAATTTTATTTTTATTTGACAAAAAAATTGTTTTTCTTTTAAAAATATTTTTTACATTAAAAAGTTTCCATTAGAATTTCTTTTATTTTAAAAAATGTCAAAGTTTTTTTTTTGAAAAAACTATTTTAAATTATTAAATATTAGATAATTTGTTTTAAACAAATGTTAGCTTATTTTTCGTGGACGAATAAACGTGCAACACGTGTTACCGACGTGGTCCACATATATTTTAGTCAATCAGACATTTATTTTAAAAAAAATTATTCAATTATTTTAATTATTGCGTTATTCATACTAGGGCATTTTCTTAAATTTATATCGTACCATGATTTTATTAATAATTTTTTTTAGCATCTTTTTAAAATAATAAATTTTTTAAATCAGTTTCTCTTTTTTAATAAAAAAAATATTAAAAAAACTTTTAAATTAAATAATATTTATTTTAAATTGTTAAATATTAGATAATTTGTTTAAAACAAATGGTAGCTTGATTTTTCATCGACGAATAAACGGGCAACACCTGTCACCAACGAGCTCCACATATATTTTGGTCATCTGACATTTTTTTAAAAAAATTATTTAATTGTTTTAATTATTTTGTTATTCATACTAGGGTTTTTTCTTAAACTTATATTGTATCATGATTTTATTGTAGATGAATAAACGGTCATCACGTGTCACCGACGGGGTCCACATATATTTTAGTCATCTGACATTTTCTTTAAAAAAAATTATTTAATTATTTTAATTTTTGTGTTATTCATACTAGGGCATTTTCTTAAATTTATATTGTACCATGATTTTATTGTGGATGAATAAACGGACGACACGTGTTTTCTTATGAAAAAATAAAATCATTGTGTCACACCTTTTGGATTTTCTATTTTCATTTTTTTTACCTTTGATTCGTAATATTTATTGCTTTTACAAAAAAAAATTAAAATAAAATTTTTTTAGCATTTTTTGAAATCTATTTTTCTTTTTTAAAAATTTTTTTATCTAAAAAACTTTTAAATTAAAAAATATTTATTTTAGATTAAAAAATATTTATTTTAAATTGTTAAATATTAGATTATTTGTTTAAAACAAATGGTAGCTTGATTTTTCATGGACGAATAAACGAGCAACACGTGTCACCAACGGGGTCCACATATATTTTAGTCATCTCCAATTTTCTTAAAAAAAATTATTTAATTATTTTAATTATTGTGTTATTCATACTAGGTTCTTTTCTTAAATTTATATTGTACCATGATTTTATTTTGGGCAAATAAACGGTCAGCACGTGTTACCGACGAGATCCACATATATTTTAGTTATCTGACATTTTCTTTAAAAAAATTATTTAATTAATTTAATTATTTGGTTATTCATACTAGCGTCTTTTCTTAAAATTATATTATACCATGATTTTATTGTGAACGAATAATCGGACGGAACATGTCACTTACGAAAAAATAAAATCATTGTGTAACGCCTCTTAGATATTTTATTTTCATTTTCTTTACCTTTGATTCGTAATATTTATTGCTTTTGCAAAAATATTTTTTAAATAAATTTTTTTAGCATTTTTTTGAAAATAATAATTTTTTATATTAAATTTTTTTTAAAAAATTATTATAAAAATTATTAAATTTACAAAATTTTTATTTTAAATTGTTAAATATTAGATGTTTTGTTTAAATCAAATGGTAGCTTGATTTTTCGTGGACGAATAAACGGACAACACGTGTTACCGACATGGTCCACATATATTTTAGTCATCTGACATTTTCTTTTAAAAAAATTATTTAATTATTTTAATTTTTGTGTTATTCATACTAAGGCATCTTCTTAAATTTATATTGTAGAATGGTTTTATTGTGGATGAATAAACGGGTGGCACGTGTCACTCACTTATGAAAAAATAAAATCATTGTGTCACGACTCTTGGATTTTTTATTTTCATTTTCTTTACGTTGATTCGTAATATTTATTGCTTTTATAATAACTTTATGATACTTAAATTGAACATAACAATCCAAGATTATAATTTACCCTAAATAATATGATCATACAAATCTAAAATACTATTGAATATCAAACTATGATTTTTTTTTTTTTATCAAAGTTTCTTCTATTGATGTTGTTATAGAAATGTTCAATACAATAACATATAATTTAATAATTTTTTAAATTAGGTTTTTTTTTAAAATATTATTAAGAAAAATTTTAACTTAAAAATTATTTATTTTAAATTGTTAAATATTTTATATTTTGTTTAAAACAAATAGTAGCTTGATTTTTCGTGGACGAACAAACGGGCAACACGTATCATCGACGGGATCCACATATATTTTAGTCATCTGACATTTTCTTAAAAAATAATTATTAAATTACTTTAATTATTGTGTTATTCATACTAGGACATTTTCTTAAATTTATATTGTAATATGATTTTATTGTGGACGAATAAAATGACGACACGTGTCACTTATTTATGAAAAAATCAAATCATCGTGTCACCCCTCTTGGATTTTTTATTTTCATTTTCTTTAACTTTGATTCGTAATATTTATTGCTTTTACAAAAACATTTTTAAAATAAAATTTTTTGCTTTTTTTTAAAAATAATAATTTTTTATATTAAGTTTTTTTTAAAAAAAAATATTATAAAAATTATTAAATTATCAAATATTTATTTTAAATTGTTAAATATTAGATATTTTGCTTAAATCAAATGGTAGCTTGATTTTTCGTGGACGAATAGACGGCAACACTTATCACCGACGGGTTCCACATATATTTTAGTCATCTGACATTTTATTAAAAAATAATTATTTAATTATTTTAATTTGTGTTATTCATACTAGGGCATCTTCTTAAATTTATATTAAAGCATGGTTTTATTATGGACAAATAAACGGGTGGCACGTGTCACTCACTTATGAAAAAATAAAATCATTGTGTCACGCCTCTTGGATTTTTTTATTTTGCATTTTCTTTACCTTTGATTCGTAATATTTATTGCATTTACAATAGCTTTATGATACTTAAATTGAACATAACAATCCAAGATTATAATTTATCCTAAATAATAAGATCATACAGATTTAAAATAATGTTGAATATCAAATTATAATTGCTTTTTTTTAATTAAAGTTTCTTCTATTGTTGTTTAGAAATGTTTAATACAATAACATATAATTTAATATTTTTTAAATTAGGTTTTTTTTTAAAAAAAATTATTAAGTTTATTTTAAATTAAAAAATATTTATCTTAAATTGTTAAATAATAGATATTTTGTTTAAAACAAATGGAAGCTTGATTTTTCGTGAACGAACAAACAGGCAACACGTGTCATCGACGGGGTTCACATATTTTAGTCATCTAACATTTTCTTAAAAACTAATTATTAAATTACTTTAATTATTGTGTTATTCATACTAGGGCATTTTCTTAAATTTATATTGTAACATAATTTTATTGTGGACGAATAAACTGACGACACGTGTCACGTATGAAAAAATAAAATCATTGTCACGTCTCTTGGATTTTTTTTTTATTTTCTTTACCTTTGATTTGTAATATTTATTGCTTTTACAATAGCTTTATGATACTTAAATTGAACATAACAATCCAAGATTATAACTTACCCTAAACAATAGGATCATACATATTTAAAATATTGTTGAATATCAAACTATGATTGCTTTTTTTCATCAAAGTTTACGTTATTGTTGTTATAGAAATGTTCAATATAATAACATATAATATCATGAAAATGTGTATTATTTTCATAAACATAAAAGATTGACATATTGCATATCATGAACTCATATCCTTAATAAAAAGTCAAGCTTTTATAAAACCTACTAAAATTTTTATCATACAAATTTGTTATGTAGCCTGTTATTGATTAACTATTGAATATACGAATCCAACTGTTGCACACAATAGTATTATTTTATATTTTAAAAAATAGTACATTTAATGTTGTTCATGTTGAATTTATTTATAATAAACTATTACGAAAATAATCATCTAACGAATGTCTGTGCGTCTCGCACGGGTCAACAACGCTAGTTTGAATTAACCTCAGATTTCAAACCATGCACCAAAAACTAAAAAATAAAACCCCAATACAGCAATCTACATAAGCAAACGCAATCACACCTTATCCCTGTAATCACTCAACCAAAGGAAAGAAAAAAAAAAAAAAAAGAAGGCCCCAAGTAAATGATCCGCACACCATGTAAAGAACAATATATGCATTAGAATGAATGTTATATTAAAATTAGTGATAACAAAACCAAATGTTATGGTAATAACAAAACAACCCCTTTCTGATGTAATCCATAAGTACTTCACTGTTTAAGGTATCACTAAAACAACTAATAATTTTTAGTGGAACAGAACACAACTTACAATCTCAATGTCATGTGTCACGTAAACTCAAATGGAACAATTCAACAACTCAACAACTAAAGCAGAAGGATGAGATCTCAATATAAACAAAATAAACCTCATGCAAGTTCACATTTCATTAGAATTGTTTGGGAGAGAAGAAATAAGAGGAAAGGGGTGAGAGATGTGTACCAGCAAAAATAATTACTCATGTTGAGCATCCGGACCTCCCGTGTAATCAACATTTTAAAGCTGATGAAAAGACAAGTTTGACACTCTTCTATTGCAGCTATCAACTTCAAAGCCTTTTATTCTCTTCTCAAATAAATTTAATACAGGAAGCATAGTTCATGGCAAAGCCTATGAAAAAGCATTAAAAAACAGGACATCCCATGAATGAAAACAAAAAAATTTCAAATTATTACTCACCAAGATTTCAAGTTTCAAGCCCTCTAGAGCTTGTTCATCACTTATTTTCAACCACCATGACAGAGCAACTTGTCAAGTTTCAACCACAGGTATTGAACAAATCTAAAACACTACCTGCCTGAAATCATTGAACACATCTTAGATTTTTTTTAATCATCATAAATTGATATATAACAATTTCTGGAATGGGTACAGAACTTCACCATCAAATGCTATGGCACTATTGATGGACAAGTTAATATAAATATGTAATGTAAAATGCTATGCAATAGAATATAGTTTCTACACTTCAGATTTTGTAAGCAAAGATTTTGATGTTGAGACTAATTTAAATACCATAAAAAGAAGTGAAAGTGAATCTGAAGGGTAAGGCCAGGCAAAAATTTATATGAATATTAACTTTCCAGACAAGTGAGTTTGTTCTATGCCAAGTAAGTAGTATATCACTTTATATTACCTTTTCATACCCTTTTGTGGTGCACCGAAACTCACTTCACGAGGACCACCAAAAGATGCACATGATGGAAAGAAAAAATAAATGTAAAATGCTATAAAGAATATAGTTTCTACACTTCAGATTTTGTAAGCAAAGATTTTGATGTTGAGACTAATTTAAATACCATAAAAAGAAGTGAAAGTGAATCTGAAGGGTAAGGCCAGGCAAAAATTTATATGAATATTAACTTTCCAGACAAGTGAGTTTGTTCTATGCCAAGTAAGTAGTATATCACTTTATATTACCTTTTCATACCCTTTTGTGGTGCACCGAAACTCACTTCACGAGAGAGAGAGAGAGAGAGAGAGAGATTTGTGGTGCACCGAAACTCACTTCACGAGAGAGAGAGAGAGAGAGAGAGAGAGAGAGAGAGAGAGAGAGAGAGAGAGAGAGAGAGAGAGAGAGAGAGAGAGAGAGAGAGAGAGAGAGAGAGAGAGATGCAACGGTTCATATATAGAGCATGAAACCATAGTCTTATCAAATAAGGTGGCTTCAAAATACCAATCTCACTTAATAGAAACTAAAATGTGCTCAACATCCTTTATGTTACATTAGAAATTAAACGACAGTTAATAGAAAGGTTAGATAGAGAGAGAGAGAGAGAGAGAGAGAGAGAGAGAGAGAGAGAGAGAGAGAGAGAGAGAGAGAGAGAGAGAGAGAGAGAGGAAGAGAAATGCAACGGTTCATATATAGAGCATGAAACCATAGTCTTATCAAATAAGGTGGCTTCAAAATACCAATCTCACTTAATAGAAACTAAAATGTGCTCAACATCCTTTATGTTACATTAGAAATTAAACGACAGTTAATAGAAAGGTTAGATATTTTAAAATAGAAAGCAAAACAAAAGTTAAACTAAAAATCAAAGAACTTGTGTCAATAAGGAGAGCTAGAATACAACCACAAGGCCAAAAAGTGGACTTGCATTCCTCTAACCATATTTACCGTCCATCGGTAATCATGTTGCAAGGCCAAAAAGTGGTCAACCAAGGCATAGACACTGCATAGTAGGGTCCAGACCATTTTACATTCTTGGGTGCAGGGGAATTATTCCTCCTACCACATTGTTTATTACACCTTACAGGTTGGTTTTGTGATTGCTCCATTTCACACTATTGCCCCATCTCCCAAGAAAAAAAAAGAAAAAGAGATGACTGCATGAATTTAATTGGAGTTCATGGTAGCCTATACAATAATGTAGTGTGGCATCAAGTTACCTACAAATCACTTGATGGGTCCTTCACATTATCTTCTGAGAGCTTTTTCTCCTATGAGAAGATTCCAACAAAATTATTAACAACACATTGAAATATAACAATCTGAAAAAGGAGAGAGAATGGGAGACAAGAAACCAATTAGCGAGGAGATTTAAGGTGAGCCATTCAAGGATTTAAACACACTCAAGTTTTTCATAAGCTTTCAAAGCATCTCTTCTTATATTTCCTCCAAGCCACCTATGAAGAAAAAGTAGAATATGCCCAATCATTTAAAAGGAATTTACAAACACAAGGTTCAAGTGCATGATCACAACTTGCACTGTTCGCAGGTAAATATGATTAAAAGAACCAAAGTAAATATAAATTAATAGTTAATCCAAATTGCATTTGGAGGGTTATCCTAACCTGTTACTAAAACCTAGTCTTAGCCCTGTCAATTGAGGAATGGATTCTTAAATTCACGAACCATGTTAAGCAACAATTAAATCATACCGACAGAAACTGAAATTGCTTTGTTAACTGTATCTATTATTACAACACATCAAGCAAATGTGAATCAACGGGATACTCTACCAAATGATACTATTGTGAGCTAGAAAATAGAAGAGATGGATAACATCTTGATATTATTGAAGGATTACTTGAATTACAAAGTGAGAGAAAGACTCTTTATATAGAGCTCAATAATGAAAGACTCTAGAAGGTGAGTCTCAAACTAAGCCCCCTGAATCCTAACTAACTTGCTATTTTAAAGCTAATGCATAACTGATATAACATAAATCAGTTATGTGATACATCTAATACCCCCCACAAGCTGGAGGACATATGTTAAGAACTCCAAGCTTGGAGAGGAATTGTTTGAAAGGAGTTGGATCAAGTGATTTTGTGAACATGTCTGCCAGCTGATTGGAGCTTTTGATTGGCAGTAATTGGAAGAGTTTGTTTTGTAGTTTTTGTCTTACAATGTGACAGTCGAGCTCTATATGTTTGGTTCTTTCGTGGAATAAAGAATTGGCTGCAATATGGCGGGCGGATTGGCTATCACAGTACAATAAAGCCAGTTTGATAAATGGTAGCTGGAAGTCTTGGAGTAGATAAGTCAGCCATTGAACTTCACAGACTGTAGAAGCTAATGCCCGATATTCTGCTTCTGAGGAAGACTTGGAAACGGTTGGTTGTTTCTTGGACTTCCATGAGATGAGAGAGTCTCCAAGGAATATGCAATATCCTGTGATAGATTTTCTGGTTTCTGGACAGGTAGCCCAGTCCGAATCACTGAAGGCCTTGAGCTGGAGATTGCTTTACATATTTGAGCACTCGGATGACTGCTTCATAATGAATGGATGTAGGTGAGCTCATAAATTGACTGAGTTGTTGGACTGAATGGCTAATGTCGGGCCTGGTATTTGTCAAGTAAATCAATCTTCCAATCAATCTTCTATAGATGCTAGGATCTTCCATAATGTGTCCTTCTTGCTGCAAAAGTTTGGTTCCCTTAATCATTGGGGTTGAAACTGGTTTGGCAGCCAATAAACCACAATTCGATAATAAGTCTAAAGCATACTTTCTTTGGCTAAGATGAATACCTAATTTAGATCTTGAAATTTCCAAGCCTAGAAAGTATTTGAGATTACCTAAATCTTTTATTTTGAAATAGTTGTTTAAGTAAGTTTTGGTAGAAGAGATTTCATTCATGTCATTACCCGAAAGTAAAAGATCATCCACATAAACTAATAAAGTAGTGAAGGAGTTACCATAACTTTTGATAAAAAGGGAGTGATCAAAACTCGATTGCATATATCCATGTGATAAAAGGAAGGCAGAAATCTTGGCAAACCATTGCCTGCTGGATTGTCTTAATCCATATATGGATTTATGCAACTTACAAACCTGTTTGGGATTGGTAGAGGGGTAACCTGGTGGTAATTCCATATAGACCTCTTCATCCAAATCTCCATGTAGAAATGCATTATGCACATCCAGTTGATGTATGTACCAGTTTTGGGAAGAGGCAATTGCAAGGAGGAGCCTGATAGTTGTTAATTTGGCCACGGGAATATGTTTCAAAGAAATCTATCCCTTCTACTTGAGTGAACCCTTTGGCCACAAATCTTGCTTTATACCTTTCTATGGTGCCATCTGATTGATATTTAATTCTGTATACCCACCTACAGCCAATAGGGGTTTTACCAGGTGGTAGGTCTGTGATAGACCAAGTGGAATTTTGTTGGAGGGCTGTGAGTTCATCATTCATGGCTTGAATCCAGTGTTCATATTGGATTGCCTGTTTATAGGATGTAGGTTCAACCTGAGAAGAAATGGTTAGTATAAAATGTAAATGAGATTGAGATAGTTGATGATAAGAAAGAGCAGAAGATAAGGGATATAAGGGAGGAGTTGTAGAGGAGGGTGCAGTAATTGAATTGCAGTGAAATTCTTGTAAACATGTAGGAGCCTTTGATGGTCTAGTAGATCTTCTTAGTTGAGGTGCTTCAGGTTTTGCATGTGCAGATACTGATTGTTGAGTGGTTGCAGGTGCTTCAGTGGTAGTTTATGAGTGAATGAGAGGAGCAGAATCTGTGATTGGTGATGAAGCAGACGTAGGAAAGTGTTGAGGGGTATCAAATAAGAATGGAGAGTCCAGGTGTGGTTGAGAATCCTGAATGACAGTATGCTCAAGTTGTGTTGTGGAGTGATATGGAAAGATGGATTCAAAGAATATGGCATTCCTGGAAATGAAAATTTCTCTGGTCTGTAAATCAAAAAGTAAGTATCCTTTTGTGCCATGTTTGTATCCAAGGAATAGACACTTTCTAGTCCTTGGATCCAGTTTCTTCCTGTTCTGTATTAAAGTGGAAGCATAAGATAAACAACCAAAGACCTTAAGGTCAAGAAAGGTTGGAGGTACACCATATAGCATTTCATAAGGTGTGCTATGATTGAGGACAGGAGTTGGTAACCTGTTAATAAGAAAGACAGAATGGGAAACAGCATAGGACCAAAAGGTTTTAGGCAAATTAGACTGAAAAATTAAAGCACTAGTGACATTAAGCAAATGTCTATGGTTTCTTTCTACTATAGAATTTTGTTGAGGGGTCTCAACACAACTGGTTTGATGAAGGATGCCAAGAGAATAAAAGAAAGAATGCATTTGAAATTCAGGGCCATTATCTGATCTGACCATCTTGACTTTAGCATTAAATTGAGTAGCTATTAAAGTAAAGAATTCAGTGATACAGGATCTTGTTTCAGCTTTGGATTGCATTAAGTAAAGCCAAGTGTGTCTACTAAAATCATCAACAATAGTTAAGAAGTATTTATGTCCTTGAATAGAAGTAATGCTCAAAGGACCCCATGTGTCCATATGTAAAAGATCAAAAGGTTTTTCTGTTTTAGTTTGACTATTAGGAAAAGGTAATTTGCATTGTTTGGCAAGTTGGCAAGAATCACAAACGATATTTCTATTAAGATGGATATATGGAAATTGCATACAAAGTTTATCAATTACAACAGATGAAGGATGGCCTAACCTAAAGTGCCACAAGTCAAAGAAATCAGAAAGACCATTATTACGATGTCTTTTATTAACAGAAGGCAAATAAAAAGCAGTAGAACTAGGGATAGAAGGATTGAGTGGATGTGCATGTTGTAGTATATAAAGTTTGTGATGAACCTCAGCATGTCCAATCATCTTCTTGGTATGCACATCCAGTATAATACAAGAAAGATGTGAGAAAAGGAATTCACAATTAAGGGATTTAGATAATTTGTTAATAGAAATCAGATTAAATTCAAAACCAGGGATGTATAAAACATCATGTAAGATCAAAGAGGAACTCAAATGAATTGTGCCTGAATAATTGGAAATAATGGTTGCACCATTAGGTAACTTGACAGTAATAGGAGAAATGATATGATAAGTATGAAAGAAGTTGATAAATGGACAAATATGGTCAGATGCACCAGTATCTAAAATCCAACAAGAAGAAGGGGTGCAAGAATTACCTGGTTTAGTAACACTAGAGACAGTATGATGAGAAGAATCAGGGATATTGGGTCTGTTAATGGAACTCACAGAGGATACTGCATCAGTTTTGGAAGCTTGTAGTAAAGAAACCAAGTATTTGTAATCTTCTCTTGTGAGTGGTAGAGCCTGATCAGTGGAAGAAAGTGGAACAAGATTGAGAGATGGCTTTGCAGAGGCAGTAGAGATATTCATTGTTGTGCCTGAGCCTTGAGACCTGGTTCTGTAACCAGGAGGGAACCCATGTTTGAAGTAGCAGGTATCTATAGTGTGGTTATTTCTGTTACAATAACTGCATTGCATTGCTGGTCTGTTGGAATTTCTGCCACGATCTCTTCCTTGAGTGTTGGTGCCTCTGCCTTGATTGAATGTATTGGTAGCAAATAAAGGAGGATCATTGCTAGAAATAGATTGGGGCTTTTCTTGTTGTATGACTAAGGAGTAAGCCTTAGTGATAGAGGGGAGAGGATCCATAAGGAGAATCTGAGTTCTTACATAATCAAAAGAATCATTGATACCTTTTAAGAAGCATATCATGCTCCTTTTCTTTGTAATTGGTAACGGATTGGCTCAGGCTGCAAGTGCAGGTAACATTGCAAGAACAGCTTGGAGTTGGTCGAAGAAATTCAAGTTCATCCCATAGGATTTTCATGTCAGTGAAAAAGGTTGAAAGAGACCTTTCTCCTTGCTTTATTGAGTGAAGTTCTTGAAGCGGATTGGACATTCGAAAGTGGTTTCCTTTGGTGAATCTTGTTTCAAGATTGAGCTAAAGATCTCTAGCATTGTCGAAGCAGATTGTACTTTGAGAGATCTGAGGTGAAAGGGTGTGTGTGATCCAAGAGACCACTATGTTGTTGCATCTCTCCCAAGGATCAAACAGCAGATCAGTGGATGGTGGTTTAGGAATAACACCATTGACAAACTTGAATTTATTTGTGGAAGAGAGGGCTCGTTGCATAGCCTTACTCCAATGGTAGTAATTGTCACAATGAAGGGGAGGTTGAACAAGAACGTAGCCAGGATTTTCTCCTGGATGCAGATAATAGGGGCTGGCTGGGTTTTGAGAAGGATTAGTTTGAGAATCTGATTTGGTGCCAGAAGAAGAAGAAAGATCAGAGTCAGGTTTGGTTTCTGCCATGGAAGCAAAGGAAAAGGAAGGGTGCGGAAGCTTTGAAAAACTATGAAGCTGATACCATATTGTGAGCTAGAAAATAGAAGAGATGGATAACATCTTGATATTATTGAAGGATTACTTGAATTACAAAGTGAGAGAAAGACTCTTTATATAGAGCTCAATAATGAAAGACTCAAGAAGGTGAGTCTCAAACTAAGCCCCCTGAGTCCTAACTAACTTGCTATTTTAGAGCTAATGCATAACTGATATAACAGAAATCAGCTATGTGATACATCTAATAGATACCATGAATAGATGCATACCATCAAGCAATCCCACCCTTCTATATGATAATTATCTTTTATAAAAACACTAGGTATATAGATAGTTCTTCAAAATACGTCCAATATAGGGAGAGTATTAATAGACAAGTGTTTTTCTCCTATATTTATTTTCTTCATCCTGTTCAAAATAAACCGTAAAAGCAGGATAGACCAAAAGGTGATTTCTATACCAAGAACATAGACAAACAATATATGTATATGATTGTTATCTACATTACCCATTCTATATTTATTTTCAACATACAAGAATGTTGTATTTCCCACTGTAGTTTGTACTTTCAATGAATAATTCATTCTAATCTCTCTCTAATCTTCCCCTCCGTGACCATCAACCCCTCCTCCCTTGGTCGCCCAAAAATAGTGCGAGCATCTACAGAGACTAAAATAATAAAAGAAGAAAAAGAAGAAAGATGGAAGAGAGTCTATGTCCCTCTTTATCTTCCAGATTTCATGCTCTATCCCCACATCCCTGCATATGCAAAATTCTCAGTCAAAACCAACCCCATTTTTGCAAGCAATAATCATTATGAGGAAAAAAAATAAGAAGAGAAAAGATAATAAATGAATCAGAGGAGAAGAGAAGAATGTAGGAAGAAGAAAAAAGAGAAAAGGAAGGGACCTACCGTCGTGCCGCCGCCATCCCACCACCTACCGTCGTGCCGCTGCCATCGTCGCCGGAGGAGCTTGGGAGGTGGTTGTTCGTTAGAGAGAAGGAGGGGAAAAGAGTTGAATCAGAGGAGAAGAGAAGAAGCTAAGAAGAAGAAAAGAGAGAAAAGGAAAGGACCGACCACCGTGCCGCTGCCATCCCATCACCTATCACTGTGCCGCCGCCATCGCCGTCGGAGGAGCTTGGGAGGTAGCTGTTTGTTACAGAGAAGGAGGAGAAAAGAGTTGAATCAGAGAGTGGATGTGAGATGAAATGAAGATAAGGAAACAGAAGTGTGTTGGAGAAGCCAAAATTTTGAACAGTAGGAAGTGTGTTGGAGAAGTTGAAAGTTTGAGGTGGGCCCTGCAAAAATGCCATGTGTCGACATTTGAGTTCAGTACAGTGAAAATGGGATCCGCCCATTAATATAGTATTGATTGATTAATAATTATTATTATAAATCACTTATTTCTCAAAAAAATAGCTGGAAGTAATTTACTAACGGCAATTTTTTTAACATATTGCCATAGAGTTAATTTAGTGAATTTCATAATAATTGTTAGAAATCACTTAATTGTAACGTCAATTTTTTTTAACATACTAAAAGCAATTATGGTAATTAAGGAATTTATAAATTTAGTAATTAATTTGTTAGTACAAGAACATTTTAATCTTACACACACTCACAAAGAAGAATTATGGAGAAAGAGAGAATTAGAAGAGAAGAGAGAATATGCACTGAAAAATTTATCACTTGTTAACCTATTGCACACTTACACAGCATCTCTATTTATATAACATATAAAATCCCACATGGACTCACTCACACATTGAGTTAGTTACAACAACTAACATAATCATCATGTAATTAACACTAACTAATAACAACCACTACAACTAATTATTTATATTTGAATTATTTCCAACACACCCCCATAATTCAAATATCTCACATACACTATTTTTATTACACTCAAATTTGCATGTTTATAATGCACACATTATTATCACTAACACACATATAAGTCCACCTGGATCCCGTGGAAAATTCAACAAGAATTGGACTTGGCCCATTAAAACAAAACCTTCATAAATCTGTGAAGTTGACCCATATTTCTTCATAGTGTTGGTCTTGGCCCAATATGCCAAAAAATGAACTCCCAATGCAGAAAACAATTTCTGCTCTTCCTCCATAACTTGGGCTTGTTGCACGTGAAGCCATTTCTGAGCCCATATGCTGCCATCATAACTCAGTTGGGCTTGGCCCATTAGGTCACAAAGGTGACTCAAAATTTGAAATTCCCAAATTGTCCCTGACATCTCCTTCTTCCTCTCGATAGAACACAGCACCACCGCTATCCTCACAACGACTAACCACAGCAACACCGCCACCATGACACTACACCATTGCATCTCTGGCGATGACGGCGGCGATGTCCTGATCGGACCTCCATACCTTAATGTCATTGCGCCCTCCCCATGGCGGTGCTACGGATTCGGGGTTGCGACGCCACCATCACTGCTTTTGTCGCCGCCGCTTGAGGACTTGGATCCGACGGTTCTGTGACCGGCAACACCTCTTCAAACTCCTTAGAAACCATACAACGGCGCTTGTCATCTTCATCTCTGACGATTGTGCACAAAACTTTGTCCCTCATTCATAGTAGCTCAACTGGCGGGTCTAGTGGTGGCTGATTCGGTAAATTCCGGCGACATCTCCTTCTTCACCTCACCCTCGAATTGAACGTCATTATCGTCTTCTTTGCTCTGCTCTCCCACTCTGAGCTTTTCAGTTTCCCCTTTACGACAGCCATCATCATGACCGGCACCACCG
This sequence comes from Sophora flavescens, assembly GCA_030762895.1. Taxonomy (NCBI): domain Eukaryota; kingdom Viridiplantae; phylum Streptophyta; class Magnoliopsida; order Fabales; family Fabaceae; genus Sophora; species Sophora flavescens. The sequence continues at coordinate 234,176,283 of CM061064.1, read as the reverse complement.
GCACCATGGCTGTATCCACCGCCACTGTTTAAGCCCTCGATCGCGTCCCTCGTCGACTGCTCAGTCTCTCTCACGATCATTTTCTTTCTCCGCTCAGCAACCACACCCTTAGAGCAGTTCTGGTCGAGTTGGTGAATCATTTGGCGAGTTAACTCGACTGTGTGTCCTTCCTCGTCGCTTATCATATCCACCATCTCGACCGCCATCACCGGCACACCTTGCGTCGCCGTAGCAGCAGCCGCTTCTCCTGTTTTGCCTTTGTCATCGGCGACATTCCTAATCTTGCTCTCACTTCCCGTTCCTCTTTCTGCGCGCGGAAGCTTTCTTGCACTTTCTTGTTCCTTGTTGATCAGCACAGCAAAATCATGGTGGGTTCGAACTCCTTCAACTTGTGCATTTTTGTGAGCTCAGTCTGAAATTTTTCCTGCTCACGTTCGCTACTTTCAAACTCTTCCTCATTGCACTCATCTTTCTGTTTCTTGGCACTTATGTTAGCACCTTGCCCTGTATCTATCCCTCTCACGGTTATGCCTCTTTTCTGGCAGCTCTCTGTCTTGTTCTTGACACTCTTTCTTGCAGCACCATGGACTTTGTTCAAGATGTCCCATGCTTCTTTAGCATTCTTGACAGCAACAATCTCCTTAAGATTTTTAGAGTCCACACATTGATGGATGATGGAGAGAGCCAAGCAATCTCTCTTCTTGGATTCCTTGTAGGAGGCACTATCCTCCTCTTCTTGGATCCCATCCTTCACTGTTTCCAACACTTCATGGAAACCAAAGATTGCTTCCATTTTCACAATCCAATGCTCAAAGTTGTTGCTATCAAGAACAGGTAGAGGAATTAAAAAATCCTCACTCAACTCCATCTATATGGACACACTCTCCCAAGATCGTATAGCTCTAGATACCACTGTTAGTGCAAGAACACTTTAATCTTACACACACTCACAAAGAAGAATTATGGAGAAAAAGAGAATAAGAAGAGAAGAGAGAATATGCACTGAAAAATTTATCACTTGTTAATCTCTTGCACACTTACACATTAGCATCTCTATTTATACAACATATAAAGTCCCACATGGACTCACTCACACATTAAGTTAGTTACAACAACTAACATAACTATCATATAACTAACACTAACTAATAACAACCACTACAACTAATTATTGATATTTGAATTATTTCCGACATAATTGACGTTAGAAATTGTAACTGATCACATATATATGTATCGTTGATACAGTAAAGGTTCAAAGCTACCACCGAATATTCACATTGAAAGACCAGATGGAAAGAGGTTATTAGGATCAATGAAGATGATCCATCAAATTTTGTATTAACATTTTGTTGTAAATCTCCCTGTAGTGTAGCTAACTCTAACCAAAGATTAATCTGGAAGAGGTTCTTCTTTAATAGGAGAATCAGAATTTGTATAAGATGAACAGTCTCAAAACCTTGAGTACCAAAGAAAGTAGACTCATTCTTTATTTTATTATGAAGAAGACTACAATATATATAGATGGAAACTACTTCCCTAAAACTCATAATGGAACCTTCTTCAGTGGCTCATCTCCCCAATCACTTTCCGACTAGGAAACTGAAAATTGAAAATATGAAGGCAACCAGACAATGATTTTGTTACAAAATATGAAGTGATTATTTTTAGAGATTTTTTTATAAAAAAAAAAACAGAAGCTGATTTGTGTTTGTTTACAATCCTTTTTGTAAAAGTAGATAGTTATAAAATTGTTTTTTTTTTCAAAAGCAAATGAAAATTACTTTTCATTTTAACCCCCAAAATGATTTTTTCATGCTTTTGGTTATTTTTAGAAGGAAAACAACACACTAAAATTTTAAAAAAATTGATTTTATGATTGAAAAAAGATTTTTTATGCAAAATAAGCAATAACAAATGAGCTCCTAGAGAAGACATATTGGTTGGAAAAAAAAATTCTAAAATGTGCAAGAAATCAAAAGGTCATTCTAAAAATATCTAGCAAATGACCTACATAGATTTCCTAGGTGGCCTTACTTTGATGATTCCATTTGAATATGTCCTCAATGTTGAGTGGTGAAATATTATAGCAAAATAGCAAAACACTCCTATTTAAATTTAATTTATTTAAATAACATTATCAATTGATTGTATCTTCTATTTTTTTGAGCATGTATCAAAATTTTCTAATGTTAAATTTTTAATATGAATTTTATCAGTTTCTGAAGGCTATAATTGTGAACACCTAATTTTGTCCGGATGCCTTTTAATTAAAGTTTTGAAAAAAATAATAAAATAAATAAATACATAAATAAATAAAATCAAAAAAATCAATCAAATTGCTTCTGAAATCTTTCTTCTCCACTAGTTCACTCCACCACAGCACAAGGCTCAAGCAAGTAAACACCATTTTGGGTAATTTTCCAGAGCTTAGGGAAGGGTTTGTGCCTAGATCAGAAAAATGGACACATAAAAGGAAATTGAAAGGGGACTAGAGGAAGATAAATCACTGCAACACTCCATCAATCTGGTCCCAAGGAGGAGGCAGAATTCATCTACTTCTCTATAAATACCAAATCAGAAATACAGGTAAAGGGAGAGGAGGATAGCAAAAAATACTCTCTGATACCAAAGAGGAAAAGATCAAAAAAAAAAAACTTTTTCTTCTGTTCTTCTCTCCTGCGTCTTCTTCCTCCCTTCTTTTTCTTTCTTTTTCTCTCTTTCCTTCTGATTCTTCCTCTTCCTCTGTAATTTGTTGACCCATCTTCCTTTCTTCATTTACAACAACTATTCTCCTCCTCCCTTGCTGCTGAATACCGCGCCACCACCAGATCCGCGAGCCACCGCGAGCTACCGCGACCTCCGCCGCTGGGAGGTGCAGATCCGCGCTTCTGGACTGTCTTCCGCCGCGGACGTCGCACGACCACCACGAACCGCCTCTGTTCACGGCGTCCTCGTGAGCGCCACCCTGGGAGCGCATCCTTCTCAGTCCGAACCGCCACCAGCTCGCCGATTCGCCACCCGGCTCGCCATTTCATTGCTCACCGGCCACGAGGGTTGCTCCGCCGCGGAGTGCACCACCGCCCGACCCCATCTGCTGCTCCCACCGTTGCTCCGCCGCGGCTACGGTCTCGAGACCCTCTCCACCGGATCTCCGTCACAGGTCCCCCCGCCGCACCCGGATCCGCCTACTTGTAGCTCTCCCTCATCTCCTTTGTTGGTAAAAATGGAGAAATAAGCTTTCTGATTCAGTTTTTTTTCTTTGCTGTTTTACTTTACTTGTTTTCATATATATCATATTATGTGGGTGGTTAGTGAGTTTGGGCCAGAGTGTGGGCTTTTAAATGTTTTGATTTGAATTTTATTTTCTTTTCTTTTTTTTTCTTGCCTTTTTTTTGGGGTCAAAGCAAAAAAAAGATTCAGAATTGCTCAATAAAAAGGGAAAACCAAACAATTTCTCTATAAAAAAATATTAGTCATTTTGCTTAAATTTTTTTTATTTTATTATTCTTTTTTTTAAAAAAAAAAAGAAAACCTTTGGAAACAAAAAAATCTTTTGAATTCACGCAACAGTCTACGACGTCGATGTATGATTTTTCATCCTCAAGTGTCGTATGAACTGTAAGGGGTTTATCGTATAGCTTCGCTATCTTTAACCTTGTGCAAGAGTGGATTCCCTTTTGTATAAAATATTAAACGTTTTCAATTTACTCTTTTTATCAAAATTTTATTCAATTTTATAAAATAAAATTCCTTTTTATTTCACGCAACAATTTACGATGTTGATGTATGATTTTTCATCCTCAAGCATCGTATGAATTGTAAGGGTTTATCGTGTAGCACTGCTATCTTGGACTCTATGCGAAAGTGAATTTATTCTGAAATAAAATCTTTTTAAAATAAAATATATAAATCAAAATCTTTATCAAAATTAAAATCAACCAACCAATCAAACTTTTTCAAGAGAACTACGTGGCTTTAAGTTTCCCATCGCACCCGGGAATACGTAGGAGCAAGATAAATCATCTTGTCGGGCCAAAACTAAATTTTCCTTTTTTTGTGTGTCTCCTTTTATGTTAAAATAATTAATCAAAAATTAAACTTTTCCTTTTTTTTAACAATAAATTAAAAAAATAAAAATTATATTTTTTTAAAAAAATGTATATAAAAAATATATAAAAAATTTAAAAATTAAAAAATATAACTCTCTCTTGTAAATAATTTCTGGGGTAAAATAAATATTTAAAAGGTTATTAAAATGTTTTTTGCACAATTAACTTGAGGTACCGTTTTTTAAACGGGCGACGTGGGGTGCTAATACCTTCCCTACTCGTAACCGACTCCCGGACTCATCTCTCTTTCCCTTTTTAAGACCAGTTAACCTTTAAATAATTGGGTTTTCTAAGATTTACCCAATAAAAATCTTAGTGGCGACTCCTCTGTTTTTACCCTTCTTTTCGTGGCTCCCGGACGGGACGGTCGCGACAGCTGGTGACTCCACTGGGGAGTTTTGAGAGTCAGGCCTATCATAGTTGGTTGTGCATTTTTTAATAAATTCGAAAATATTAGTTTTACCCCTCTTTGTTTTATTTGTTTTGTATATAGTATTATATGTTTTAATAAATGTCTTTGTACATTCTTGCAACCTTAGGGTAGAAAACTCTTGTAAATGTTGGCTGTTCTTTTGCAGGCTTGGGGTTAGTTTTTTGGTTTTCTGCAGGTTTGCTTGCTCCCAGCACACACATCACCATCACATACTCACACGCTTTTGGGCTCTATACCCGAGTCTTGGAATGCCATAGAACTAGAAGGGGTTTCAGTGATGTTATTGTGATGCTTTTGCGTCCCTGACAGACATTGATTCTCCCGCTCGGATTGCTACCGGAACATGGACTGCCATATTGTGACTTTTTTTTGGTCCCTGTGGCGAGGTTCATGGATTCGGGTCCTCATTTTTAGGTGAGGGTAATCCGGGGACCATGTTTAGGGGTCTAGATCTGTCCTGAAAGTCATGCACATAAAATGCCATTAGCAGCCTACCAAAATAGGGTCCTGACTTCAGAAGTCCCAACTTTAGGATGTGGCCCATGTAGGACAAAAGGGAGCGCATTCCGCCTTTTTCTGCAGCATGAATAATTACATTTATATCCAATGCATCATAAGATCTTCTACATGCACCTTAATATGCTACTCATTCAGGCATTCTGTTATACTCATTCTTATTATATTACCTGTTCATGTATGCAGTATCTTAGGCCTTGCATCATCAATATGTCATTCGTTCATGCATCTTGGTACGCTCTCATGCATAAGTAATTTGCTTTCCAGATGTTATTAACAAATTAAAATTTCCTCTACAGATAATTTGGTTTGAGATAACACCTTTGATTACAAGAGATGGAAAAAGTTAGACACACTAGCAATGTTCCCACCACCAAGAGCTCCAGGGTGATAATGAACCCATTAGAGAATTTGAAAGAGTTGAGCCAATCTTTGCCTCAAGAACGTCGAAGAAGCTTCGCCAAGAAGTATGGAGGGATCTTGGACTTAATTTTCATACCGGTTGACACTGCTGCTTTGAGTGCTTTGTGTCGGTATTGGAACCCCCACCTCAGATGTTTTGAATTGCCAGATATGGACATTACTCCCACCATCGAAGAATATGCTTGCCTGTTAAGGTTGCCAATGCAGATAAATCCCATCGTGTACTTTCACTTGGGGCAATACTTGACCACTACAAGCATAGCAGGGCTACTAGGGCTTCCCCGAAAATGATGTGAAGTTGACCAGGGCACTCAAACTCGCGAGGGTTAACCCGAACTCTTCTCGAAAATCATTTGAAGAAATTAATGAATCAACAAGATTGGGAAACCTTTGAGAGGGTATTGGCGCTAACAATATACGGGTTGGTCCTATTTCCATCAGCACTAGACATGATAGATCAAGCGGCAATGGATGTATTCTTCACAGTAGAAAGAAAGAAAAACCCCGTGCCGGCAGTGTTAGCTGAAACGCTCTTGACTCTAGAATTTTGCCAGCGGAATCCAAAGGGGAAGCTCCGATGTTGCGCACAGTTGCTTTATGTGTGGGTCATGACTCACATGTATGCAAAAGGTCATGTCACCCACCATTCAGATCCACTAAGAGGCTTCCATAACATCCCAATAAGACAGCTAAATGAAGAGGAATGGAAGAGCGAGTTTGACAAACTGGGAAGGGACTCTTTCAGGTGGGTATGCCCATGGTACGAAGGTCAACAGGGGCAAGACATCATTTATAGTTGTGGTGACTATCCTAATGTTCCTTTGATGGGTCCAAGAGGGTGCATATCCTACACACCCACCATAGTCTTACGACAGCTTTGTTGGACGCAAACCGTGCCAAGAGAAGAACAACTCGGCGGATGCTGTTTCCGATACGAGGATGGAGAGAATTCCAAGTTGTTGGCAAAATTAGTCAGAAATGCATGGAAGGATGTGAAGATGACAGGGAGAGCACAATTGGGCCGGCCAATCCTAATCATTGTCTCAGAATATGAAGCATGGAGAAAATCAAGAAAAGGCCCCGTCGACTTTCCGGCAGAAAGCATGAAAGATAAAGACCACCCCCATTTGGTAACTCAAATGACAGAACAACTGAAAGTTTTAGAAGCACAAATGAAGGAAATGGAACAACAAAAGCAAGATGCCGAGTTAAAAATAGCCATTGGACAGAAACGTTGTGAGAAGTTAGCCAAGGAAAATGAACACTTAAAAGATTTGTGTGCAGATATCTCCACAACCTCAAGAGTCCAGATGAGTACAGACAATGTCTCATCAAGCATCATGGCTAAGGTCCAGGATCTTGAAAGAAAAGTATTGTCCTTGACATTGGAAAGGCATCGGCTAAGAAAAGAAAAGCGTCAGTTAGAAGAAGAGGTCATCCAGCAAGAAGGTATGAGAAAGTCATTGAAGGCGGAGGTTGATCGACAAAGGGGAGTCAATAACAACTTACAGAGGCGAATTTGTGCACAAAGTAGGATGACTGATGAATTGGTACAAAAGGTCAAAGAACTAAATGTCCTAATGGTCAAAATCAAGAAGGAGTCCGATTTGGGGTGGACCTCGGCAAAACATTATCATGATCACGTGGTTCAAGCAATGAATGCCGTGAAGTGGTGGAGAGAAGAAGCGCGAGAGCGAGGGATAGATATTGACATATGGAAAAAGAGATATATGAGTATGAGTTTGGAGCTAAGCCATTGCATTCAGAATTTTGTCCAAAACTTTGAGAAGGCAGAACAACAAATCTGTGGGGACCATACCCTTCGTCTCCCGTCTGAACTGGACGATTTTATGAAAATGTGTGGAGGGTTTGCTCGAGGGCTAAAAAGAAAGAGACCGAAGTTGTTGACTTTAGGATGAAATGTTGTAACAATGTTGAAAATTATGATTTGACAATGATGTAATCCCAACCTATGTCTTGCTTTGAGGACCTTTTACTGAAACCTGTTCGTGCCTCAATGATTCAACTCTTACACTTAACTTGCGACGACACCTATCGTGGAGCATGGTTTCCCTTTAGTATGTTGTCAACTACATCTTTGCCTTATAGGATTCTTCCTTCTGTGCAAAGGGTAGGTCGGGATGCCTCAATTCAAAGTTCGCATTGCTAGTGTGTTTAAGACAACATCTATTGTGGAGAGACGTTCTTCCCCTAGATTTGTTATCAACTCCATTTCATCTTATGAGCACAATGCTCTCTGTGTGGGACGGAGGGACCATCTCTTGTCAGTCACCGGGTGTTAACTCAAGAAAGAAAAACAAAATAAATAATAAATAATAAAATCCATAGGTGATTTTCACCAAAGCTTTTTCTTTTTTACAATATTCTTACCTTTTTCTGATTAAAACAGTGTGACTCTTCTGAACAATTGCTCCGAGACACCCTTATCGCACTCGATCACAGGCAAAAGCCATGGCGGATGAACTAGAAGAAGTTCAAGAAATTAGGGATGAAGTCAGTCAAATCAAGGATCAGATGGCTAAGATGATGGAGATCCTACAAGAAATGCAGAAGGAGAAGAACACAAAGGAGAACCCTCCAGCCTCGAACGAGGGACAGCCAGCCACACCTCTCATCCCGCCCGGTTTTACTCAGATTCCTGTTCAAGGCTTCAACCAACCAGGGGCCATGATGCCTCTCAACCCAACTCATTTTTCATTTGACCCATACGGTTTGCCTCGTGGGTTTGTACCACCAACAGCCCCCAGTCCACAAGATGGTATTCAGAACTCCGAACACATCACTCAAGCACAAATCCCCACCAATACTGTCGAAATACCGCAAGCACAGAATGTCAACTCTACAGATGGTAACACCCCGATGGTGACACCTACTGTCAATCCAAGGCCCCCACAATACACCCTACATTATGGACCCCAGGGGGCTCAAATGATGCCAAACTTCGGTTCCTCCTCCATGCCATATTCATTTCCCCATAATATGTACGGAGAAGCTCCGGTGAATCAGTCGGGGGGGGATTCCCAGTCTAAAGAAAAGCTGGAAGTACTAGAGGAAAGATTGCGGGCCATCGAAGGGGTAAATAGTTATGGTCTTCGGGATGCCTCGGAACTCTGTCTAGTGCCAAATGTTGTAATTCCGCTGAAATTTAAGGTGCCTGATTTTGACAAATACCGGGGAACCACTTGTCCTAAGAACCATTTGACCATGTATGTTAGGAAGATGGCGTCACATGCCCGAGATGATAAACTCTTGTTTCACTTCTTCCAAGACACTGACTTGACCGGGGCGACTTCAAATTGGTATACGCATCTCGAGCGGGCACACATCCGATCCTTCAAAGATCTAGCAGATGCATTCCTAAAGCAATACAAGTACAATGTTGACATGGCTCCCGATAGGATGCAACTCCAAAATATGTCAAAAAGGGATGTAGAGACTTTCAAAGAATACGCGCAACGATGGAGGGAACTGGCTGCTCAGGTGGAGCCTCCCTTAGCCGAGAAAGAAATCGTAGCAATGTTCATTGATACACTCCAGTCGCCTTTCTATGATAGGATGATTGGGAGTGTGTCATCAAATTTTTCTGACATGGTCATCATCGGCGAGAGAATTGAAAGTGGAATGAGGAATGGCAAGATCGTCGAGACTTCGATGGGAACGGCCCAAAGAAAACCCCATTCGTGAAAAAAGAAGGAGGGAGAGGCACATGCAGTAACCTTGGAACAGAAGAAACCGAACCAATGGAGACCCAACCAAACACCCGCCTTCCATGCCCAATACGCCCCATATTACCAACCACCTCCATATCACCAAGCCAACCAGCCATACATCGCTGCAACCTCGCAATTTCCAAACCCTCAACAAATGGCTCCCTACCGACCATCATACCCTTCTCAGCCTCAAACACACCCCACCATGCCACCTCAAATCATTCAGCCTCTAAATCCAAACCCAAACACCAGCCAAACAAGACCACCATATAACCCGGAAAGAAAGCCAGTGCGTTTTGACCCAATACCCATGACCTACACCGAACTATTCCGCCAACTTGTGAGCAAATCCGTGCTAACTCCTATCCCGACAAGACCACTAGACCCTCCTTATCCAAAGTGGTATGACCCAAATGCTCAATGTGAATATCACGATGGGGCCACAGGACATTCCACCGAGAGTTGTAAAGCTTTGAAGTTTAAAGTGCAAGATCTGATTAATGCCAAATGGTTGAGTTTTTGAAGGATGCTCCAAATGTGGCACAGGGTCCTATGCCAAATCATGGGGGTTCGGGAGTCAATGCCATTGAGAGTTTCTTGGAACATACTCTCAAGAGTAAAGTGGCCGATGTTAAGACTCCTATGATAGTTGTTTTCAGAGAGATGTGCAAATATGGATTGATCCAAATCCCGATCACGGAAGAAAAAGCTCTTGATGGAAAGATAAGGTGTGACTTTGATGGAAACATGGGGCATTCGATTGAAAACTGTTCAGAGTTTCGGCAAGTCGTGCAGCAGTTAATGGATATGAAGATTATCTTAATTGGTTGTGGATCAAGTGAGTGTGCCATTAATATGGTTGCTGAATCTACAACTTCCCCAACCCCAATTAAGATAACCCCTTTTACTGCTGTGGTTAATCCTCAGCCAGTTCCTGAGCAAGTCACTCCGAAACCAGTGGTGATATACTATACCGAGAAGAAACCTTTGCCGGTTCCAAGTGGGCCAACACCAATCATCATCCGAGTTCCAAGTCCTTTCCCTTAAAAGGACACCAAAGCGGTACCATGGAAGTATGAGATGCAGGTCCAACCCAATCCTTCCAACGGGACTACTGTGGTCACCAACATTTCAGGAATTGGCGGAATGACTAGGAGTGGTCGCATTTACACTCCAGAGGTATTGCGAAAAGGGGAAATAGAAAAGGAAGGAAAGGATCACAAAGGGAAAGAGAAGGTGGAAGAAGTCCTAGATGACAAGGAAGCAAGCGGGGGTGAGAATAAAAAGGGTGTATCTGATGAGGAGGTAGGTGAATTCTTGAAGTTCATCAAGCAGAGTGAATATAGGGTTGTGGATCAGTTAAATCGGACTCCGGCTCGGATATCTCTTTTGTCTCTATTGATGAACTCGAGCCACACGTAAGAAAATCTTGATGAAGGTGTTGAATCAAGCGCATGTCTCCCATGACATCACGGTTGATAAGCTCGATAACATCGTAGGTAACATAGTTGCTGATAATTATGTCACTTTCACCGATGATGAAATACCAGCCGAAGGTATGGGGCACAACAAGGCCTTGCACATTTCTGTGAAGTGGCAAGACCATGTCATGGCCAGGGTTCTCATTGATAATGGCTCTTCTTTGAATGTAATGCCAAAGTCAACACTGGCAAAGTTGCCTTTCGATGGAACTCATATGAAACCAAGCACAATGATTGTAAGAGCTTTCGATGGCACCCGGAGGGAAGTCATGGGAGAAATTGAATTGCCCATTCAGATTGGCCCCTGCACCTTTGAAGTACTTTTCCAAGTAATGGACATCACACCAACATACAGTTGTCTCCTGGGACGACCATGGATCCATTCGGCTGGAGCTGTACCTTCCACATTGCACCGAGAAGGTTAAGTTCATTGTTGAGAGTAAGTTGATAATTGTTTCTGGGGAGGAGGATCTTTTAGTAAGCAAGCCATCAACAACCCCTTATATTGAAGCTGCCGAGGAAGCTCTCGAGACCGCCTTCCAGTCACTTGAAATTGCCAATGCCACTTATGTTGGGGAGGGAGCTCCACTCTTGAAACCTCGGTCATCCAAAGCGTCCATCATGATGGCCAAGGTTATGCTTGAAGGAGGATACCGACCTGGAAGCGGTTTGGGGAAAAACAGCCAAGGCGTTCTTCGACAGTCTCATGCTCACTGAGAACAAGGATAGGTTTGGATTGGGATACAAACCCACCAGGGCCGACAAGATGAGAGTTATAGAAGAGAAGAAAAGAAAGAGGTTGGCTCGGCTGGAAAATCGTGAATACGAGGCTGAAAGGGTTCCCATCTGTGACATTCGACAGAGCTTCCGAAGCGTAGGGTTTGCATTCCTGGACCAAGCAGCAGCTATTGAAGATGATTATCCTGCCGATCGTGGTATCAATCTGGTGTATCCATGCTCTCCGGATACAGAGCTCAACAATTGGGAGATCATTGAGTTCCCCAAGACCATAGGGTCCTTTTCAAAGTAATTCTGTAATGCTTATCCTTTAGCTCTGCCCAAGGCTTTAGGAGTTTTGTTGTAATGGGCTTACTTGTTTCTGTTTCAGTATGACTTATCAATAAATGCATGCATTCAGTATCTTTGTCTTGTTATCTCTTTTTTTACTTTCGTTTTTGTTCACCATCCCTCACCAATAAATGCAGTCTCTCGTCTTTAACCTTTATTCATTCATCTTTCCCTGATAATTACCAAAATGCAGATCTAAAAGTGACTCTCTTGAAAACGACAGTGTTAGTAACCCATCATACAATTTTGACTATTCCGTTGATCATGCTGAGGAGGTTGTTGATGATGACGGGGAAGTTCCCCCTGAACTTTTGAGGTTGGTAGAACAAGAAGCCAGGGAAATCCGGCCCCATGCAGAGCCGAGTGAACTAATCAATTTGGGAACCAGAGATGATAAAAAAGAGGTCAAGATTGGCCTTTCCCTGAAAGAAAAAGAGCGAAACAGGTTGATCAGGTTGTTGACAGATTATAAAGATGTTTTCGCATGGTCCTACCAAGACATGCCAGGGTTAGACCCCAGTGTAGCAGAACACAAATTGCCATTAAAGCCGGAGTGTCCTCCAGTAAAGCAGAAGCTACGAAGGATGAAAGCGGAAATGTCCTTAAAGATCAAGGAGGAGGTCAAGAAACAACTGGATGCAGGTTTCCTAGAAGTTGTAAAGTACCCTCAATGGGTTGCTAACATCGTTCCTGTTCCCAAGAAAGATGGAAAAGTTCGAATGTGTGTTGACTATCGAGATCTGAACAGAGCTAGCCCAAAAGATGACTTTCCTTTGCCTCACATTGATGTTCTTGTAGATAATACTGCTCAACATGCATTATTCTCTTTCATGGATGGTTTCTCGGGATATAATCAGATCAAGATGGCACCTGAGGATATGGAGAAAACTAAATTTGTCACTTTGTGGGGAACCTTTTGCTATAAGGTTATGCCCTTTGACTTGAAAAATGCTGGGGCAACATATCAGCGGGCTATGGTGGCTTTATTCCATGATATGATGCATAAGGAGATAGAAGTTTACGTAGATGACATGATCGCCAAGTCCAGATCCGAAGATGACCATGTTGATAATCTGCAAAAACTCTTTGAGCGGTTAAGAAAGTTTAAGCTCCGATTAAATCCAGCCAAATGCACCTTTGGAGTGAAATCGGGCAAGCTTCTGGGGTTCATTGTTAGTCAAAGAGGGATAGAAGTTGATCCTGAAAAGGTTCGAGCAATCAACGATATGCCAGCACCTCAAACAGAAAAAGAAGTTCGTGGGTTTTTAGGAAGATTGAACTACATTGCCAGGTTCATTTCCCAATTAACAGCGACATGCGAACCAATCTTTAAATTGTTGCGCAAAAATCAAGCTGTGACATGGAATGATGATTGTCAAGAAGCCTTTGAGAAGATCAAACAATACCTACAAGAGCCTCCAGTCTTGGTTCCCCCAGTGCCAGGGAGACCTCTCATCATGTATTTGACTGTGCTAGATGAATCTATGGGTTGCGTACTAGGGCAGCACGATGAGTCAGGGAGGAAGGAACGTGCCATCTATTATCTAAGTAAGAAATTCACCAGTTGCGAAGCCAAATACTCATTACTAGAACGCACTTGCTGTGCCTTGGCTTGGGCGGCTCGCCGTTTGAGGCATTACATGTTGTGTTACACTACCTGGTTGGTATCCAAAATGGATCCAATCAAGTATATCTTTGATAAGCCTGCTCTGACTGGAAGAATTGCTCGCTGGCAAGTCCTGCTATCAGAATATGACATTGTCTATGTCACCCAAAAAGCAATAAAAGGGAGTGCTCTTGCAGAATATCTAGCCAATCAGCCGGTAGAAGATTATGGATCGATGCAATGTGATTTTCCAGATGAAGATATAATGGCTTTGTTTGATCGTGAGCAATCACTAGAGAAAGAAAAGTGGACCTTGTTATTTGACGGAGCTTCTAACGCATTGGGGCACGGAATCGGGGCAATTTTAATCTCACCAGAAAATGATTATTTCCCTGTCACTGCGAGGCTCTGCTTTGATTGTACAAACAATATAGCCGAATACGAAGCTTGTGCACTAGGGATTTTGGCAGCAATAGAGGCAAAAGCAAGGATACTGGAGGTATATGGGGACTCTGCACTAGTCATCCACCAATTAAGAGGGGAATGGGAAACCCGAGATGCCAAGTTAATTCCGTACCATGATTACATCAAAGGTTTGATTGAGCAGTTTGCCGAAGTCACGTTTCATCATAGTCCCGAGAAGATAACTTGATTAGGCTGACGCTGTCTACCTTGTCCTCAATGTTCAAAGTAAGTGATCGAGAGGAACCTACCACTCATCAAAATGGAAAGTCGTGGTCATCCTGCATATTGTCAAGTGATAGAGGAAGAGTCGATCAAAAACCGTGGTACCATGACATCAAATGTTTCATCCAAAGAAGGGAATACCCTCCGGCGGCGCGGAAAATGACAAAAGAACTCTAAGAAGACTTGCAATGGGTTTCTATTTAGATGGAGATATTCTCTACAAAAGAAACCATGACATGGTGTTGTTGAGGTGCGTTGACGCAAAAGAAGCTAAAGCGATAGTTGAGGAGGTACATGAAGGACCTTTTGGAACACACGCGAGCCGGTCATGCAATGGCCAGGAAAATCTTGAGGACTGGCCAATATTGGCTGACAATGGAGGCTGATTGCTTTAATTATGCGAAGAAGTGCCACAAGTGTCAAATATATCTTTGATAAGGTTCATGCGCCGCTGACTCCTTTGAATGTCATGTCGGCACCCTGGCCGTTCTCAATGTGGGGAATGGATGTGATCGGGCCCATCGAACCAAAAGCCTCAAATGGACATCGCTTCATTCTTGTTGCCATCGATTATTTCACCAAGTGGGTTGAGGCTGCATCTTATCCCAATGTGACCCGGAATGTCGTGATCAGATTTGTTAAAAGAGAGCTAATTTGTCGTTATGGGTTGCTTTGAGTGAGATTATCACCGATAATGTGACCAATTTGAACAATAGGATGATGAAGGAGATGTGCGAAAATTTCAAGATAAAGCATCATAATTCCTCTCGTCATCGCCCAAAGATGAACGGGCAAAGTGGAGGCCGCTAATAAAAATATCAAGAAGATTGTCCAAAAGATGGTGGTGACGTATAAGGATTGGCACGATATGTTACCTTTTGCTTTACACGGCTATCGTACCTCTATTCGCACCTCGACAGGGGCAACGCCATATTCTTTAGTTTATGGGATGGAGGCAAGTGCTCCCGATTGAAGTAGAGATCCCCTCATTAAGAGTAACCGAGAGAAGCAGAATTAGAAGAAGCCGAGTGGGTCCAGGATCGATTAGACCAATTGAACCTCATTGAAGAGAAGAGATTAGGGGCATTATGTCACGGCCAATTATACCAGAGAAGGTTGATGAGAGCTTATGAGAAGAAGGTACGCCCACGACAGTTTCGGGAGGGTGACCTGGTGCTTAAAAAGATTCTACCAATCCAAAAGGACCATCGAGGGAAATGGACTCCGAACTACGAAGGACCTTACGTTGTGAAAAAGGCCTTCTCTGGAGGAGCTTTAATTCTCACCAGGATGGATGGGGAAGACCTCCCGCTCCCTGTGAACTCGGATGCAGTAAAAAAGTATTATGCTTGAACACACTTCCCAAGAAGAAGAAGAAAAGAAAAGAAAAATGAAAAATGAAAAATGAAAAGAGAAAAGGCTCGCTAGGCTGAAAATCTGAAAAGACAGTCTAGGCAAAAGTTAGAGCAGCCCGCTAGGCTGAAAACCTGAAAAGGCGGTCTAGGCAAAAGTTAGGGTTCAAAAAAAATGATGAAAAAATGAAAATATATATATATATATATAACAATGGAAGTGTCGTCAAGCCGATGAACCGGGGCAGTCCGTAGGTTGGATATATGAAGATTGGGGCAGACAACATCTCTGAAGCCAATTAATGAGCAGTCAAGATTGTATGAGGGATACTAAAATTAGTCATTGAAAGAGACATCACTTGAGGAGATGTGATTCTACTCCACAACGTTTTGCAACTTATGCTTTGTACACCTTTTTCAATCCAAATATAATGACATTGACTTCCTTTACTTTATTTCGCTACCTTGGTCCTTTCCTCTTAATTTTTGTCATTTGTGTGTGTGCATTCATCCTGATAAGTATATACTGAAACGTGAAACAAGTAATGTTTTTTTAAGCAGTTAGAATTCCTTGGAAAGCCTCAAAAGGTCTTGGGGGCACGATGCTTCCCCTATAAAGGGCATCAAAGAAAGGAAGGAATACTGAGACTCAACCATCGAGATGATTATCATCAAGAACATCTAATCATCAGGGGATAAAAGTGCAAGATATCTCTCCCAGATAAGATGGGCCTTGTTTTAGTTCATCCTCAAGACTGACTGTGATCGATGCCTGTAGGGGGTCAAGGATCCAATAATGAAAGAAGTAGCAAAGAAGAAATAATCTATCATCAATTTTTTGCATCATGCCCAAAATTAATAAGGGTTCTCATCATCATCATTCTTTCTGTAAATTGAAAACTAGTTATTTGAGTTTTCGCATTGTCAGTCCATCAGTGAGCAAAATCTACATTCATATATTGCATTTGTCTATATGGCCTCACAAGTCTTTTATCTCCAGTTCGAGCTTCTCACGGGCAATCCACCCCGTAAGCTCTTTTATCTTTCAGTTCGAGCTTCTGACGGGCAATCCACCCCGTAGGCTCTTTTATCTTCAGTTCGACTTTCTGACGGGCAATCCACCCCGTAAGCTCTTTTATCTTTCAGTTCGAGCTTCTGACGGGCAATCCACCCCGTAGGCTCTTTTATCTTCAGTTCGAGCTTCTGACGGGCAATCCACCTCGTAAGCTCTTTTATCTTTAAGTTCGAGCTTAGAACGGGCAATCCACCCAGTAGGCTCTTGTATCTTTCGATTCGAGCTTCTCACGGGCAATCCACCCCGTAGGCTCTTTTATCTTTCAGTTCGAGCTTCTGACGGGCAATCCACCCCGTAGGCTCTTTTATCTTCAGTTCGAGCTTCTGACGGGCAATCCACCTCGTAAGCTCTTTTATCTTTCAGTTCGAGCTTCTAACGGGCAATCCACCCCGTAGGCTCTTTTATCTTTCAGTTCGAGCTTCTCATGGGCAATCCACCCCGTAAGCTCTTTCATCTTTCAGTTCGAGCTTCTGACGGGCAATCCACCCCGTAGGCTCTTTTATCTTCAGTTCGAGCTTCTGACGGGCAATCCACCCCGTAAGCTCTTTTATCTTTCATTTTGAGCTTATAAAGGGTAATCCACCCCGTAGGCTCTGTTATCTTTCAGTTGGAGCTTCTCACGGGCAATCCACCCAAGAGGCTCTTTTATCTTGATTCGAGCTCGACGGCAATCCAACCTTTTATCTTTCCGAGCTTTAACGGCAATCCACCCCGTAAGCTCTTTTATCTTTCAGTTCGAGCTTTTAACGGGCAATCCACCCCGTAGGCTCTTTTATCTTTCAGTTTGAGCTTCTCACGGGCAATCCACCCCGTAGGCTCTTTTATCTTTCAGTTTGAGCTTCTCACGGGTAATCCACCCCGTACGCTCTTTTATCTTTCAGTTCGAGCTTCTGACGGGTAATCCACCCCGTAGGCCCTTTTATCTTTCAGTTTGAGCTTCTCACGGGCAATCCACCCCGTAGGCTCTTTTATCTTCAGTTCGAGCTTCTGACGGGCAATCCACCCCGTAAGCTCTTTTATCTTTCAGTTCGAGCTTCTCACGGGCAATCCAACCCGTAAGCTCTTTTATCTTTATGCTCGAGTTTCTGATGGGCAATCCACCCCGTAAGCTCTTTTATCTTTCTGTTTAAGCTCGGCAGGCAATCCACCCTGCAAGTTTTCATGTGTAAACCTCAGTAGGCGATCCAACCCGCGGATTCTTTAAAGGAAATTGGTTTGTAAACACAGGTCCTTTGCTTATCAGAATAACCCGGACAAAATTGGAGTTCTTGTCTTTACTAATTTCTTATAACGATAATTGGTTAACTACGGTTACACCTATTATCTAATAAGAAACAAGTAAAGAGGGGCAGCTGTGAACACCTAATTTTGTCCGGATGCCTTTTAATTAAAGTTTTGAAAAAAATAATAAAATAAATAAATACATAAATAAATAAAATAAATAAAATCAAAAAAATCAATCAAATTGCTTCTGAAATCTTTATTCTCCACTAGTTCACTCCACCACAGCACAAGGCTCAAGCAAGTAAACACCATTTTGGGTAATTTTCCAGAGCTTAGGGAAGGGTTTGTGCCTAGATCAGAAAAATGGACACATAAAAGGAAATTGAAAGGGGACTAGAGGAAGATAAATCACTGCAACACTCCATCAATCTGGTCCCAAGGAGGAGGACTCCATTAATCTGGTCCCAAGGAGGAGGCAGAATTCATCTACTTCTCTATAAATACCAAATCAGAAATACAGGTAAAGGGAGAGGAGGATAGCAAAAAATACTCTCTGATACCAAAGAGGAAAAGATCAAAAAAAAAAAAACTTTTTCTTCTGTTCTTCTCTCCTGCGTCTTCTTCCTCCCTTCTTTTTCTTTCTTTTTCTCTCTTTCCTTCTGATTCTTCCTCTTCCTCTGTAATTTGCTAACCCATCTTCCTTTCTTCATTTACAACAACTATTCTCCTCCTCCCTTGCTGCTGAATACCGCGCCACCACCAGATCCGCGAGCCACCGCGACCTTCGCCGCTGGGAGGTGCAGATCCGCGCTTCTGGACTGTCTTCCGCCGCGGACGTCGCACGACCACCACGAACCGCCTCTGTTCACGGCGTCCTCGTGAGCGCCACCCTGGGAGCGCATCCTTCTCAGTCCGAACCGCCACCAGCTCGCCGTTTCGCCACCAGCTCGCCATTTCACTGCTCACCAGCACGAGGGTTGCTCCGCCGCGGGTCTGCACCACCGCCCCGACCACTGCTGCTCCCACCCGTTGCTCCGCCGCGGCTACCGGTCTCAGACCCTCTCCACCGGATCTCGCCGTCACAGGTCCCCCGCCGCACCCCGGATCCGCCACTGTAGCTCTCCCTCATCTCCTTCGTTGGTAAAAATGGAGAAATAAGCTTTCTGATTCAGTTTTTTTTCTTTGCTGTTTTACTTTACTTGTTTTCATATATATCATATTATGTGGGTGGTTAGTGAGTTTGGGCCAGAGTGTGGGCTTTTAAATGTTTTGATTTGAATTTTATTTTCTTTTCTTTTTTTTCTTGCCTTTTTTTTGGGGTCAAAGCAAAAAAAAGATTCAGAATTGCTCAATAAAAAGGGAAAACCAAACAATTTCTCTATAAAAAAATATTAGTCATTTTGCTTAATTTTTTTTTATTTTATTATTCTTTTTTTTTTAAAAAAAGAAAACCTTTGGAAACAAAAAAATCTTTTGAATTCACGCAACAGTCTACGACGTCGATGTATGATTTTTCATCCTCAAGTGTCGTATGAACTGTAAGGGGTTTATCGTATAGCTTCGCTATCTTTAACCTTGTGCAAGAGTGGATTCCCTTTTGTATAAAATATTAAACGTTTTCAATTTACTCTTTTTATCAAAATTTTATTCAATTTTATAAAATAAAATTCCTTTTTATTTCACGCAACAATTTACGATGTTGATGTATGATTTTTCATCCTCAAGCATCGTACGAATTGTAAGGGTTTATCGTGTAGCACTGCTATCTTGGACTCTATGCGAAAGTGAATTTATTCTGAAATAAAATCTTTTTAAAATAAAATAAATAAATCAAAATCTTTATCAAAATTAAAATCAACCAACCAATCAAACTTTTTCAAGAGAACTACGTGGCTTTGAGTTTCCCATCGCACCCGGGAATACGTAGGAGCAAGATAAATCATCTTGTCGGGCCAAAACTAAATTTTCCTTTTTTTGTGTGTCTCCTTTTATGTTAAAATAATTAATCAAAAATTAAACTTTTCCTTTTTTTTAACAATAAATTAAAAAAATAAAAATTATATTTTTTTTAAAAAATGTATATAAAAAATATATAAAAAATTTAAAAATTAAAAAATATAACTCTCTCTTGTAAATAATTTCTGGGGTAAAATAAATATTTAAAAGGTTATTAAAATGTTTTTTGCACAATTAACTTGAGGTACCGTTTTTTAAACGGGCGACGTGGGGTGCTAATACCTTCCCTACTCGTAACCGACTCCCGGACTCATCTCTCTTTCCCTTTTTAAGACCAGTTAACCTTTAAATAATTGGGTTTTCTAAGATTTACCCAATAAAAATCTTAGTGGCGACTCCTCTGTTTTTACCCTTCTTTTCGTGGCTCCCGGACGGGACGGTCGCGACAATAATATAGGTGATTAGGTGCCCGTTTTCTTAAGATTAAAAAATAAATGATTTTGTTATGAAATAATTTACTGATTATTTTTAGATATTTAAAAAAAAACATAACCAGATTTGTGTTTGTTTACAATCATTTTTGTAAAAGTAGTTAGTTATAAAAACTATTTTTTTCCAAAATCAAATGAAAGTTGTTTTTCACTTTAATCCCCAAAATGAATTTTTTTCTGCCTTTGATTATTTTCATCAGAAAAAACGGACACACTAAAATTTTTAAAAAATGACTTTATGGTTAAAAAAATATTTTTTTAAAACAAAATAAGCAATAACAAACTGACTCCTGGAGAAGACATAATGATGTTGAAAAAAAAACGTTAAAATATGTGCAAGAAATCAAAAGGTCATTCTAAAAAAAATCTAGCAAATGACCCACATAGATTTAACAAACATAGTTTAATGATAGAATGCAAATGGTATTTTCATATAAAGATATTAGTTGAGTTTAGACAAGTCGAAGTTGGTCATGGATCACACAAAATTTAAACAATTTAATTCGAATCTTCATGACAAATAACAACACAACCACCCCAAAAATCATTTTTCACGGGTCATGGATATGAGATATCAATTCACACACATGGGTACACATTAGAGTAATGATGTACTGGATTGACCTGCCATAAGAACACTACATGGAACGTTATGTAAGTATCATAAGTAGTTCTCACAGTGACAGTGGTGTATGCAATCCTTCGACCTGAAACCACTACGATCCCTACATGAGGAGTTGTGTGCTTTAATACCGTCAAACGTTCTCTGTAACAGGATGACTATAAAGTCGGTCATTGGGCACACCGCAAGTCATGCAGAGGGATGTGAGTGATCTAGATGGGATTTGTCCCTCCTACATAACAGGAGTAATATCTGTGGGGCCCTTGATAGAGTGAGACTGTAAAATGCATGACCGTGTTGAAATTAGTCGATATGAGATATTGACCTCATTTAATGTTAGGTTTACTCGGGTATCAAGTGACGTAATATTGAACTACACAAGGGTGACACATTCTATGCCTTGTGTTCAATATAAATATAAGGACAAAGGGATAATAATACACATTAACATTGGTCACGGAAAGGTTACGTCAAATCACTGACTTTCTCATTACTTGGGTAGCAATGATGTGTTTCTAGACACCGCTCATTGTTTATAATATTAAATATGATTTAATATTATTACCAGCGTTATGAGAACCTATAGAGTCACAGACTTAGAGCAGATTAATCAGAGCTAAAAGAAATTGGGTTAGACCCAAATTTCTATTGAGCCACGCTCATGATAGATGAGCCCAGAAGGGCCAGGTTAAACCCTTTCCATGCAAGGGGCGCTACCTATAAGTGGTAGTAAAACAGTACTGAGCCGTCACACCATTTTTCTCTGACCACACTCGGTACATTGTTTGCGTGTGAAAAGAAATATACCGTCGTGTCTCCTCTCGCACCTAGCAGTGCTTAGAGGAGCCGTTCTGATTGAACATGTGAGACGTGTTTACCTGTTTGTGTGCACTACGTAGAGGCATTGTTGGTTCGTGCAGTGCTCGTGATTTGCAGCGACTAAAATCAAAGGTCTGCACTTTAAGAGGTAAATTTTCGAAACATGAATCATGACCATTTGCAAGGATTCTTGGTGGGAATTATTCCGCTGTGCTTGTTTGATGCACAAATTCCCAACATTTCTCAGCCAGAGTTTCAAGAAGGCTCTTGGGTGCCATTGATTCAGAGTTTAGGGTTTTTGAAGAAGAAGAGTTTTGAGAGGTTGAAGACGAAAAGAGTTCAGAGAGAGGTTGTGAGCAAGAGATTGTGAGTGGGTAGTTTTCAAACGACACGGGTTGCTTTTGTTAGAACTCTTGAGTGCTTTTTTCGTTGGGAACAAGGAGAGAGATTTTTGCTATAATCGGCAATAACTTTTGAAAAGACAGTTGTAAAAAAAATGAAACGTTTTAAGCAAAAGGAGGGAAATTTTGCAATGTACACGTGTCTCAGTCAGGGTTTAGCACTGGGTGCTTTTAGTCATGTCATCAGACGCTTGGCTAAAGTAGATGAGTGATGGATAAAGAAAATAGACGAGTCAAGCATATACAAAATTTAGACAAGTAAATTTTCAGACATATCACCATACACTCAGTCAGACACATTATGCATATTAAGATTCTTTCTTATAAAAACAAATCTATCTTCACTTAGAGGTTTAGTAAAGATGTCTGCCCACTGATACTTAGTGTTCACAAACTTTATTTCAAAAACACCTTTTTGCACATAATCTATAATAAAATGATGCTTTATTTCTATATGCTTTGCTCTAGAATGTTATATGGGGTTCTTAGACAAGTTGATAGAACTAGTATTATCACACCAAATAAGTATATTATGCTCAAAACAGTTTCTATTAAATTCAATTGAGTTTTTGAACTAAAAATAGTTTCTAATTGTGTCTTTTCAATTGAGTCTCTAAAATAGAAAATTAGTTAGTGATTCGTTAAATTTGATAGGATATTACTGATTCCATCTAAGCTAGAGACACATATTAGCCATCAAAGGTTAGGATGAACCTTGAGACATTGTCATAGCAAGATGCAATAATGTAACACCCCGATTTTTCCGCTTTCTAAATCGGTATAAATATAAATAAACGTTTATATTTTCATCTGAAACTTAGAAAATGATTTTGGGAAAACTAAAGTCATATTCATATCATAATTATTTTTATAAGTATGCGGTGAAATTTTTGGTTGAAAATTCAGACGGAACCCGGTCTGCGTTTTTAATGACAGTAAGATTTTACTGATCAGAAAACCTAATTTTGACCCGAGAACGAAATGAGTAGATTTTATATCTCATTTCCAACAATATAGTTTATTCTGAAAATTTTCAAAATAATTAGGTTTTATACTCGATTTGGGCGTAAAACCCTAATCGGGAAACCGACGGGATCCGAAACGGAACTGCAGAGACTTGTCAAGAGATCGGGAAAACGAGTCATACATGATGACTCGTGGAGGATGAGTCACCAAGCATTTATGAGCATTAAATGCTAGTAATCATGACTTTTAGGTAAAAAGACCAAAATACCCCCAAGCTTTCGCGGGTATTAACCAGACACATCTACGCACTTTTATCCACTCGTTTTACATGGTTGTAAACCTCCCACATCTCCTCAAATTTGTACATCCATATATACTTAACCATACCTATTTCGTTTTGCTTTCGTTTCATTATTTTCCTCTCAAAAAACTGAAATCGGTTAAATGACGGAGCTGCGTACGGAATTTCCGGGAACCACTAGCGGATAGGATCGATGACTCATTGGTGAGTCACTTTGTGTGGCTCAAAATCAGTCACACCTCCATCAAATGTGAGCCACATATTATTAACCATGATTAGCCAAAATAACCTTAGTTAAGTTAACTATTAACTATGATTAATCATATATTAATTTGATATTCACAAAACCCATTATTTGGACTCTAAGGAACCAAACAAAGCCTAAATCTAAGCCTATATAAAGGCTCAAAACCGCATATGCCCTCTCCCCACTTCTATTCATCTTCCTCACCAAGTTTTCTCCATTTTCTCTAAGTTACAAAACTCATAAGAACACAGAATCTCCACCGAAAATATGACCCTCTTCCTTTCTTAAACTCGAAAAACTCTCAACATAAAAGTTGTTCCTATTTTTCTCTTATTTCCAACAAGCTAAAGATCATAAAAAACGGATATGCTCAAAATACCGAAACTGACCAGAATTATCAGCAACACACGAAACAGTAGAAAGAAGGCCCTTTTCACCCCTGTTATGATCCGAACCAAATGAAACCTTCAACATCAAAGTTTTTCCTTTTCTTATTATATTTCTATCAAGACAAAGTTTGTGATTTTTGGATGAGTATACTGTGAGATACACTCACAATACCATCACACCCTCAAGCTGTCCAGTTTTCAACTTAGTGAAGGTTGATCATTTTCTTCATTTCTTCAATCTTCGAGAGGTAAAAGCTCATATCCTTGATCATATAAGCTTTCATCTTCATGTATTTCTCATGTTTATGCCATGAATCATATTTTTCCATTCCTAGATCTAGAACTTTGAAAATTTATAGAAAATCATAGAAAAATCCTTTTAAAGTGAAACCAATTTCTATGATCTTAGTATCCTCTCTATATTTAAGATCCAAGAGGATGCATTCAAAAAAAAATCATACCCTTTTAACTTGATGAGGCCGAACCCTAGTTTATAGTGGAGGGGAGGACTTTGTTCATTTTTTAAAAATTAGTCTTGCTTGATTCAATCTTATAATTCATATATATATTGAATCTATGGTTGTTGAATCAAAATCAAACTTCTAAGCCATTATTTTGTTCATGGCCGAAATTGTATTTTTGAAGAGTTGAAAGATTTTGTTTCATTTTTCAACTTATGATAGTTTATCTTAACTCTACACTACTCTAAGGTCATGGATCTAAGAGTATGTAAATTTTTGAAATCTCTAGCCTATGTTAAGTATCATGGCCGAATTAGGATTCTTGAAAGGTTGGAATATTTTATTTCAATCTTTGTATTCTAATTTTTGTTTTAGGGTTTCAAGTAATTAAAGAACACTGATCCAAGAGCTTAGGATTTTTAATTTTTTTTAGCTAATTAGTCCCCTCATGGCCGAACCTAGCATATATGAGTATAGGTTATTTAGTTGTTTGATTGTTAATTATTTGTTGTGTTTTGATTGAAGGATAAATTGTTGTGTGAGTCGTGTACGTGTTTTGCGGAGACCGAACGTTTGACGTAATTTCAATTCGACAAGAAAAATCTCCAAGAGGTAAGGGGAGTACCTGAGGGATTTTTCTGATAGTTGTATGTAATTTGTTTGTGGTCTATATATTTTATTTGGTGTATGTATTGTTTATGTAATTAGATTTCTTTCCTTTTAAGTTATCTGCTTTTAATCATTTGATTATCTGCATTTAATTGTTATTATGTTTTATTGTATATCATTAATTGTGCTATTTGCTATATTATTGGCATGGTTGTTATTGATGTTGCTTGTGGATTGTAAAGCCTGACAGTGGTCAGTGCTCAATTAATAATTAGGTTAAAAACATTAAAAAACTATTTACAGAATAATGAGTTTTAATTAGTGGAAAATGTGGAAAATAGTAAAATATTATTATTAATTATTGGTTTGGTGAAATTTGGATTATAGTGAAAAATAATAATATTTTAATAATTTAACATCGTATGAGTGTTCTATAAGTCATAGTGAGGACGTAACCGTGAAAATATTTTGGTACTGCTAATTTTGACGTAAGAAATTTCTAAATATTATAAAATGTTATTTTAAGAAAATAAGTTTCAAAAATAATTTTATTATGGTGTTGGAAAAATTATTTTACTAGAAAAGTTATTTTTGGACTTATAACGTTTTTAAAACGTCAAACGTTGGACAATTCCGATAATATTTACAGTAGGATTACTAAACACGGTAATATTAATTAAAATAGAGAATTTGTCTCAAAGCAATATTTTCAGGTTCAAAATATTGATTTTTGAAAGAAAATGAATTTTAAGTGATTGTAATGATTTGTAAAACGAATTTTCAACGTAAAAGGATTTTCTGTAAAGTATTTTTATACAATAGGTTATTTCCGACAACTTGGATAAGTTAAGGAAATTTTGTTTTTGGATTTGTGTTTCACAGAGAGAAAACGTTGTTTAATTGAAATACGAACCTAACTGTTGAGATGTCGGTGTCTAGAGTTCTATGATATGGACCTGGGGTCCGAAAAGTGAAGTTATGGACAAGATGTCCTATAAAAATCTATATTGATTTTTGTGCGCCAAAATCTACGAATCTAAATATGGTGCACGGATCTAGATTTCGTGATTTGCACATTTTTGAATTTGAGTCTGTTTGATTGGTTTGGACTTGGAGTCCTTTTTTTTATTGGTATTATTATTAAACTAAAATGTTTAAACATTGGTTGGTCGTGAGCCTTTGAGCCTCGACAAGGAAAGAATGAACACAAAGAAAATTACGTGAACAAAATGTTTTACATGCATTTTGGGCAGAAATGCCTTTGCATTGAACTTGAATGCTTGATGGAGAGTATTCATGCAGTTTGCGTCACTGTGCCTTGATGGATATACGACCACGAAAACCATGTGCTATATGTAGTTGATGTGCGCTGCGGCGCGCTCGTGCGATTCCGGCAAGTGTACCGGACTGTCGTCAAGTAATAAAAGATATCGAACCCACAGAGACTGTATTCTCGAATCGCAATCGGTTTTCGAATCGATTCAATCTGGACAGTTTTAAAAGGATTTTTATATTTTGAAAAGGTTTGAATTTGAAATTAAGAGATAGATGAGCAGAAAACAAATGTTTTTGGGATTTTCGATTTAAACGGATTCCTAGGGATTTGGGTTACCTTTGAGGCTGTTTATGTTGCTAATCTGATTTACCTTTGTTGATTACCGAAATTGCCTTGAAGGCGAGTTTATCCTCTAATAGCTTAAGCTCCCTCTCGGGTTACAAAAGCCGTGCCCAATTGACCCGACCCCTACTCTCGTGGTAGTCGATCCCAGATTGGACCCTTTGCGTTCCGTGACAACTCGTTGCTCCTCGAGGGACGGCTTCTAACTCTCGTGATTTCAGTCCCAAGTCTGACTTCTATAGGTCCGACACCCAAGTTCACCGCTAGGTTCCTCCTTAGAATGTCTCAGTCATGCAAATAACCTAAGTTCACCGCTAGGTTCCTCCTTGGATCATCCACATCTCACAAACCAGTGGCCGCCGAATTTTACGAGTGAAATACCCTAGAAATCCTAAGTTCACCGCTAGGTTCCTCCTTAGAACGTCTACGTCACGCAAATAAGCGGTTGCCGAATTTACGAATGATTAACACACTAGAAATCAGATCTAAAACGATAACGAAATCACCAACGATTTTACATCAAATCAACAACCTTTACAAAACTCGGGCAGAGCCCCAATCCCTAGAAACAAACTACTACTCCAGTCTTGCCATGGAGATGACAAGCTGGGTTGACAACATAGTGAAAATCAGAAAAGAGAAGAGAGGAGAAGAAGAGAAGAGAGATCTATGCCTAAGTCCTTGTTGTTATGGATGTGATCCTTTTCATCCCCTCCCTCTCGGATGTGATCTGCCTGGTCCTTATTTATAGATGTGGGAAGTTAGAGTCCCAATCTAACTCAAATTCTGATCCAAATTCGGTTTCTTCAGGTCCAAGTAATGCGCGTCACGGTCGTGATGGCCATCACGGCCAGGCCGTGACGGTCTCTGCTTCTGGTACTTTTACAAAATCCAGCATTCTCGCGACGCGAAATATTTCTCGCGACGCGAGCCTTCCTTTCATGGCCCGTGATGAATTTCACGGCTGGGCCGTGATGTGCTCTGACTTGTGGTGGTTTTGGGTCACGGCCGTGATGGCTATCACGGCCAGGCCGTGACAGACTCTGACTTCAGCCTTTGTTCTTTTTCAGTTTTGCTCGATCATGGCCGTGATGGGCATCACGGCTAGGCCGTGATGGGCATCACGGCTAGGCCGTGATGGGCTCTGTTTGGCTCATTTTCTTCACTTTTAAAGCCCTATCTTCATCCAAACTTCATCATGGTTGATCTTGAGCATTTTACCCTTGATATCTGCAAAACAACACACGAAAACCGCCTTACCCATTCCAAAGGAAAATTAACCTAAAATCTAATAAAAATATGCCTAAACTACATGAAAATGCATGCAAAATGATGGACAAATATGAGGTGAAATCACACTCATCAAATCACCCCAAGCTTAAAACTTTGCTTGTCCTCAAGCAATTACTCAGGCCATAAGATATATCAATCAAAGCATGGATAGTGAACCAAGAACCCTAGAAGCTAATCCAAGTGACAGGCATATTCAATAAGCACTTAAGAGACAATCAATTTCAAGTCCAATTAGAAGCTTAGGTTTTTTCAAGTTCATGTCCTCACTGATTTGGGCACTCATCTCACCTCACTCAAGTGTTTTAGGGTTTATTGACAATTCACTCAATTTCCTCAAGGAAAGTATTTTACCATAGGCTTGACTATTAACCAAATCTCTACTTTATTTATGAAAACACATAAGAATCAAGAGGTCTTTTCCTTTGGTTGTAATGTGGCCATGGGATTTATTGTAAGGTGGGAAAATCAAGGAAAGGGAATTTCAAGAAGGCTAGACAAATCATCAAACATTGCAAAGCATGACACCTTCTAAAATACCCCTTTTTGGGCTTTGGTTTACTTTTCCACCTTTCTTCCTTCTATTATATTTTTTTTTCTTTTTCTTTTTCTTTTCATTTCTCACTTTCTTTGTCATCCCCTTCTCCATTTTTTTTCTTTCGTTTATTTCATTTTTATTTGTTTGGAGAAGGGGAGATTTATAGCTCAAGAGAAATTACTTTCTAGCTTTTTCATCCCATACTTTTTCCAACTACCAATTACCCTTTTTGTAATACTTTAAAAGGTGCCATACCAAGCATTATTTATCAAAGTAATTCAAGGTACCAAGAAAAGTATTTTATCTTTAGGCTCAAAATTTGGGCAACTAAGGGTAGCATTTATCATTCAAAGCTCGGGAGACCGGAAAAATTCCTTGTGCCTCAATCATTTCCAAAAATGTTTTCAGAAATTTTTAAGTTTTGAAAATGGTTTCAAGTCAAGTTCTAGAAAATACGGTCCAAGAGGAATTACAACACTCTATCACAAGAAATGGGGTAGATTTAGTGAATACCCCTTTTGGCTCAAAATCTTACATTTAGTAGTTCAAAAATCAGTGAGGTATACAAGTTTAAGGAACCACATGCTAATTATCAACTATCAAATGACTATCTCAAGAAATTTCATTTTTAGCCATATCACAAGAATAATGAAAAATTGGGTTCAAAATTCACTATCTCAATTCATTTGGCACCAAGTTCTTACATTTGGATGCATGTTCTAAGTGAGGGGCAATCTATAGAATGTGATCATACCAATCCATGCCTATGTGAATGCAATATGAATGCAACAATGCAAATGCAAAAATAAATACCCCTACCCCAAGCTTGATTACTTACATTGTCTCCAATGTAAATAATCAAGTCGGAGAGAGGAGAAAAATTGGAACAACTTACCGAGTCGGTAGCGGGTGTTGACTCACATTCCAGTCAAAACTTGGGTGGAAATTTTATCACGGCCGTGAGGCTCATCACGGGCAGGCCGTGATCGTTTCTGGTCCTCAGGAGTTGCCCTGTCACGGCCGTGATCTACATCACGGCTAGGCCGTGATCCTTTCTGTGTTCTTGCATAGCTTATCACGGCCGTGACCACTGTCACGGCCAGGGCATGATGGCCTCTGACTTTATCTTTCTCTGCTCTTCTTCCCTTTCTCAACCTGAAAACACTAGACAAACCTATTAATGATATTTTTGCCTCTTGATCTTCTCAAATTATTCAAGAGGTTAATTCAAAAACAAAAGGAAAAAAAAAAAGGGAAAGAAAACTCGGGTTGCCTCCCAAGAAGCGCTTATTTATGGTCTTAAGCTTGACCATACTTCCTTCAATCAACCGGGGTCGGCTGGGCGTAGAGGTGCCGGAACACTTTTCTTCCATGGAGCTCCTTCAAATAGCCGTTTCTGCTCATACGGCCAGTAATGCTTCCGCTTTGCTCTTTTCTCTCGGAGCTTCCTAGCCTTCCTTTCTCCCGGCGGAAGTTTTGTTTCCGCATGGACAGCAATTCCAACTTCACCACTGCTGGGTGCATCATCAACCATGCATATCTTCGGAGTTGCTTCCATGTTGAGTTCCTCTTTTACCACTGGAGACGTTACATCAATTCTGTACACATGGCTCTCAAAAGGAGGGTTGTTACAAGAGTTAGTCAACTGAAAATTTACCCTACCTTCCTCTACATTTAGAGAGAGTTTACCATTCCTTACGTCTATTAATGCTCCAGCGGTTGCTAAGAATGGCCTTCCTAAAATGATGGGGAATTTAGAATTCCCTTTCATATCCAATACCAGGAAATCGGTAGGGATGAAGAATTTCCCTATCTTTACAGGAACATTCTCTAGTATGCCTAGAGGAGTCCTAGTTGAGCCATCCGCAAATTGTAAGGGGAATTTGAATGGTCTCAACTCTTTGCTTCCCAACCTTTCCATGATAGTGAGGGACATCAAGCTCGTGCTAGCCCCTAAGTCACATAAGGCTGGGTCTATTTGCACCTGTTCGATCGAGCAAGAGATGGAGAAACTACCTGGGTCTTTCAGTTTAGTAGGCATTTTAATCTCTACATCTACTTGCTTTTTCCTGACCAACCTTTGTGGGAAAGGTATCGGGGGTTGGTACGGTGGTGGAGGGACATACTTCGGTTCTGGCTCTTCCTTTTCGCTCGTGTCCTCCTCCGGTTCCACCTCCATTTCAGCTACCCCCACCCCAAGCTTATCATCCCTCAAGTGTATGACATTGCAATGCTCATTGGGATTTGCTTCGGGTTGCCCCGGGAATGTACCCTTAGGTCTCGAGTACGTGCTGGTTTGTTGGGCAATTTGTGTTTCTAGCATCTTGTTATGAGTTGCTAAGTTGTCTACCTTAGATGCTAGCTCCTTTATTGCTTCACTCACTGCCCTTCCTTGTTGTCTAAACTCCTCATTCTGTTTTGTCTGAGTTTCAACAAAACTTTCAAATAAAGTCTCGAGTTTAGATCTTTGTACCTGAGGATACCCCGGTGCTGCTCTCTTATTACCTTGACCCTCTTGGAACTCATGGTTGAGCGTGTTGCTGTAGTTCCCGTAGGAGAGGTAAGGGTTGTTCCTTCTTTGGTTGTAGGGATTTGGGGGAGCATAGTTGGGCAGCTTCGGGTTCGTATCGTAGAAGTTGTTACAAGAGTTCACTTGCTCACCCGAAGCGCCGGATCCATGTGGGCATTCCATCATGTCATGTCCCTGCATTCCACAAATCTCACAAACAAGGTTAGTAGCACCTAATGCACTCACATTAGCTCTTTCCAGCCGATCAAAACGTTTATTAAGTGAGTCTATCTTTGACATTATAAGATCAGTGCTATTTACTTCAAACTTACCCCCCGAAATCTTGTTCGGGTTATTACCTCTTTCGGATCCCCATTGGTGGTAGTTGGTGGCGACATTCTCAATGATGTTGAATGCCCCAGTCAGAGGCCTATTCATAAACGCTCCACCGGCTGCAGAATCAAGTGACACCTTCGAAGAGTAATCCAATCCGTTATAGAAGGTGTGCACTATTAACCACCTCTCGAGTCCGTGATGTGGGCACGACTCCAGCAGTCCCTTGTAACGATCCCAAGCTTCCGATAATGATTCTCCGTCTTTCTGGAAGAAGCCGGTGATCTGGGTTCTTATGTAGACCGTCTTGGATGGAGGGAAGAATTTCTCCAAGAACGCCTGCTCCAGTTGGTCCCAAGTGGTCAAAGTGTTAGCGGGGATTTGCTTAAGCCAGGTCTTCGCCTTTCCAGTGAGAGATGAGGGGAACAGTCTCAAACGCACAACATCGACTGAGGCTCCATTAATCCTGATTGCATCGGTGAACTCTAAGAATGTTTCTATATGATCGGTCGGGTCCTCCGAAGGCAATCCTCCGAATTGATGTTGCCTAATCATGTTGATTAGCATAGGCGGTATGGTATAGTTCTCCGCCTCAATCTCTGGCCTTGCAATCCCAGTTCGCAAGCCTCTCGCATTTGGGGCTGCGTAGTCCTTCAAAGGTTTTGTATCCGATTGATTCGCCATGAGTGGAACGGGACTCAACCTTTCTCCCTCTCTTTGTAGTCTTCTACGTCTGTGGAAGGTCCTCTCGATCTCCGGATCAATCTCACTAAGGCTCCCAAGACTTAGGGATCTTTGCATATAACACACAGAGAGATGGATACAATAGAAGGAAAAGATTTTTTTTTTAAATATTTCAGAAATAAAAATCAAACAAAAAGAAAAGGTCCAGAAAAATCAATTCAAAATTTGAATTGAGATTCGAAAAGGCACAGTCCCCGGCAACGGTGCCAAAAACTTGATGTGCGCTGCGGCGCGCTCGTGCGATTCCGGCAAGTGTACCGGACTGCCGTCAAGTAATAAAAGATATCGAACCCACAGAGACTGTGTTCTCGAATCGCAATCGGTTTTCGAATCGATTCAATCTGGACAGTTTTAAAAGGATTTTTATATTTTGAAAAGGTTTGAATTTGAAATCAAGAGATAGATGAGCAGAAAACAAATGTTTTTGGGATTTTCGATTTAAACGGATTCCTAGGGATTTGGGTTACCTTTGAGGCTGTTTATGTTGCTAATCTGATTTACCTTTGTTGATTACCGAAATTGCCTTGAAGGCGAGTTTATCCTCTAATAGCTTAAGCTCCCTCTCGGGTTACAAAAGCCGTGCCCAATTGACCCGACCCTACTACTCGTGGTAGTCGATCCCAGATTGGACCCTTTGCGTTCCGTGACAACTCGTTGCTCCTCGAGGGACGGCTTCTAACTCTCGTGATTTCAGTCCCAAGTCTGACTTCTATAGGTCCGACACCCAAGTTCACCGCTAGGTTCCTCCTTAGAATGTCTCAGTCATGCAAATAACCTAAGTTCACCGCTAGGTTCCTCCTTGGATCATCCACATCTCACAAACCAGTGGCCGCCGAATTTTACGAGTGAAATACCCTAGAAATCCTAAGTTCACCGCTAGGTTCCTCCTTAGAACGTCTACGTCACGCAAATAAGCGGTTGCCGAATTTACGAATGATTAACACACTAGAAATCAGATCTAAAACAATAACGAAATCACCAACGATTTTACATCAAATCAACAACCTTTACAAAACTCGGGCAGAGCCCCAATCCCTAGAAACAAACTACTACTCCAGTCTTGCCATGGAGATGACAAGCTGGGTTGACAACATAGTGAAAATCAGAAAAGAGAAGAGAGGAGAAGAAGAGAAGAGAGATCTATGCCTAAGTCCTTGTTGTTATGGATGTGATCCTTTTCATCCCCTCCCTCTCGGATGTGATCTGCCTGGTCCTTATTTATAGATGTGGGAAGTTAGAGACCCAATCTAACTCAAATTCTGATCCAAATTCGGTTTCTTCAGGTCCAAGTAATGCGCGTCACGGCCGTGATGGCCATCACGGCCAGGCCGTGACGGTCTCTGCTTCTGGTACTTTTACAAAATCCAGCATTCTCGCGACGCGAAATGTTTCTCGCGACGCGAGCCTTCCTTTCATGGCCCGTGATGAATTTCACGGCTGGGCCGTGATGTGCTCTGACTTGTGGTGGTTTTGGGCTATCACGGCCAGGCCGTGACAGACTCTGACTTCAGTCTTTGTTCTTTTTCAGTTTTGTTCGATCATGGCCGTGATGGGCATCACGGCTAGGCCGTGATGGGCTCTGTTTGGCTCATTTTCTTCACTTTTAAAGCCCTATCTTCATCCAAACTTCATCATGGTTGATCTTGAGCATTTTACCCTTGATATCTGCAAAACAACACACAAAAACCGCCTTACCCATTCCAAAGGAAAATTAACCTAAAATCTAATAAAAATATGCCTAAACTACATGAAAATGCATGCAAAATGATGGACAAAGATGAGGTGAAATCACACTCATCAGTAGTCACCACTTTGCCTCGTTTTGGACCGTGGAATGGTTATTTGAACTTTGCCACACCTGGCATTGATTCTGCCTTAATTGGCAACTAGAGCCTGATAAGCTCATCCATTGGTTGATTGGAGCTCCGGAATTAGGTATCAAAGTTAGTTGAGGAATATTGAAGTGTCATGGTTTTTAAAACAACGATGATTGTCGGGTATGAAACCCTTTGATAAATATTGTTTATCTTTGAATATTCATGTTAAATGGTATTTGAGAGTCGTGCATATGGTTATCGTTTTAAAATCCATATATTGGAACTCACCCCTACATATACATGTTCTTCTGTTTTTGCTATTGTACCTTGAAACACGAAAGCATATGTTGCAGAAGAGTTCCTTAAGTCACTTTGAGACTTAAGTCCGGATTGTGGTGTTGCAGAAGAGTTCCTTAAGTCACTTGGAGACTTAAGTCCGGATTGAGGGAAGAGATGTGCGATCATAGGAATGATTACGAGGTCTTATCAGTGGGTGTCTTGTAGAGCGACCAACTTAGGATATTTTAAATTTCTTTTGGGTGGTATGTTTTGAGAAAGTCTGTGTAGTTATTTTGACAACATTTATATGGTTGAAATTCTGCTGTGAATTAGATGGTTTTTTTTATTATTATTGTGTTATACACGTTATACTCAAAGTATTCAGAAGAAATTGTTTTACACCCAGATTTTATGACTTCAAACAAAATAATTTTCCGAAAGTAACCAGCAAAATTCTTTTAATTTATTTCCGCACGTGTTCACATAGTAATGTCCAAGGGGAGTGTTACAAATAAGATGAAGTGAGTTGTAGTAAGTTGCAAGTGGGGGGGACTATTTTCTACGAAGCTATTTCTAGGGACAGATATGTAAATGTGAAACAAATATTGAGGAATGAATGAGTTGTTTGTTCATATGGAGAAGTAGAGATAGGTCATGTTTTGGTCTTCTGGTTTAGAGTGAATCACTATTTTGGTCACTAAAATTGTAGTGTGATGGCAAGTTGCCCCCTCACATTAAGAAATAAGCAAAAACGTCCCTCAAATTGGAAAAAAAAGTTAATCAAATGAGTCCAATTTGATGATATTTTTCAATTTGGGACCATAATATAACGAATGTTCTTTCATTTCGGGGACCTTTTTGCCTATTTTTGAATGTGAGGGACCAACTTGCCACAACCATACAATTTCATGGACCAAAATGGTGATTCACTCTCTGATTTAACATTTTGGTCTCTTACAACCTTAAGTACAATTTTAGGGGAAAAGTATTTCAACTTTCAAGTCATGTTCCACATCAGCAAGCTTAACGACTTCTTAACGGAATCGTGTCAAAGGGGCTCAATGCAAACTTTTATATAGGTTTGGAGACCTAATCAGAAACTTTTTTAATTCAATGACTCAATTGAAAATATAAGTTTTGAGACCCAAATAGAATTTTTTTTTAATTTAAAGACCTACTTGAAAATTCCAAAACAGTTTGAGAATATCCTCGATAGTTAAACCTTCTTATTATGTATTTTGTACTTTGATTTGTATTAAGACATATCTTTTCAATTCTCCATCTGAAAAAAAAATGATTTCCATATATTTTAATTACGCTTACAAATTTAATCTTTAAACTTTAATAATAGAGTCTTTAATAATAATATTTAATAATCAACAATCCATTTTTATACATGATTAATTACACATTTAACTTAAATAGAAGTATCAAAAAACAAATTATATTATATAAATCATAAAAAAAAATTGACCAATTTATTAAACTCAAATATTAACTATAAATTCTATTTATTGAGGAGGTGTGTTTTGTATGTGTCTTTTTGTTTTGTTCTTAAATTAACCCCACGTATCAAAAAATGTTAAATTCTGACGTAGTAAACAATGAAAGTCACGTACCAGACAATAACTCAAATAGGAAAACACTACATTAGTCCATTTTGATATATGTACGGTCTCATACCATCCAATCATATCATATATGAGTATTACCCACAAAAACATTATATTTTTGGAAGAAAATATAGTCGTATGTTGCACGGGTTCAAAACTAGTATCGTATATGGTCTAATATGGCATTAAATGCAACTTCATTGAATATTGATAGCTTAATAAAACTCCCCTCCCTTCTTTCGCTTGCACTTGATAGTTGCTTGTTTCTAGATCTATTTTCTACATGTTCTGATCTCTAGAATAGGAAAACATGTGGATTGAGGGAAAATATATTGGAAGTTGGAACCAGCTAAGTGCTAACTGCATTTCCATTATTTTCCCTTATTGTTGTGCCTAGTCACTTGGATGACCTGATGACCAAAACATTCGATCACCTTATGCTCCTCATTCTATACTTTAGTCACCAGAAATAGCTTCTCATCATTATTAATCAAGTCTGTATAAAGAATTTTGCCACCTTGTTCTGATAAAATAGAGGAATCATTTGAAATTTTCAAATGTTCCATTGACACCTTTATAAGCTCCTCAATGCTTTGCGGAACCCATAGGACAACCCCTTCTCTTCTATCCTCTTTACCATCCCTTGGGTGGAAAGGAAATATTGTGCATCTCTTTTTGGGAATTTCCACTGTAGATGGCAATGTTAGCGCTGCTGCAAACTCGGAAAAATTATATGATTTGTTAGAAATTAGAATGCTAACATCAACAAAAAGAAAAAAAATAAATAATGAATTTATGTACTTTTGTTAACTAAAAAGATACAACATAATGTATGTTCGGTATGGCGTATATGCTAACATAATGTATGGTGCTTCAGAATCCAAGATTCTTAAATTCTAAAACATCATTTATATGCTTTGAATGAACATTAATTGCATACCATGCACAATAATCTTAATATCCCACGCACAAAATAGTGAAAATATAGATTGTTACTTTCCCAAGTTTGGATACCACTATACAAAACACCTAAATATAATATGCTCAAGAAATATAGTCATACCTTGAGTTTCTTTAATACCATTGGAAAACTCAGCCAACTGAGAAATTTTTGCAACTTCTAACATTCTGAGCATATTTCTATTTCCACCCGTACGTGCTTCATCAAGTGGTGTATTTCCCCACCTGCTAGCAGGAAGTGGCGAAGGATGTTATTTTATAACTGAATAAATCAACAAGACAAAAATGCTATTATAAGACCTCTCCAAGTTAGCAATGACTAAATTTGAACTGGAACCATAGCGTTGCAAATGGCATATCACATTATTGTTTGATAAGATACGCTAACTTAAAATTTGGATCCTACCTGTCCTTAGATAAAACACTTGCTCCTGCTTCTAGAAGTAATTCAACCATTGTATACAAACCTTCGGAGGCGGCTATGTGAAGAGGTGTACGCTGATCATAATTTTTGGCATTTGGATTAATTCCACAAGCCAGAACCTTTTTTAAAAGGTCCAACTCCTTTTTTGCAACAGTCATGCAGAGAAAATCGCCAGCATCATCAATGGTAAGGGTAGCCCCAGCATTAACAAGTAAAGATGCTACTTCTTCATGTCCATTCTTGATTGCTTCAAGCAAGGGAGTAACCCCAAATTTATCTAATACAAATGCTTGTTTAAAATGTAACGCTATGTTTTGCTTCAGAATAGCATATTCAAAAAAATATTCTCTGCAATTACTCAAAATGTAAAATAGGAGTTTAAAGTTCAAAAGCCAACCTGCATAATTGATATTTACTCCTTGTCCAACTAGAAAGTAAGAAATATCTACATATCCTTTCGATGCAGAGATATGCTGTGATAACAAAGATAAAAACTCATCAAGTTCACTATCTCACACCGTATTTCGTATCAATCTTACTGGATCATATGACTCCTCTATGCTCTTTCTTCTTATGTTTTTTTAAGAAGGAAGTGAAGATCAAAACTGAAGGCCTGATATTGACCTATTAAGGATAGACTATAGACTAGTGTTTGATTATTACTTGATCCGCAAATTAACAAAGATTGTCATTTCAAGGGCAAGCTTGAAGAAATTGATTTCTAAGGAATGCGAGATAGTATAGAGCAATTCCATCTATATGTATTCATGGATGAATAAGTTGGCCCTGGATGCAGAGTTCATACCAAGGGTGATCTGCCATCATAATCAGTCTTATTAGGATCTGCCCCTAATCCTATCAAACGTTTCAAAAGGTAAAAGTCACCCTCATAGGCAGCACAGTTCATCCTCATAGCCAGCTCAGTTTCATGATTTCCAAGAGTCAGGGTGAAGTCTGATTCCAAAAGCTTACGTTGAAGACTAGAGTCCTTTCCCTGTCAGCCAAGTGCAACCATGAAATATATAAACTTATCAAGTCAGTAATGGATTATGAATTTCCTTCAATAAAAGTACTACCATATGCTTTCTTCACCCCTAAAACATCCCATGTATTTAAAGTTATTACGAAAACACCCATCATAAGCACATGTTATTGTGATTATTTCTAAATGACATGGTAGCCTAAATAATCACGAATTGCTGAAGAAAATATTCAATCTGTTCCCCTTTTTATCACAAGACGTCTTTATAACCAATGCAATTAGGCAATTTGTTCCCCGAGACTCTCAAACCACAGATAAATAAATTTCTAGTATCACAGGCTTCTTCCAGATCCCCATTTTTGGTGGTAAATTTTATTTTTAGTTATCGATGTAGTGATCGGAAGGAAGCAAAAAAGAGAGGAGAAAGTTTTTGAAAAAAAAATCAATAGCAAACATACCTCAAGGAGATTATTCAAGATAACCCGGCCATCTACAAAGTATAGCTTTAGTATGTCTGTGAAGGATTGCTTATCAAGTCGCAAAACCTTGCAAAATTCATAAGTTTGAACCATGGAAGTTTGAGGCATATTGCAAAGGAAAGAAACCTCGCCAAAGGAACTATATGTCCGCAATTTTACTATATCTTCTGTGTCACCATCTTCGTGCCTTATCTCATGCTATAGACAAGAAGAAAAGTTGTCAAGAAAAATTTAAAAATGGGATATGATGCTTTTACTGGCACCTGGAGGGGAATTTATACACCTATTTCTCAAATATAGAAGCATGACAGTTAAAATTAAAATAATCCATCATTAACAAATAACAATTCCTTTTTTGCATATCAATGATGTAGTAAAATTAATATATCACTTCTCATTTCTGATTATTTATTTCAGCACTTGTCCATGAGAAGTACATTTTCATTTTCTTGTCCTAAAGTGGGTACTAAATATTATGTTGCACTGACGATTAACTATGCTTGAAAGTTCTGCCTCATGTTTTCTTATCTCCTTTTCAACATCAAATAATCTTATATAATTTTTCATCTTCTATTACAATTTGTTTTCAACTAGGTGCCATTAACCTTGTCCAAACAATAGAGAATAGAGGAGGCAATTGTTTCCAATAACATAAGGTTCAGAGAAGTCAACTTCAGTTTACAGACTTTTTTATTGCCTTAAATTTAACCCCGTGTCAAATTTCTTTCCTGTCAAGTGTTCGCCTCAAGCAGAAATATTGTCATAGCATCACAAGAATCAAGAACTGCAAATTTTGAATATATGACGGACTAGGGGAAGTGAACTGAGGAAGCATGAGAGAATTAACATTGAAGATGCTCCTCTTTATAAATGAAAAATAAAAATGGTATAGATATAAAAATCAATGGGTTACCAGAATTCGTACCAGCTCACCATGATATACAAAGTAAAGCTGATCTGCTACATCTCCTTGCTCAATAACCATTTCTCCTGGCAAGAAAAACTCTTCATGGACTTTGGTTGCCTGCCAAAGAAGATTTTGAATTAGACATTTCTGATCAAAGCACTCTTAGGTTTCTAACTTTCTATGTTGTTCCTATTATGTGTAAATAAATGTAACATATCATATACTTGTAGTTTTAAGATAGCTTATAAACTGAGATGGAACACAAGAATGACATATCAACTTTCATCAGTGATCAGATGTATCTGTTTCATTATTTTCATCCCAAGGATTTGGATCAACTTAGCATTTTATGGGATTTTAAGTGGCTAAATTATTCAGTGATTTCAGTCCACAATTGGTATTGCAATTTCACATGGGATGATGGGAAACATGCACTAAATGAAAATCGAGAGGATCCAATTGAGAATAATATCATGAGAATAATTTATTGATTGGATGTTGAAAAGATATCAAGAGAACAAATTTACTTACAGATAACAAATTTAAATACCAAAATGAGTAGTTCAAATTCCAACAAAACCATTCTAATATCCTAGATAATCAAGTATGAACTAGTAAAGAATAACTTACAATCTGCTTAATAAACCGCGATGAGCATCCCTTGAAAAGAGAAACTTTCTGAATGAACTCTTCATACAAATTTATTGAAATCTGCAAACAGGCATCAATAATCGCATAAATTAGCATGTAAGTGAAGAACAGAATTGACCTATAGATGTTGTTGCATACTTATGGCTGATATGATTTTTTCTTAGCTCATGTTCAGGACACTTGTGTGTCAAAATCTGAGACAGTCTAGCATACATCTAATGGAAGTTACATTACTGTCCATGAACATTTTTCATTTGAAAAATTTGAGAAATATTTTGAGATGAGAAAACTGGTTATTAGATCTAGGAAAAATGAATAATATTACAACATCAAAATGATTGCAACTGATTAATTGATTTGAGAGAAATAGATTATTAGAAATACCTTAGTGCGAATAGTGGATGGGATATCCTGAAGAATGGAAGCTTCGGTGTAACTGCGATCATACTGTAAGCGCAAATGACCTTTAATGGTCTTAGTTATCTGCTTGTCCAAATTGTTTTTGTTCATGTACTTGATAATTTCAGTCATTTTATCCCTAAACCTCTCTGTTTTCGATCCTTTGACAATCAATGCCGTCATGTTGCCAAGAAGGTAAGCACCAAGAATCATGTCAAAGGAAACATAAACCATGACAAATATCATTTCTCTGATATTCACTGCATGAATCTCTCCATAGCCTGCAAAATGATATAATACATACAACAACAAGGTAAGCACTAAGCATAGAGAGAGAGAGAGAGATAAATAAGATCGGAATAGGAATGTTATGTTATGTAATGTTAGAACTTATTACTTACCAACTGTAGCCATGGTAACAATGGCAAAGTAGAGTGAGGTAACATAACGCTTCCAAAGATCAATATGTCTAAAGTTGGAATAGCTATAATCACCCATCTTCAAGCTACCAATCCACGTATAACCTTCCTCGGAGGGAGGCATCGTAGTAGCCAGATAGTAGAAGATACATGCAGCGGAATGCGTGCAATAAAGTTCAACAACAAGTAGTTTTACAATTCTTGTAAACAGGTAATTGATCCTAACATTTTTCTCTAACCTCTCGAAAAACTCTGCAACTCTAAAAGCTCGACTTAGCCTAATCCACAACAGATATCTCACTACCTCTTTCCTCCCAGTAACCTAGAAACATCAAAATATCTCCATCAACATTATTATAGAAATGAAATAAAAGTAATTAAAGGATAGAAAAGATAGCATTGATAATTCATTATTAGTATTACCTTGTAAATATAATCCCAGGGGAGACAACCGAGTAAGTCAAGGGTGAAGCGAGAGCTGAGGTACCTAATCGCAATTTGGTTGCGGTTGTAGATGATGCAATGGGAGTCGATGTCCCGATAGGCGAGAAAGAAGCGGAGGAAGATGTCGATGAGAAAGGTGAATTGGCCGGCGATGTCGAGGAGGAAGATCTTCTCGGGCAAGCCTCTGAAGAAGCCAAATTCCATTGGAGTGAAGAAAGAAGAGTACACTGCCCATATCAGAATGAAATGCTTCCACACTAAGTACAACCTGGAATCGGATTTTTTTCCCATTTAGAACTTCTCACTTCTCAGTTGCAAATCCACAAACTAACACTAAAACACACACACACACACACACAAACACACCAACCTCCTGCTTTGCCCGCCAAAATCTGTTTTCTCAATGCCACCGTTAAAACCGTTTCACTTTTTTTTTTTTTTGACGGTGTTTCACTTTATTATTCTACAAACTAATATAAAAATACATAATTAATTGCACCTTCTGTGTATCCATAATAATAAGTTAACTATATATAATATAACCATAAAAGTTACGGTTGTTTTTATCATCAGTTTTGATCACATAATGGATCAAATTAAAACCCATTCGATCCTATCATTATTGTTTTTTTCTTATGATCAAATCATTATGGTTATACTTTCATATTTATTTTTTTGCTTCCCCATGATATCCTCTGCGGAGACTGATCCCTCGAGATAGTGG
Organism: Sophora flavescens; assembly: GCA_030762895.1. NCBI lineage: Eukaryota > Viridiplantae > Streptophyta > Magnoliopsida > Fabales > Fabaceae > Sophora > Sophora flavescens. Next base: position 234,134,183 of record CM061064.1, on the reverse strand, counting down.
ATGACATTTCAGGTCAACCTCTCCCAACCAGGTTTTCTCCATACGCAAAAGTCATGGTTCGAATCCCTAACTACTTACTTAAGGGGAAGCTCGTTACTACTTGGATCAACCACATATTGGTACTTTTATTTATATATATATATATATATATATATATATAACTTTTTTTTATACGGCAAAATAAAAATAAATGTAACTAAAAAATATCATGTTTCTAGATATAAAATTCTAAAAGTATGAGTAAACTACTACTTTAATTCGTAAAAATATGGCTAAATTATACTTTTGGTCCCTAAATTGTTTTTCAATGTTCAATTTGGTCCCCAAGTTTTTAAAATGTTCATTTTGGTCCCTAAGTTCCTAAAACTTATTCAATCGAATCCTTCCGTCAAGTTGACTAACGGACATGTACGTTGACCCCAAAATAATGGTCCCCAAATTGATTTTCAATGTTCAATTTGGTCCCCAAGTTGTTTTTCAATGTTCAATTTGGTCCTTAAGTTGTTTTTCAATGTTCAATTTGGTCCTCAATTCCGGCGGACCAGACGGGGTTAACGTCCATGTCCGTTAGGCAACATGACGGAAGGACTCGATTGAAAAAGTTTTAGGAACTTAGGGACCAAAATAAACATTTTAAAAACTTGGGGACCAAATTGAATATTGAAAAACAATTTGGGGGCCAAAAGTGTAATTTAACCTAAAAATATAGAACCCTTTAAGTTAACTCTTTTGCTCTATCTCATAAAAAATAATATGAAACAAGTTTAAATAATGAGTACGGGTGAGAATAGGCTAGGCCGAGCTAGGCCCTGGTAAGCCTGGGCCTGACCTATGTTCCAATCACGAGGACTGACGCCTGAGCCTGGCCTATAGCCTGATATATGCCAATTTCTAAGGTATTAGCCTAGCCTAGCCTGAAAGCCTATTCGATCCTATCATTATTGTTTTTTTCTTATGATCAAATCATTATGGTTATACTTTCATATTTATTTTTTTGCTTCCCCATGATATCCTCTGCGGAGACTGATCCCTCGAGATAGTGGATGACATTTAAGGTCAACCTCTCCCAACCAGGTTTTCTCCATACGCAAAAGTCATGGTTCGAATCCCTAACTACTTAGTTAAGGGGAAGCTCGTTACTACTTGGATCAACCACATATTGGTACTTTTATTTATTTATATATATATATATATATATATATATATATATATATAACTTTTTTTATACGCCAAAATAAAAATAAATGTAACTAAAAAATATCATGTTTCTAGATATAAAATTCTAAAAGTATGAGTAAACTACTACTTTAATCCGTAAAAATATGGCTAAATTATACTTTTGGTCCCTAAATTGTTTTTCAATGTTCAATTTGGTCCCCAAGTTTTTAAAATGTTCATTTTGGTCCCTAAGTTCCTAAAACTTATTCAATCGAATCCTTCCGTCAAGTTGACTAACGGACATGGACGTTGACCCCAAAATAATGGTCCCCAAATTGATTTTCAATGTTCAATTTGGTCCCCAAGTTGTTTTTCAATGTTCAATTTGGTCCTTAAGTTGTTTTTCAATGTTCAATTTGGTCCTCAATTCCGGCGGACCAGACGGGGTTAACGTCCATGTCCCTTAGGCAACATGACGGAAGGACTAGATTGAAAAAGTTTTAGGAACTTAGGGACCAAAATGAACATTTTAAAAACCTAGGGACCAAATTGAATATTGAAAAGCAATTTGGGGGCCAAAAGTGTAATTTAACCTAACAATATAGAACCCTTTAAGTTAACTCTTTTGCTCTATCTCATAAAAAATAATATGAAACAAGTTTAAATAATGAGTACAGGTGAGAATAGGCTAGGCCGAGTTAGGCCCTGGTAAGCCTGGGCCTGGCCTATGTTCCAATCACGAGGCCTGACGCCTGAGTCTGGCCTATAGCCTGATATAGGCCAATTTCTAAGGTCTTAGCCTAGCCTAGCCTGAAAGCCTATATATACTTAAAAGCTCACTTATCAACAAGACATTTAAATATGCTTCCATCTATAAATAGGTCACAGTCCTTCACTTGTAAATAGGTTTGTAGGTCTCTAATGACAAAGAAGTTGGTAGACATATACTAATAAATAGGTCACTAGGCATTCACAAATAAATAGGCAAATAGGCCACTACATGGCAATTATAGGCCTTTACCTTTAAATATTATGAATAATGTAAATAATATATCATAGTATTATGATATATTATATTATACATATATATTTATGTGTGTGTATGTGTTAAATAGGCCGGCCTGGTTGGCCTAGTAGGCTTTTTTTAAAGTCTTAGGCCTGACCTATTTAGTTATATAGGCTTTTTATAAAGCCTTGACCTGATCTTTTTACTAAATAGGTTAGGCCTAGTTAGGCCTTAAATAGGTTAGGCCGTAAGCCCCCGACGAGCTGTCTGGCCTATTCCCACCCCTAATAACGAGGACATTGCACCAATATTTATTGACATTTTACTTAATTATATTGAATACTTATATTTTAAAAATACACCGATGTTTGTTGAGATTTATATTATCATTACATTTATTTCTCTTACTAGTGGCATTGAAATTACAATAATCTCCTCTACAATGAATGTAAGCGTAACTTTTGAAATAAGATGGATGCCAAGAGTGTTGAGCTAAATCTTAAGGCATATCATTATTATAAAAAAAAAAAAAACTAAGGCAGATAAATGTAATTTCTTCTTAAATAATTAATTAAATAAATGAATTGTACACATAAGTTAAATATTAAAACGATTTGAAGTGTTGCTAGTATAAAGATTTTTTTGCACTGTCAATTAGCTATGTTGGAATGTTGGTTAACAAGCAAAAGTGGCTTAATCACCTCATTGAAGATGGCCTGAATTCTTTCAAACATACCCTAATTTAATAATAACCGTTACATCATTTAAAGTATTTGTTTTTTTATAATAAATATCTTAAAAGTCGATTAGTTTACTATATAAAAAAATTTCATGATCTCAAAATTAAATTATTGTTAAAAAAATCCTAAAAGCTAAAACCCGTGATAATAAAAAACAAAAAAAGCAATTGTGAAAAACTCACAACCACGCATGCATGCTGGCAGCTGGCTGGCTGGTGTTTCTCACTCTCATTCTCATTCATGTTCTGTCAAATCATCTACATATCCTCTATGCAGACCTAATAATCCTCCTATGGCGGTTTATCCGTGAAAGAGGCTCAGATATTACTATCAGAAAGAAAGAAAATAGTAGTCAGATATATATCATATATGTACCTGTTATCAGGATGAATCACAAATCGCCGGCATTGATCAGTAGGCCCTCCGCCGTGTGTGGTGGATCCACCAATCCAACTAGCTTCCGTATCACCGCAACATACCACCATCCGCCGTCGCCCCAAGTTTTTCCACGACACCCTCTCTTCCTCCTCCGAATCATCGCTGTCTCCTCTCCTCCCTCTGTCACCGCCTTGCATGGTGTTGCTCTTTGCCACTCTCCACTTCAATGAAAAACTATACGTAACAGTGATGTATATATACGTGCACAACTAAGAAGTTTCTCAGTGCTAAATGAGTATTAATGAGGAAATGGACTTGTGTATGAAGTGAAGATATAGGTGAGGCATAGCTCAATTATTTTCCGTCTCTAAGATATATACTGCGTCCTCCAATCAGAATCTTTAACAGTGAGTTTAGTGGTGACAAATAGAATCCTAAAAATCTTTTATGTGACTTTAATCAATTCCCTTCAATTGTCATTAGTTTCAAGCTATCAAGGTCATAAGTTAGGCAAAGTTTTTTTTTTTTTCAATAATTGATTGTTGTTAACTAATGTCCTAAAATATTTGTCAAAATCAATATATAAATTTTTTATTAGAAATCACAACTTTTAAAATTTTTCAATATGTTGAAATATCAATTTTCGATAAAAGTTTTACATCTTTGATTCCTTAATTAACCAACATTTTGCCTATCTAATTTTATATTTTCTTTCAGACAAATGAGTGCCCTTGATTAAGGAGTCTGGGTACGCTACCGAAAGTGCATGTGGAAGATTCGGTGTTATGTCTGCCATGGCATGAGGCACTTGTGGCCAAGCTGCTTGGCGAGAACGTGGGGCACCTAGAACCCATTTTCTTTCTATGGAATTTCCCTCATTAGCTTGGACCTCTGTGACCTTCGATACGAGACCAAAATCTGAAAGGAGAATAAGGAAGGATTGCACAAACAATTGCCATAAAATCAGACATCACCATAAGCATACTTGATATAAATGAAAAGCTAGAGTTAAGTGTCCTAGGTGTCAATTTCAGATTGCATTAGCATAACCATTCAAACCAATCAATGAATGACCACTCATGATCACTGCTATTTAATTTTGTCAGAAAATAAAAAGAAACTGGTGAAGAGGATTGTAACTTGTAACCCCAGCCACTATGTCCTATCTTAGGTGACCTATGTTCAAAGTTCAGGTGTCTCACACACACGCTTTTAATTGTAAGGTTCGGTTATCATACACTACCCACGTTTCATACCATCCACTACATTATCTATGTGGTAAATTTTGGGTCAATCAAATTGTCACATAGTTTGATTAAAATTTCAAACTTTCTAGTTGTATTATACTGTAGTCAAACTATATGGATACAATATATTGTAATATAATATATGTATTTTTTGTATTTACAAATTTAACTCATATTAAAATAATATTTTTGATTAAAAAAACTTATTATATTTCAAAATATTATTCACAACGAACATTATTTTAATTTATATTAAAATATTATTTTATAATATAATCAGTTTTTTTAATCAAAAAACATTATTTTAATATGGATTAAATTTACGAATACAAAGAGTACATATACTATACTACAATATACTGCATTCATATAGTTTGACTACAGTATAATACAACTATAAAGTTTGAAATTTTGACCACACCCATGTGACAATTTGATTGATCCAAAATTTATGACATATAGATGGTGCAGTGGGTGGTTTAAAATATAGGTAGTGTACCTTATCCCAATCCTTAATTGTATGAGCCAACTTTTTGATCTAGAATCATATCCACTGTGGAAGTGGTAATTACCTCGTAAAGATCATCCGGATAAACTGCACAAAAGAACAAATATCACGGTAGAAAAAATGAGCTATCTCTATCTTCTCAAAATAAGCAAGCTCTGCATCATGTACGTACCATGATTTGTGTTCACTATATCATAAGTTAATTGCCTGAATAATAACACAAAACTAATGCAAAATAAACATATCAGTAGAAGAAAATACTTATAAAAAAAGTCAGTAGTTCATAGTTTAACCAATTTCATATTTTTTATTTTTTTTCAAATTGCAAAATAAAAAATAGAAGAAAAACTAGAGTTGAACATCTAATGAGTTATGGGTTTTCCCTATGCTTAGGTTTAAAGAAACACCTAAAGCCCACTGGAGTTTGTGCTGGGCCAGGGCCCGTCCCATCCCATGAATTAACTACTCTATACATGGCAGACACAGAGAGGTGAGTCCTCTTCCTAGTAAGCAAGCGTAGCATAAGCAAAGCAATGAGGTGTATTGCACGGGAATAAAGGACGTGGTTGGACCGAGCTTTACTTGCTGTTAACAGATAAGAAAGGTGATAATGTGATAATCCGAGCTTCACATTTTATATCTATATACCCGATAATAAGGGAAGTAATCGAGGTTAGCTTATCCCTCTAACAACTTAAAGATAAGATATGATCAGAGTTTAATATATATCATAATCTGAGATCCTCGTATAACAACATTGTCAGATAACTACGCAAATCTATTATAAATGAGAAAACATTTATCTAGATGGTGATTTAGTTACAAATAACACTATAAATATAAGGCTCCCAAAGAGGGAGGATACTTGATATTGAATAGAGAATTATGTTAGCTTTTATTCCCACCTGAGATACGTAGAAGTAGGATGCTGCATTTTGTCAAGCTATATTCTAAAATACCCTAGTATTCATTCTTAGAAACATTGGTAACACTCCGTTCCGACTAGATTCGGGTAATACGGATTTTGGCAGGAGAGGAATACCAAATCAAGCTGTGCAGAAAAGCTACCAGAATAATTGAGTAATTGAATTTACATTAAGTGGTCATTTACTGTCATTTATTGGATCAGAGTTCTATCGATTAAATATTAAAATTTAAAATAAGTGTTTAAATAATAATTCCGGAAAATTTTCTCCTTCATGAGAACAATATTTTCATTTAAGGAAAAATAACTTTTTAAGGACAGAAAATCCTTGGGACTTGGTAGCAGTCAGTCAAGAAAATAATTCGTGTGCATAATCACACGCCTTGTCCTTGATCGTTTGCATCCGTGCCAATTATATATATAAAACACCAACTAATAAAGACAAGATGTATTAGGCATATCACTTCAAATATATCAAATACATTAACTCGTTGGAGTGGCAAGTTAAACAAAATGGTACAGTATTGATCGAGACAATAACAAAATTTTTGTATCAATCTCTTAATCATGCCGCTCGCACCTGTCTAATATGGTGAAACCGATACCAATCAATTAAACATCCTAGCATCGTGGGTTTATCCATCGCCGCCAGGCAAACAAAACAGTAAAGGTCAACATGCTAAGATCTACACAAGCCAAGGGTAAAAACAAGGCGACATTCATGTTGAATGAGCCACATATAACCTCAAACTGTAACATTGCATACAACATCCAACATGCACCGTACAAAAAAGTGCCAAATACAATTTCGATAACAATATATCGAAAGATTCTACTCGTATGCTGCACCATCCCTAGTACGAAGAATGAACATATTAGGAACATTGTGGTCCACCCAATGAACGATAAGGCTATAAAAAGGGTCTTTCCTAAACCTATTTCTACCTTAGGTTTTGATCGGTTTTCGCTGTTGTTTGATCAACATGACCTACCTATGGGACCTAGTAATGCAAATAGATATATAGACAAAGTGATTGAAAACTGTGAATGTGGTTCATTTATGAGTTGTCTGGCCCATCCCCTTTTTTCTCTTCTAAACTCAGCAACGCACTGAGTTGCAATGTGGACCAGAACGATATTGATAATATTGTCTCCCATACTGCAAGGTAAAGATAATTAATAATTAGTAGGGGACAAAAAAATTTAAATAAAAGTAATATGTCGCGACCGTCCCGTCCAGCGTTGCAAATAAAGATAAAAATAAAGGAGTGGTCACCAAAATTCTTCATTTTGGAAAAACCTTGGAAAACCCATTTATTAATGGAAACTGGTCTTTTAACACACACACACATATATATATATAAGTTCGAGAATCAATACGAGTAGGAAAGGTGTTAGTATCCTACATTGTCCGTTTAAAAAATGTACATCAAGTTAAATGTGCAATCTTTTAATAACTTTTGAAAATATTATTTTACTACCCCACTTTTAAACTAAAAAAAAAACGAAACAACAAAAGAGAAAATAAAATTTAGGCTTGCCAAAATGATGATTGTGCTCCTTCATATTCCCGGATGTGATGAGGAAGTCAAAGCCACGTAGTTTTTTTAAAAAAAGAAATTGATTAACGGGTTGATTTTAATTGTTTTATAAAAGATTTGATTTTGAAAAGACTTTTACATAAAGAAACAAAGAACCGAAAATCTTTTTTTTTAAATTTTTTATTTATTTTTTTTCCTTTTAATTTTAATTTTACAAAAGGAACTAAAAATCTTTTTTAAGAGAATTTTTCATTTTTGTTTTGCTTTTATTTAGCTTTGGCCCAAATCTCTAAAACCTAATAAAGGGAGGGAGGGAGGGAGGGAGGGGGTGAAGGAAGAAAGAGGCCAGATAGCTAGTCGAAAGATTATGTTCCATTCTAATGACCTCACTACATCCACGACCCACTTACAAATTCTAAACAAAAAAACCAAAATTCGGGCTCAACAGACAGCAAAAAACGTTTTTTAGAGACAAATTATTTTTTTTTATTGACCCAATGTTTTAATGAAAAAAAAGGTACAAGCTGGGCCACATGCTGCAATCTCACCACAAACCAAAATAAAACATCAAACCCAATCACACGAAGGTTGGTCCAATTGATAAGAATACGGCTCATAATCCATAAAGTCATGAGTTCGAATCTTATTATCGATGTAAGGACCTTGATACATGCCCCTGATCTTGAAGAGTCTAAAAACCCAACTCACCTAAATTTTTTTTACCAAAAAAAAAAACCATCAGAACCCAATCACACATTCACACAATAAAGACAAAAGCAAGTAAAAATAAAATAAAATAAAAAACAAACAAAAGGAAAGCGTGTAGCTTCCGTTATCAATTATAATTGATTTTTAATTTAAAAATTCTCAAAATTCATACCACTCAATAGTTAAACGTATATTTAATTTCTAAAACCTCAAACTCTTTAATTTTTAATTTAATTCGAACACACAAACGAACTAGCCGCCCTGCATCGCTAATCGTTATCAATTGATGGGATGGTCGAGGAATTGGAAACTGGGAAATGGATACGAAGCAACAGCTTATAGTGCCCCAAAAGATTACGACTTTACATTATATTATTATATTTTTTTATCTTTCTAATCTTAAAATGTTAGATTTTATGCTTGATGATGCATGAGTTGAGATGAACGTTAATTATCGCATAAGATATAAATTAACGAAACTAACTTGTATCACAATGGTATAGCTGTATTAGATGCACACTACAGTAAAATACACTTTTGGCAATTATTTAGCAGCCATAATTAATTGCCACTAAATCATCGTCTAAACTAAAATGTTAGTAACTAATACTTCATCCTGTCCTTATTATAATAGATAAATGGCTATTTTTTTTGATCCAAAATATAAGATACTGCATGTATTTTGATAAATATTAAATGTTCATTTCCAATTTTACCTTTATTTAATGCACTGTTTACAAGTTCCAAACAATACATTAATTATAGGATATTAGAACATTTATTAAGATTAGACCGGATAACTTTGTAAATTTATACGAATATTAATTACAAGTAACTTATTTCAATATATTTTCTTGATATGTGTGTTTTAGAATTTTGTCTCTTATAATAAGGACCGCATGGAGCAGATACTAGCCAGTGTAACACTGTGTTATGATGACAAATACAGTAAAATACCTATTTTCATTCATTAACTTTCTTTTCCCACCAAAATTTTATTTTCACACTCACCTCATTGTAGCAGCTAGACGTTGTTCTATTCCACTTATCCTTTCTTCTTCTTCGCGTCTTGCGATTCAGATTTTTTATTTTTCAATCTCCGATTCGGCATTGCGAGTGTCCGATGAACTCTCATACATGGTTAATCTCTTCACAAGGCTCTTCAATCCATCGGTATAGCTGTTTAAGATGCAGAGCAAAGTCAGCAAACTATTGTTAGGAGTTTTTTTTTATTATAGAAAAACTGTTGTTATGAGTGTGACACCACAACCATTACATGCTCAATATGATCTCTCTTTTTTTTTTTTTTCCGTGCATTCTCAAGTCAGGGTCTTTTTGAATGACCATAATAATGACCAAGAAAAAGCAAAAAAGACATTTGGAAAATAATAAATTATTAATGATCGAAGAGAGAGCCTATTAAAGTATCGTTCCCTTGTAAATGGACGCAACTTGCAAGTTGTAGCCGGCTGCATGCCCCTTAATAAAAGGACAGAGGGATCGATGTCTTATTACTGAACCCCCCACCACCTTCCATTAAAATCCTTATAAGCACAGGCTAGATAAATCCTTATATATAGTCATATCCCGTTTTTAGTGCTTTCATTAAAATGTTTCTAGTAATCTTAAAATGCTGTTATATTTAACCTTAAATTATTGTTATACTTAATAAATGTCAAGTGATATTTCATGAATATTTTGTAATCAAATGTTACTCATATGGATCATGCTACTTTAAAATGAGAAAAATGTAAACTACAAAAGTAAAAGTATATATCCCTAATTTTTTAGTCAAAAAAAATATCCCTAATTTTTTTTAATAAGCTATATCCAGCCTTAATTAGAACAGTTTTATCCCACTCATTGCTTTATACGATGAAGAAGGCAAGAATGCATTTAATTTAACACACAATCATATAAGCATTCAAATTTTAAAGTTATTTTTTATTCAAATTAAAATAAAATCAAAGATAGAGGTTAAAAAATGTACAAATATATACAATATATAATGCTAGGTGGAAGGGGTGTTCATATCCAAACCGTCAAACAAATCCAAAAGAAAACCGAAAATCAATCCAAAAAAAAAATGAAAATCAAACGAAACTGATGTGCTATTGGATTTTTTTGAATCTTGTTTTGCAAAATTCATCGGATCGGATCAGATTTTGGATTCCTTTACTTAAACCGAATCAATACAAACCAATCTGCATGTATAAAATTTAATATATATTTATTCTTTTTTTTAATTATTGCTTTTTATTTTTTGGTTTTTTCCTAATAATACATACTAGTTTGATTTGACATAATTTTTTACTATTTCTAAGATCCAAACATAGAAAAAAAAGTGTTATGCAACTAGTTGATGATGATATTTATTTATTTTTTACATATTTTATGAAATGTTATTACATTAATATATAAACAAGTACATACAAGTTTAATATTTTTTTAATTTAGTTTGTAATGTTTATTCTTTGATGTAATATAAATATGTGATGACGTATCGGTAAAAATCAAATCAACCGAATCGATCCAAACAATATTTAATCAGATCGGATCATATTATTTTTAAGAAAGTCATCCAAACCATATGCTCTTTTATTCTTTGAATTAGATAACTTTTTACCTCAAAATCGATCCAAACCGAACCGTGAATATCCCACTACCTGGCACATGTACATTTATGATATACAGTAGATAGTGGTTAACATATATCCTTCAATTATTGTCAAAAAGCCAACGAGATATATTATTGGTCATTCCAAAGGGGAATTAGTATAGGGATGTTGATGTTGGTCCTTCGCAAGCTGGAAGTTGGCCTTATCCCCCCGCCCCCTAGACACATGGTCCCTGTGTAATAACAAATGATTTCGGCATATATGAATATGTGTTTACAATGGAAAACAAAATATAGAAAAGGACGATTTCAAAATTAACTGTTCATATAGACTTAATCATCGCCACAAGAAAAAGAAAAAGAAAAAGAAAAAGCATTGGATTGAATTTTATTAGGCTTAGCATATAAAATGGTAAAGCTTAAACAAGGTGCTCTCCGATGCAACTAAATAAATTTATATTTTATCCCATGCGTATATCCCATGCCTATATGAGTTTTTTTTTTTGAAAGACCATGCCTGTATGAGTTGTTACACAAGAAAATAATATATATATATATATAGCAACTTCTCTTTTAAATAAATTTGTATTTATATTTATAATAATATACAATTGTATTCTCGTTTTGTTCGTTGGTTTGCTCTGGTGTTTCATCTGTAATTAAGAGTCAGGTGATTTTGAAGGTCTGCTCTGTGGTTCAATATGAGTCAGTTTAATTTTTTTTGATTAAAATGAGTCGGTTTAATTACCATAGAGATATAGATAACAAAAAAAAAAGTGTGTCCAAGAAGTGCACAGCATATGTTGAGATGTAAATGTTGTATACTATTTCTTTTAGGTCCGGGATAGAACCTAGTATATTCCCACAGCTCGTAGTCATTGGATTAATCTCTCTAGGATGTAGAGTATCAGTTAAGGGGTGATTTTTCTACTCACAAATACAGCTATATGAATACTTGTAATTTTATAGATATTTGTATTTTTTAAAAAGATTTAGTTAAGAATAGCATTATTAATGGTAATTTTCTTTTCAATATTATCACTACTCGCACTCAGAGCTATGGTATTTTTGTATATCAACTTTTTTGTTTTTGTTTTTTTGACAAGTTGTGTATCAACTAGATATATAATAACAAGAAAAAGTGTACAAATAATCAAGGTCTAAAAGTAATTACTCTTCAACTAATTACTTTTCCCGCATAGAAAAACGACGTACTTTACACAAGTGGAAATAATGTAATATACGGGAACGTTTTACTTCAGTTGACCATATGTTTGACGTTAAAAATGAGGCGGTGGCAGTTTTATAAATATTAAATCACTATTTGCGTCAGTTGTTTAATGAACTGACGTTAAAAGTGTGCTTTTTACTTCAGTTAAATAAATAATTGACGTAAATAATCAACTCATTCCTATCTTTCTTTCGTTGTCATCTCCCTGTTGTCACTCTTAATGCAGATCATCACTCCATATATAGTGCAGTTTATTTCTAATCTTTTTTTTAAAAAAAGTTTATTTTTAATCTTAATTAATTAGCTTGAATTAGTAAACAAATTCTTGTGCAAATTAAAATAAATAAACACTTAACATAAAACAAGTTATATGTATAATCAAATCGTATCTCATTGAAGCGATTCATAAGTTACAATTACATGATTAAAAGATAAAAAATTTCCGCAAGATAGCACTAAAATATAAAAAAGTTTCTGCTTCAACATCATTTTCTTCTCAGTCATGTCCTCAGAAACTCCAATGGATGCATCTCCTCCCTTACTTGAAGTCCTTGATGCTCCATCTGAATCCACAGTCAATTTGGAGCCAAAGCAGAGTGAAGGGTGCACTCGATCTGTTTCAGCAACATTCCTTGGTTCCAAAGCTGAGGTTTTGGAATTGTAGCTGCTGATTCTCCAGAAGGATGATAGTGTGTGCAATTCACATAATGCGATTTACACACCCTTATCACCCATGTAATGCGATTTACACAACCTCAGAAGTTGTTTGACCATTAAGACAGAGACCTTTAAGTCTAGGTATAGGAAGAAAGAGTGATGAAGTTAATCTCCATGGCAGAGCGTTATTGTGAAGCAGAAAAATTAAAGGAAGGAATGAAGCTATTTATAGGAGTAGGGGATGAAGTTACTAGGCGTCGTAAGTTGCTAAAAAATTAAATTGATCATTAAGAGCATTAGGTTCCAAGGCGCATTGGGAGTTGGCAGTCATAAATTATAAAAGTGCAGAAAAGAAAACGCCCGAAGGAATAGGAAGAAATAGACCTTTAAGTCTAGGTATAAACTTAGTGCTCATAAAGAGGATTATAGGTTACAATGTGCATGGGTAAGTAGCACAGCAGTAATGGGTAATTAAGTAGCAGAGTAGTCAGAGGAATGAATGCTTTTGCAGAAACTTATACACTTTTAACGTCAGTTGTTGAATAAAAGCGGCGTTAAAAGTGTTTTTAAAATAAAAAAATTTATTTTTAACGTCGAGTTGTTTATACAATCGGCGTTAAAAGTGTGATTTTTACTTGATTAAATAAACGGTGGCGTAAATAATCTTATATCCCTATCTGAAATGCCATGTTGTCACTCTTAACACAGGTCAATCCACATCTATAGTGCAGTTTATTTCTAAACTTTTTTGTTTAAACAATTTTATTTACACAACACTTTTAACGTCAGTTGTATTCAACAACTGACGTTAAACGTGTTTTTTAAAAAATATTAATATTTAACGTCAGTTTTTTAATACAACTGACGTTAAACAATTACTGTTAACGTCAGTTGTATAAAACAACTGACATTAAATGTTGTTTTATTTTGATTATAACGTTTACACCCGCGCGCCTTCTGCACTTCGCTCTGTACGTACGTCTCTTTTCTCTTTTCATCACGCTCAACCCTAGATCACTCTCAACCCTCACTCTCACTCTCATCCAGCACAGAACCCTAATCGCGAGCTCATCTCCACCGCAACCACCGCGAAGGCTTCTTCGCCACCACCGTGAGGTACACTATTAACCCTAACTCTGTCTTTCCATTCATTCTTTGCAATAACTTGACATCTCTGTTTCCCCTTTCGGCGCACTAACTCTCCTTGTCCCTCTGCTCTCAGTAACCACATCGAACGTTGGCCACCACTCGAGCTCCCCTCCCCACCACCATGCGAGCACCTATTTCTGGTGAGTATTTAGGGCACATTTTTGTATTTTTTGGTTTTGAGTGTATGTTGAAACTGTAGTCTCAATAGTTGAAACTTGAAACCGTGAGTTTGAGTTGTTTGGAATGTACGTCTCTATTTTTGGTTTTGAGTGCATGTTGCTCTACTGGTTGATCTGTCACGGCTGTGATGCTCATCACGGCTAGGCCGTGATCAGTTCTGCCTGTGATGGCATGGTGCGGTTCGGTTGGCACGTTACGGCGTGATGGACATCACTGCCAGGCCGTGACCAGTGCTTGGCAATCTTCAAAAACTATAGTTTTCAATCTCCCGTATTGTCCTTATATTGGATATATGTTTTGTATGTCTACAGGACCTATCTAGTTATGGATCGTAGTTGGATGGTTTGTAAGCGTACTAGTGCTGAGTATTTGAAGGGGGTGGGAGAATTTATAGAATTTGCTCAAATGAATGTTCCTAATAGTAATGGAATGTTCTGTTGTCCTTGTGTCAAGTGTTTGAATACGAGGAAATGTACGGTGAAGGATATACGTACTCATTTGATTTGTGAAGGGATTTGCTTGAGTTATACAAGATGGATATGGCATGGTGATGTGTTGTTGAGTAGTACGGCGAGTGTCTCCCAAAGTGAGGACGTTGACGTAGATATGGAGGATGATCGAGTAGAGGACATGATCCGTGATATTGGACAAGAATCTTTTCATCGAGCTCATGTGTATGATAGGTTGTGCGGTGATGCGGATAAGCCTTTATATCCAGGGTGTACTACTCATACACGGTTGTCGGCGGTGCTAAAATTGGTTTGTGTAAAGGCGAGAAATGGTTGGACCGATAAAAGCTTCACGGAATTGCTTGAAGTGTTGAAAGACTTGCTTCCGGAGGACAACACATTGCCTGACCGTAACTACGAGGCCAAGAAGGTATTGTGTCCTATGGGTATGGAGTATAAGAAGATACACGCATGCCCCAATGATTGCATATTGTACACCGATGTTCATGAAGACAATCACGATTGCCCCAAATGTGGGTTATCACGATACAAAGTGAAGGGTGGTGATGATGATGATGATCTTGATGATGTGAGAAAAAAGGGTCCTCCTGCGAAGGTGTTGTGGCATAATGATGAGAGGAAACGTGATGGAAAGGTTCGTCATCCTGTTGATTCTATTCAATGGAAGAATATCGATACTATGTTTCCGGATTTCGCCGATGAGCCAAGAAACCTAAGGCTTGGACTTGCTACGGATGGAATGAATCCTTATGGTAACATGAGTAGTATTCATAGTTCATGACCTGTTCTGTTGGTAATTTACAACATGCCCCCTTGGTTATGCATGAAGCGCAAATACATGATGTTGTCTATGATGATTTCGGGACCAAAACAACCGGGAAATGACTTAGATGTTTATCTAGGTCCCTTGATTGAAGACTTGAAAACGCTGTGGGTGGAAGGTGTTGATGTAGTTGATGGGTATTCTCATGAGACTTTCAAGCTTCGTGCCATGTTATTTTGCACCATCAACGACTTTCCAGCATACGGTAACTTGTCCGGAATGCAGTGTCAAGGGCATAAAGCATGCCCTATATGTGAAGAAGGCACATGCTACACTCAGTTGCATCATGGAAAGAAGACGGTTTACCTTGGGCATCGGAGATTTCTTAGACGTGATCACCCATATCGTAAGATGAAAAAAGCTTTTAATGGATGCCAAGAGACAGAAGAAGCGCCGACGGCCTTAATTGGAGAGCAGGTTTATCAGAGGGTAAAGGACATCGATGTTATATTCGACAAGTCCAAAAAGAAAGGTAAAGCTGCTGAGAAAAACATTTGGAAGAAGAGGTCGATATTCTTTGATCTTCCATACTGGCGCAAGCTTGATGTCAGACACTGCATTGATGTGATGCATGTGAAGAAAAATGTGTGTGATAGTGTGATCGGGACGCTTCTCAACATTCAGGGCAAGACAAAGGATGGTGTGAATGCTCGTCTCGACCTCGTTGCTATGGGTATACGAGAGCAGATAGCTCCAGTTGTTAAGGATGGTAAGCGGACTTATTTGCCGCCAGCATGTCATACTTTGTCAAAAAAAGAGAGACAAAGTTTCTGCAGGTGTCTTCAGGGCATCAAAGTTCCACATGGTTACTCTTCAAATATGAAGAGGCTTGTCTCTAGTGATCTTAAATTGGTTGGCTTGAAGTCTCATGATTGTCACATCTTGATGCAAAAACTTCTGCCCGTTGCTATTCGTGGTATTGCTACAAAAAATGTGAGACATGCCATTACTCGGTTATGCTCATTCTTCAATTCTATATGTAGCAAAGTCGTTGACCCCCGTATATTGGATGACTTGGAAGTTGAGGCTACTACAATCTTGTGCCAATTGGAGATGTATTTTCCTCCTTCCTTTTTCGACATAATGGTTCACTTAATTGTTCATTTGGTGAGGGAGATTAGATTATGTGGGCCGGTTTTTTTGAGATGGATGTACCCAGTTGAGCGCTACATGAAGATCTTGAAAGGGTACGTGAAGAATCCTCATCGTCCAGAAGCATCTATTGTTCAAAGGTATGTTGTAGAAGAAGCTATTGAGTTTTGTTCGGACTACCTTCATAACACGGATCCTATAGGGGTTCCTAAGCCTCGGCATGATGAGATTAGATGTCAAGGTAAGGGTACACATGGCTTAAGAATTAATAGGAAGGATCGGGAGGAAGTGCTTCAAGCACATTTGTATGTATTGAACAACATCGAATGTGTTCAGCCTTTCTTATTTGAACATAAAAGAAAAGTCAATCAAGAAAACCCTCGAATGAGCGAAAGGTGGTTGTTGAACAAGCATAACAAGACTTTCTTACCATGGTTCAAGGAAGAAATGCTTAAGGATGGTAGTACTGCTTCTGATGACGTAAGATGGCTAGCACGTGGGCCTAGCATCAACGTCATATGTTGGAGCGGATACGACATAAATAACTTTTCCTTTTATACAAAGGAACAAGATAACTAGAGTACCATGCAAAATAGTGGGGTTATGATCGTGGTCGAAGCAATGCACTTCTCTAGTGCAAAGGACACAAAACCCGTTCATAAAGACCGAGACATTACTTTGGATATATTGAAGATATTTGGGTGCTCGATTACACTAAGCTTACAGTGCTGGTATTTAAATGTAAGTGGGTTGATAGTAACGGTGGTGTACAAACCGACGAATTGGGGTTCACATTGGTAGACCTCAACAAGTTAGGTCATATAAATGAGCCTTTCATAATGGCTTCCCAAGCAAAACAAGTGTTCTACATCACTGATCCTTCTAACAAAAGGTTGTCCGTGGTTCCCCAAGGAAAAAGCATGTATAATGGTAGTGATGAAAATGAAAATTCAAATCTTGATATTCCTGAGACTCCTTCTTTTTCAACAAACATGCCTACTATAATCGAGGAGACACAGTGGACGATGTACATGCCACTCGTGATGATCATCACGAAGGGATATTGATATAGGTAGTTTAAACTTAGTATACATTTATTTTTATTTATATTTCTGTATTTATTTTGAGTTATAACCTATGTTAATAAATATATATTGTTTCTGAACAGGCATACATATGGATCATTGTTCCATTTTTCCTTTGCAATTCTGTAATGTGTGTG
Organism: Sophora flavescens; assembly: GCA_030762895.1. NCBI lineage: Eukaryota > Viridiplantae > Streptophyta > Magnoliopsida > Fabales > Fabaceae > Sophora > Sophora flavescens. The sequence goes on along the minus strand of CM061064.1, from coordinate 234,116,531 downwards.
ATATTCTGTGTTACTGGGATATTTACTAAATGCAGGGATAGATGAGGGGAGTGATATTTTAAAACTGAATTTAAAAAAAAAATACTATTAACGTCAGTTTTATCATAAAACTGACGTTAATAGTATTTTATAAAATATACAGTACACTATTAACGTCGGTTGTTTATTACAACTGACGTTAAAATTAAGACCTTTAACGTCAGTTCTCGATAACAATTGACGTTAGTTTTAACAAAATTCACGTAAGTTTTGTTAAAGAACTGACGTTAATTTTGACAAAATTAACGTCAGTTGTGTTAAAGAACCGACGTTAATAGTGTTATATTTAACGTCAGTTCTCAAACTTTTAACGTCAGCTGTATTTACGTCAGTCAGTATTCTGACGTAAAAAATCAATTTTAACTGACGTAAAAAGCACTTATTGCACTAGTGTTAATTTGTTTACCAAAAGAAAAATAAAAATGATATACTTTAGATCTCAACATGCCGCATGGATGCTATAGTTTTAATTATGTAGATGCAGCCTGCAGATGCACTAGCTAATTACTCAAGTTATAAAATTAAGGTTTGATTGCACTTTTAGTCCCTCAAATATCAGGATTATACGATTTTAGTCCCCCAAGTTTCAATTGTGTTAATTAGGTCCCTAAACTTTCTTTGTTGTTACAATCAAGTCCTTCCATCCATATACTATCCAATTACTAACATTGACCCATTTGACTTTAAGCTTGCATCTGATGTTGCTCTTGTCATCCCCATTCGAGTTAGGTGTGATTGGCAGAATATGATGCTATACATAAGGGGAAACCAAAAAAGAAAAGAAAAAAAGAACACGAAGCAACCTCATCTCTCTCCAATTTATTTTCTTCCCTCTCAACCACCATGACCTTCGTGCTTCAACAAAACATAGCCACCATTTAATCTCTGTTACTCTTTTTATATCATTCTTATTTATTTCAAATTCAAACACCACTATAAAATGCAAATCTTTCTCACAACATAGGGTCACATTTCCAGAACCACTTTCCATCTTCTTCTTCATTCTCAAAGACCAAGTTCCTCATCCTCTGTTCCCTTTCCTCTTATTCTCCTTCTTCAACCATCAACAGCAGCGTCACGCTCCCTACAGACCGCAAACAACAGCCTCGCCTCTAGTCCGACCATTCACAGCATCACAGCACCACGACCTCGGTCCATCCGCCTCAGCCACCACAAATCCAGTCATAGCGCAACCATCTTTGAAAAGTCGCCGTAGGGCGTCATCGTCACTACCATCGCAAACCAGAGGCCACTCGCCTCTCCCTGCCTTAGCCACCGCAGTGCTCCCCCCTTCCCCCCTCGCGTTTTTCCCTAACCCTCCCAACTCTTCTCCCTGCTTGTTTGATTTGTGTGCTCGTGACCTATTCTTGTCTAGAAAATCACGCCTAACTTAAGAAAGGATGACACATGGGAGCTCAAGTAAGATGCAGACTGAGAGTCTAAACGGTCAAGCGTACTGAGAGTCTAAACGGTCAAACGTTAGAAAATGGAAGGAAGTTAGACGGAAGGACTTAATTGTAACAATGGTAAAAGTTTAGGGACCTAATTCGTACAATTGAAATTTGAGGGACCAAAATCGCACAAACCTAATATCTGGGGGACTAAAAGTACAATTAGGCCTAAAATTAAACAAGAAGGCATTTATTACGGTAGAAGAGCTATGTGCAACTTGAGTTTATATAATATAGGGACAGAAAACCAACATATATTATTCATGCAGACTGACTGACTCAATCAATTTTGCAATTTTGCATATCAAACTGCAAGTTTGATCACCAACTTTTCTATTGAATTACTGTTCACCCTCCGGAACAAATTATTTGGAAACATAGCAACGGATATTTTTAATATTATCATCATTATTATTAGTTTAATTAACAAACTATTGTCATTATCGGGTTCGAGTGGTTTTTATTGTTGTAGGTTATATATATAATTGTGCTCTCAAGCTAGCGCTTGCAAGGATTGTGATATATGTTTGTTATTTTGTGCATAGCAGTTGGAATCTAATGACTCGTTTGGTGGTCGGGATAGGATAGAAGCGAATATGATAAGAGAGTAGGATATGAGGTTGATATGATATGAGCAGGATAAGCTGTTATCCTATCTGACGTTTGGTGTCCACCAGATAACGAACTGGATAGCATTGTAATTTTAGTATGAATTTTAAAATTTTCTTTTTTGTTTTGAATGTTTTCATATTTTATTAGATTTTAGTTTTTTATAATTTTCATTTTTTAAGATTATATAAAAAGACAAAATTGTCTTTGTAATAAAATTACATATAATATTTTATAATTTTAAAATAATTTTTAACTTAAATTAATTTTTATAATTTTAAATATTCATTTTTAGTTTTTACTTTACATATAGTTAAATTATTAAAATATTTTTTATTTATTTTTTAGTTTTTTAAGATAATATAAAGTAACAAAATTAGCCTTGTGACAATATAAAACTAATTTTTAAAATTAATTATTAATATTTTTATTATTTCATGTTTTATTATACCTTTTTTGGTAACCATATTATATTTTATTATACTATAATTATTTTATATATAAAATATTTTTATACTTTATTATACTTTAAATCACCTTATCCTATCATGTTGAGTTCTAACCCAGCTCCTCCCTCAGGATAGAAATTTAACTAGATGGACAGGATATGATAGGTGACAGGATTGATTTATCCTATCTTGCTGGCTCACCAAACAATAATTTCAGACAGGATATGATATCTTATCATATCCTGTCTCTCTTATCCTGACCACCAAACGAGCCCTTAGTATCTTACTCCAATACGTGGCTCCCACGAGTGAAATAGACATGAATAATTAAAATGATAATAATGACTTCATAAAATAGTTTGTTTCTAAGAAGAGGCGTCTTTGACCTATAGTTTGTCGATGGATCAATAAATTGTAAGTTTTTCTTGTTAAATTAAACATATCATTTCTCAGGATATTGAAAATACTCTTTTCAATGAAACATTACCACTTTTGACTCCTTAAAAAGGTAATGGTTAGCATTTTCTATGTGGTTATACTGAATATTCACTAAAATTCTACATATCACACGCACCCTGTTAGACTCAATCAATTCAATTGAGAGTTAGTTTTACAGTTAGCAAAATTAGTTAGTAAACTGACAAAGTCAGTTATGCCAGCTAGCTCGGCTTGCTCATACATGTATACCTATATATACTCTCTGTAATCACAGTTATCACTCAATGAATGAATCAATGATTTTCATTCCAAATATACATTTCTAGCTTCTCTACATGGTATCAGTTTTATACCATTTTCTTAGCTTCCACAACTCTTCTATGAAACCTTGATCTTCTTCTTCCTTCACAGCTATGACTGAAACCGAAACTTTGATCCAAAATTCATAACCTCTGCCACCGCCGCCACCGCCACCGGTGGATCCTACCCAAAATCCTACTAGCCCCTACTATCATCACCCGGGTGAACATCCAGGTCTTGTTCTAGTATCACCTCCAATGAATGGCACGAACTACTTTTCATGGAGTTTGCATATGAAACGTGCATTATGATCCAAGAACAAGCTCAAATTCATCAATGGCGCTCTTCCAAAACCTAGACCCAATGATCATGTTCTTGAAGCATGGGAAAGATGCAACATCACAGTGGTATGTTGGATCACTCGTACCTTAGATCCTGAAATTGCTAGTAGTACTCTATGCATCACCAATGCAAAAGCACTTTGGGACAATTTGAAAGACAAATTCGCTGTAGGTGATCAATTTCGCATTTCATATATTCTTCAAGAAATGCATTCCACTAAACAAGGTGAACACAATGTTTCCACTTTTTTCACTGATCTCAAGATTCTCTGGGATGATTTGGAGTCTTTGAGACCTCCTCCTACTTGTTCTTGTTGTGGTTGTAGCTATAATATTTCCACTGTAGTGAAGAAATTGATGGAAAATGAATATGTTTTGTGTTTTTTAAAAGGCCTAAATGATTCTTTTACTACTGTTCGCACTCAAATAACGATGATGGATTCCTACCCACCATCAACAAAGCTTTTTAAATGGTAATCCAACAAGAAAGACAAGTTTCTGGTCTTCTTCTTGAGGATTCCAAAGCATTGTTCAATTCAAGTAATGATACAGGCAATTGGAAACAATCACAAGGTCGAGGCAATGGCTTTCTCAAAGTATTTGGTTCTCTTTGTTTTACCACCACATTGCTAAACAATAGAAGCAAGCTTGATCCAAGGGCACGAAAATGTGTTTTTCTTGACCACAAACAAGGAACTAAAGAATACATTGTTTATGACTTATTGTCCAGAGAGATCACCACTTCTAGGAATGTCATATTGCATGAACATATTTTCCCTTACCTTACACCTTCCATCAACCCTCCATCTAATGATTCAATCCCTTCACCATTCAACCTTAATTTTCTTTTTGAACCTATTACAGTACCATCACCTATCCCATCAAACCCTCCTCCTTCCATTTCAGATAACCACAACCAAAACCAACTAGACCATTCAGAACAACATCATCCCTCACCCCAGTCTTCTCAACCCACACCAAACTCTCCTCAAAATTCACCAAATTCACCTCACATCCCTTCTCTTCCCCTAATCAGAAGATCCACCAAAACTCATAATCCTCCACAGTACCTTCAGGACTTTCATTGTCATTTGTCTAGTTCAACCAAGTCCAACACATCTGTCAACTTTGGTAAAGTCTCCTATCCTCTTTCTTCTGTTTTATCATATCAATCTCTTTCTCCTAGACAATTACACTACACTTTGTCCATCTCTACACACACTGAACCACACACATACAAACAAGTCATTCAATCTATTGACTGGATAAATGCTATGAAAGCTGAACTTCAGGCTCTTGAAGCCAATAACACTTGGTACCTAACTGTTTTACCTACTGGAAAGGTTCCTATTGGTTGTAGGTGGGTCTACCGAATCAAATACAAGGATGATGGTTATGTTGAAAGATACAAAGCACGCTTGGTTGCAAAAGGTTACACACAACAAGAAGGAGTGGACTATTTTGATACTTTCTCGCCAGTTGCAAAACTTACCGCAATCCGGTTGGTTCTTGCTTTGGCTGCTGCACATAATTGGCATCTCTAACAATTGGATGTCAATAATGTCTTCCTCCATGGTGATTTAGATGAGGAAGTTTATATGGCATTGCCTCCTGGTGTTACAGCTACACAACCGAATCAAGTATGTAGATTAACTAAGTCCCTATATGGCCTCAAATAGGCTAGTCGCCAATGGTTTACCAAACTTTCGTCTGCACTGTTGTCTCTTGGTTTTTCACAGTCTCAATCTGATAATTCACTTTTTATAAAGAAAGGTGCCAATTCTTTCACTGTTTTGTTAGTTTATGTGGACGATGTAATCCTCACTGGCACCTCCATTTTTGAAATGAATTCAGTAAAGCAATACCTTGATGACAAGTTTAAAATTAAAGACCTTGGGCCTCTCAAATACTTCCTTGGATTCGAAGTCTCCATATCTCACAAAGGTATCCATCTTTGTCAGAGAAAGTATGCTCTTGACATACTTTCTGATTCGGGACTCCTTGCAACCAAACCATGTTCCACTCCAATGACAAAAGCTCACCAGAAAGCGTATGATCAAGCTCCACCTTACCCTGATCCTTCAGTATATCTTAGGCTTGTGGGCAGGCTCCTTCACTTGACAACCATCCGCTCTGATATATACTACTCGGTTCAGCATTTAAGTCAATTTATGGCTTCTCCAACAACTGATCACTTCCAAGCTGCAACCCGAATCCTTAGATACATAAAAAATGCTCCAGGTCAAGGCATCTTCTTCTCGGAAACATCTCCAATTCAATTGAAAGCCTCCAGCGATTCTGACTGGGCCACATGTCCTACCACTAGAAAATCCATTACTGGTTTTTGTATATTTCTTGGGGATTCCCTTATTTCGTGGAAGTCCAAGAAACAATCCACAGTATCTCATTCATCATCCGAAGCAGAATATCGTGCCTTAGCAGCTACAACTTGTGAAATCCAGTGGCTCACTTAGCTCCTCACAGACTTATCCATCTCATTCAAGTCTCATGTACTCTTATATTGCGACACCCAGTCCGCAAGGCATATTGCCTCCAACCCAAGCATCCATGAAAGGACATAGCATATAGACGTAGACTGTCACATTGTCCGTGAAAGACTTCAGGCCAAATTATTTCATTTGTTGTCGATCCCTTCAGCTAGCCAATTGGCATATTTCTTCACCAAAGCCCTTGATCCTCAATACTTTACAGAATTGTAATCCAAGCTGGGAGTGTAAAATATACACTCTCAAACTTGCGCGGGGGGGGGGGGGGGGGGGGGTTAGACTCAACCAATTCAGTTGAGAGTTAGTTTTACAGTTATCAAAATTAGTTAGTAAACTGAAAAAGTCAGTTATGCTAGCTAGCTCAGCTTGCTCATACATGTATACCTATATATACTCTCTGTAATCACATTTATCACTCAATGAATGAATCAATGATTTTCATTCCAAATATACATTTCTAGCTTCTCTACACACCCACACACATATATAATTCCCCAAGTTTCAAATAAATAAAAAACAAATGAACTAAAAGAAGGAAGAATAGAATAGGGGGCGGGTAACTCGGAATTTTATTTGATTTGGCTTTGCTTTGACAACAGAGTACTGCAAGGATTCTGAAGACGAAGAAGCTTGCATGTCTATCGGAGAGATTAGTTTGACCTGCTATTGGAGGCCTAACTTTAGTAGAGGAATGGAGTTAGCTGTAAACATACCAAGAACTTATATATTTTTAACATTCCTGCAAGACTAGATAAACCAAACTTTGCAAAGCAAATTTAATCATTTTTGTTAACATCAAAACTCAGAGATTATTAATCCAAACCACTTTGGTTCCAACGACTGTGATGCTCGATCATATAAGTTCTCTTGAAAAAGAGAAATTAATTATTACATTTGGCAATTGTTAGTTAATTTGTCCCATAACATTAATACGATTTAGGTACACTTAATGGAGTATCTCATGTGACATATTAAGTGTCAAATTGACATACTCCCTTCGGTCAACAATATAAGCAAAAATTTCCAAAATTTTTGGTCCAAAATATAAGCAAATTTCAAATACTTTCATCATACTTAATGAAGTTGTTCTCAAAATACCCTTCATTTAATACAAATTGTGTTTTCCAATGACTCATTTTATTCTCAACAACACAAGCTTAATAAATAAGAGGAAGGGCAATTTAGGTAACAAACTTAATTTTTATTCCTAATGACTCTTTTAAATGAGATCTAATCACCTTAATATGCGTGTTCCATTAAATTTTTACTTATAATAGTGACCGGAGGGAGTACATAACAAATGATGCTTTAAGCGATATTGTTTATATCATTAATTTAGTGTCTAAAATTGTCATACTCGATCTATCATATTAGTCTCTGATTTTACAAATAAAATTAATTCCTAATTTTGACATTCATCGGTCCACTTGGTCCTAGGTATAATGCATGTGGATACAAATCTGTCGTCCCAAAAAATTGTGTCTCGGTGTCCCTTACCAATCAAAGGCTAGGAATCTACATAAGTATTAATGAGTTATTATTATATTTTATTAAGTGACAAATTATGATTGGTGGGGGACAAAGAATGAGGCAGGAAAGTAAGACAAATGATCTTCATCCAGTGCATGCAATTACACTTAATGGTATGTCTCATCTAGCATTTTAAATGCCAATTTTGTGTTGATCAATATGACAAAACCACACTTGAAATGATGTCATTTATACTTTGTAATTTATTTTTAAAAAAAATAATGTGTTGTTTTTTATTAAATAAATAAGGCATAAAACAACATCTTAAGCCGTCTTCATCAAATTTCACTCTCTTATTTCGTCACTCACAATTGTCGAAGAAGAAGGAATATTAATTCTTTGTAAATCTCTAATAACAATATTTAACCAATATCCAAAACACAAAGAACTCAAAGTTGCCAAAATTCGTGTAATCAAAAACCCCATAAGCAATAAACCTCTAAAGTTGACTTGTTTAAGACAATTGTTCTCAAACCAAAATAACGCACATTATCTTAGCTCCCTGATAATGGTATCGATTAGATATGGAACCAACAACCCCATCTAGTTTCTTTTAGTGTGTATAAGGCAAATTGGTGCAAGTTTCCAGCATCTATATCCTCCCTCAACAATTAATCCACGATCCTTTTGTAAAAGGTGTTTGTGGAAGGGGATTTGAGACAACTTTAGGGGTTCTGTTTTTTGTAGAACATGAAGTATGCTAACTTTGGGGTTTTGGTTTTATTGGGATTATGAAAAGATGAGTGAGTTTAGGGTATTGGTTAGTTGTTATTAGAGATTTATAAAAAGAATACAAATTTATCATGATCCAAGATTCGTAAATGTCAAGTATTCCAAGGACAAAGAATTAACAATGTTATTTTATGCCTTATAGTTTCAAACAAAGTACAAACAGCCTCATTTTAAACTTCATTTGCCATATAGACACTAAGTCGACTGATAAGCCTCTGGCTCATCTAGTTTTATGGCTAGTATGACCAGGGTTTTGTGCTAATTATATCTCATTTTCACCCAAATTAGATTAGATTGTCCTCAAGCAAGGTTTTGAGTCTCTAAAGTAGTTTTAGGTTAATTTAGCCAATTTTGAGTCAAATAAAGCACTTATGGCTATTTTATTGTTTTCAGGTTAAGTTAGAAGTCAAGGGAATAAAGAATCAGGGAAATTTCAAGTTTGGAGGTGTTCGCCTCGCGAGAGTCTTCTCGCCACGCGAACCTGAAAGCCAGCTGAACAGCGAAAATGTCAACCTCTCCGGTTCGCCCCGCGAACAACGCCTCGCCTTGCGACCCTGATAGCCGACTGTTCCAGAGAAATGCAACCCATTCTGTGTCGCCTCGCGGATCCATGTCTCGCCTCGCGAGACTGAAGACCAGAAGCTGTGACTCTTCCATTCCTCGCCACACGAGCAGTACTTCGCCCCGCGAGAAGACCAAACGTTGCTGACTCTTCACAATATTCGCCTCGCGAGTGAGGGTTCGCCTCGCGAGTGGGCTCAGTTTCTGAATACTATAAATGGCTGTTCTGGGCAGACTAGAAGGACTTTTGCTTCTCCATTGTTTTTACATTTTTTTATGTGTGTTTCGTTTTTCCATGGAGAACTAAATTTCTTAGATTAATCTATTGTAATCGATTTCCACTACACTTGAGGTTCTTGTAATTCCTGTTTTGTATGCTTTTCCCTTTTCAATGCCATGCTATATATTTCTGTTTGCTTAATTCAGGAGTATATTGTGTTGTGTTGATTTATTTTCGGTGATGTTATGTTCCTATATGTAATCGCATTTGCTTAATTCGCGTGTGTTCAATTCGTGTTCGCTTAGTTCACGAAGGGCTTAACCCCGTTTGCTTAATTCGAGAATAGGAACATATATCTGTAGTAGTGATTTCACTTGTAAATTGTTGCTACAACCGGGAGGGGATTAAAATCTGCTTAGGGCTTGGAATTTACATGAACCGATGATAGTTGGGAAACCGAGAACAGTAGATTAATCGTCTTTAGCCTATTTGATAATCTTTTCAATTGCTCTGTTTTATTGCTCTGTTATTACTTTGTTTTCTTAATTGCATTCAAATCCACCCCCCCCCCCCCCAAAAAAAAAAAAACTGATTTTTGTGGTAAATAACAAGTCAAGAGTCCTTGTGAGACGATATCCGAGTTGTCGCTCCTAAACTATAGTTTTATAAACCGCTCGCTTTTTGGCGCGTGCGCGACAGCGCGACAAAAAATTGGCGCTGTTGCCGGGGACTCTTGTTTGTTATTTTCGCATTTTTTCTTTTTTTTTTTCTTTTTTTTTTCGTTTTTGTTTTGAATTGGTCTGGCTACTAGGTCTACTTGCCCTGAATTGTGTGATTTTGATCCTGAAATTGAAAGAACACTGCACACACGCCTTAGAGCAATTCGGGCTAGCACTAGTGGTGATTCTAATTCTGAAACTATTTTTGATAACATGGGTGACCAAAGGACATTAAGACAGCTTGCTGCCCCTGATGTTAATAATAATGGATTGTGTATTGAATATTCTGGTGCTGTTACCCCCTTTGAATTAAAATCTGGTCTGATCCATTTGTTGCCAAGGTTTAATGGTCTTGCAGGTGAGGATCCACATAAGCATCTCAAGGAATTCCAGGTTGTCTGCTCCACAACCTTGAGACCAGAGGGAGTAACTGAAGATCACATCAAGCTGAAAGCTTTCTCGTTTTCACTACAGGGCGCTGCAAAGGATTGGCTGTTATATCTTCCGCCAAACTCTATTACCACCTGGAACGATTTGAAGAGGCTCTTCTTAGAGAAATACTGTCCTGCCTCCAGAGCTGCATCAATCAGGAAGGAAATATGTGGCATCAGACAAGGTAATGAGTCATTGGCTGAATATTGGGAGAGATTCAAGCAGTTGGTATCTAGTTGCCCTCAGGATCAGATTTTCGAGCAGCTGCTTATCCAGTATTTTTATGAGGGGTTACTACCGATGGATAGGAATATTTTGGATGCTGCTAGTGGGGGAGCACTTGTTGATAAGACTCCAGCTGCTGCCAAGCAACTAATTGAAAATATGTCACCGAATTCCCAGCAGTTTACTACCAGGAGAAATTTTGTTGAGACAAGAGGTGTGCATGAGGTCCATAGATCTTCTTCCAACCAGGCCCTTGAGGATAGAATGGATAGGCTCACTTCTTTGGTGGAGAAAATGGCAATGGATAGGGTTCAGCCGGCAAGGTTGTGTGGCATGTGCAGTTCTCCTGAGCACCCATATGAGGCATGCCCAATTCTGAAGGAAGAGTCAGTTACTAAGTTGTCTCAAGCTTATGCAGTCCATCCTTACAATCAAGGCAACAGTCAGAACCGATACAACACTCCTGACCTCTCCACAAATAGGCACCACCCCAACTGGAGGAATCATCCTAATCTGCGGTATGGGAACTCATCCCAACAACAACCGATGGCAGCACCACAGAATCCTCCTCAAGTGACCACTTCTACACCTTCTGAACCTTCATTAGAAGACTTGGTCAAGCAAATGGCTGCAAACAATCTCCAATTTCAGCAGCAAGTAGGACAGTTCCAGGCCTCACAGGCACAGTTTCAGCAGCGAACAGATGCTAACATTAAAAATTTACAGACACAGGTTGGACAGCTTGCCACATCCATAAATAACATACAGGAAGCTCAAGGATCAAGTCAACTACCTGCACAGACAGTGATAAATCCCAATGCCTCCAATCCTAATGTGAGTGCCATTTCTCTGAGATCTGGAAGAGTTGTTGAGGCATCCTCTGAAAAAGATGAAGAAACTATTGAGGTAACTCCTGAGCCTTCAGATGATGTTGAAGCTGAGAAAGTGTACATACCACCGATCCCCTTCCCACACAGAGTGCAGAAAAATAAGAAGATTGGTGGTGAATACAAGGAGAGGGAAATTTTGGATGTGTTCATAAAGGTGGCTGTAAATATTCCTCTTTTGGATGTGATCAAGCAGGTTCCTAAGTATGCGAAATTTCTGAAGGATCTATGCACCAACAAGAGGAAGTTGAAGAGTAATGAGAGAGTTAATTTGGGAAGAAATGTTTCAGCTCTTATCCAGTCTAAACCTGCACCAGAAAGAGTTGTTGTTTTAGCCCCCACTCAGGCACTACCACAAAAGTGCAAGGATCCGGGCACGTTTACTATTCCATGCACTATTGGGGACAAAAAATTTGAAAATTGCATGTTGGATTTGGGAGCCTCCATAAATGTCATGCCCACATCTATTTTCAATAACCTTGATCTTGGTCCCTTGCAGTATACAGGTCTCACTATCCAGTTGGCCAACAGGACCAGTGCCCGCCCCATGGGAATGGTAGAAGATGTGCTGGTACAAGTTGATGAGTTGATCTTCCCTGCTGACTTTTACATCCTAGACATGACAGGAGAGACAAATTCCAGTAGATCACCAATAATCCTGGGCAGACCATTCATGAAGACAGCTAAGACTAAGATTGATGTTAATGATGGGACCATGTCTATGGAGTTTGGTGATATTGTTGCCAAGTTCAACATCTTTGATGCTATGAAACATCCATTGGAGGAGCACTCTGTTTTCCAATTAGAGTTGCTTTCTGAGATTATTGATGACACCCATGAGGACCTTGTTTCTGATTTTCCATTTATTTCTGGTTTTGATGATTTATATTCATGTACTGACTGTACTGACACTAACCCGTGTGTTGTTTGTACTGAGTTTCTTGATTCAACTTTGCAGGGTGATAGTGAGGGTGAAGCTGTCTGTTCAGCAGAAGTCCTTGACATCATGGCTACTCCAAATGTACCATCCATTGAGCAGCCGCCCTCCTTAGAGCTCAAACCACTTCCTGGGAACTTGAAGTATGCTTACTTGGAGACAAATGAAAAACTTCCAGTCATTATTTCCTCGAGCCTTGACTCTGACCAGGAAGCAAAACTATTGGAGGTTCTGAAGAAGCACAAGAAGGCTATTGGGTGGACCTTGGCTGACATTCCAGGAATTAGCCCCTCCAGATGTATGCATAGAATTCTGTTGGAGGATGGGGCTAAACCAGTTAGACAGGCCCAAAGGCGGCTCAATCCACTGATTCTGGATGTGGTGAAGAAAGAGGTGACTAAACTTCTGCAGGCAGGTATCATATACCCCATCTCTGATAGTACTTGGGTAAGTCCAGTGCAAGTTGTACCCAAGAAGTCCGGCCTCACAGTGGTAAGGAATGATAATAATGAGCTTGTACCTACTAGAGTCCAGAATAGCTGGCGAGTATGTATAGATTATAGGAAGTTGAACCAGGCCACCAGAAAGGATCACTTTCCTTTGCCGTTCATAGATCGAGATCTTTGGAACGGCTGGCTGGTAAATCTCATTACTGTTTTCTTGATGGCTTTTCCGGGTACTTCCAGATCCATATTGCCCCTGAGGATCAGGAAAAGACCACTTTCACGTGCCCATTCGTCACGTTTGCTTATAGGAGGATGCCATTTGGCCTTTGTAATGCTCCTGGCACTTTCCAAAGATGCATGCTTAGCATTTTTACTGAATTTATTGAAAATTGCATGGAGGTGTTCGTGGATGACTTCACTGTATATGACTCCTCATTTGATGCATGTCTGCATAGTCTGAGTTTAGTTCTAGAAAGATGCATTGAGACTGATCTGATTTTGAACTATGAAAAATGTCACTTTATGGTAGAACAGGGGATTGTTTTGGGTCATGTTATTTCTAAAGAGGGTATTTCAGTAGATCCTGCAAAAATTGATGTGATTTCTTCATTGCCTTACCCATCTTGCGTACCCGAGATCCGTTCTTTTCTTGGCCATGCAGGTTTCTACAGGCGCTTCATTAAGGACTTCAGCAAGATAGCTCTGCCATTGTCAAACCTGCTGAAGAATGATGGCATGTTCCATTTTGATGACAACTGCAAGAAGGCATTTGACTACCTGAAAAGAGCATTGACCTCTACCCCCATCATCCAGCCCCCTGACTGGACCCTCCCTTTTGAACTCATGTGTGATGCTTCTAATTTTGATGTGGGAGCGGTTCTGGCACAAAGGGTGGGCAAGGATGCCCATGTAATTCATTATGCTTCTAGGACATTAGATGCTGCACAATCAAATTACACCACCACTGAAAAAGAACTGCTAGCTGTTGTGTTTGCACTTGATAATTTTAGGTCATATTTGCTAGGTTCAAAGGTTATTGTTTTCACTGACCATCCAGCTCTGAAGTACCTGTTAAAGAAACCAGAAGCTAAGCCAAGATTGATCCGGTGGATGCTTTTGCTCCAAGAGTTCAATGTGGAGATAAAAGACAGGAGTGGAGCGGAAAATTTGGTAGCCGATCACTTGAGCCGAATAGCAAGGGATGAGGATCCTTCTCCCATCCAAGATGATTTTCCGGATGAACGGCTTCTAAATCTGTATGGAGTAACACCTTGGTTTGCTGACATTGTTAACTTTCTTGTTGCTGGTGTTGTTCCTGCAGGTACAAGTAGATCCAAGATCCACAAGCTCAAGAGTGACTCAAAGTACTATGTGTGGGATGATCCGTACCTTTGGAAGTTTTGCAGTGATCAGGTGATTCGGAGGTGTGTCCCCGATTATGAGACAGAGTCCATCCTGCACTTTTCTCATGCCTCTCAAGTAGGAGGACACTTTGGACCACAGAGGACGGCAAGGAAAGTCCTAGATTCTGGGTTCTACTGGATTTTTAGAGATGCCTATGAGGTCTACCGGAATTGTAAGGAGTGTCAAACAACAGGCCCTGCCATCACTCGTAGGAGTGAGATGCCTCAGCAGCCCATGCTTTTTTGTGAGGTTTTTGATGTGTGGGGAATCGACTTTATGGGTCATTTCCCTGCTTCTTTTGGTTTTCTGTATATTCTTTTGGCTGTTGACTATGTTTCAAAGTGGGTGGAAGCTATACCCACTAGGACTAACGATGCTAAAGTTGTTTCAAAATTTGTTAGGTCCAATATTTTTTGTAGGTTTGGCATACCTCGGGCTATTATTAGTGACCAGGGCACTCACTTCTGCAACCGCACCATGGAAGCCTTACTCAGGAAATATGGAGTTGTGCATAGAGTTTCCACTGCTTATCATCCCCAGACCAATGGCCAGGCTGAGATATCAAACAGGGAGATCAAGCAGATTTTAGAGAAAATGGTGCAGCCGAATAGGAAGGACTGGAGCCGCCGTCTGGAAGACGCACTATGGGCTCAGAGGACCGCTTTCAAGACGCCAATAGGAATGTCCCCCTTCAGGCTTGTATTTGGTAAGGCATGTCACCTCCCGATGGAAGTTGAGCACCGTGCATATTGGGCAGTCAAGTGCTGTAACTTGGAAATGAAGAAAGCTGGTATTGAAAGGAAACTCCAGTTGCAGCATCTTGAGGAGCTTAGGCTAGAAGCCTATGAAAGATCCAGGATTTATAAAGAGAAAACAAAATATTTTCATGATAGGATGATTACTAGGAAAACATTTTCTGTGGGCCAGCAAGTCTTACTGTTTAACTCCCGCCTGAAATTGATGGCTGGGAAACTAAGGTCCAAATGGGATGGCCCCTTTGTTGTTACTAACGTTTTTCCTTATGGTGCAGTAGAGATTAAAAGTGCAGGTACCAACAAGTCCTTCAAGGTTAACGGGCAGAGGCTGAAGCCATTCCATGGTGTGGCTGTTGGTGTTCCTGCGGATGCTAATGTTGAGGAGCTCTCCTTGGAAGCTCCCACCTACACTGACACTTGATCAGGGAGTACCCTTTCCTTTCCCTCACTCTGATATTATAGTTTTGTTGTTCATTAGGGACAATGTATGTTTTAAGTGTGGGGGAGGGAACTAGTTGTAGTTTTGTTTTGTATTGTCTTTCTTTTAGCTCTTGAATAAATTGTGTGAGTCTTTGGTCGGTGAGCTTGATTGAATTTGATTGATTTTGCACAGATTGATTGCATGATTTATGTGATGATTCCCCCTAGGTTGGAATTTTTTTTTTTGAAAAGTGTTCCCCATGTGATTAAAAACTGAACTTTGAGATCTTTTGTTGTGATGGCATGATTTATGATAAGTTTGGGGTGATAGGAAGCACACACTAGGGATAGAATCTCTGTCAAACAATTTACAAAAATGTCCAGGTGAGGATTTGAGCCTCCAGCATGTTTTTAACTGTGTGAAATCACTTTTGAGTTGCACTTTCCCGAATTTGCTTGAATCTCTTCTTGGTTTGCATGTTTATGTATTTGCTTCAGATGATTTAGGCATTTTCTTTGTAAATAACTACTTAGCCTAAAAATAACCATCCCTAATGCACGTTCCCTAGTTAGCCCTTTGAGCCTAATTAGCCTATTGCTTCTTGATAACCTTATTTTTTTTTTTTTGATAAGCAAATTCTATTAGATAAGATAAAAAGAGAATACAAGGTGTACTCTGCACAAAAACAAGAACGAGAAAAACAGAAAATTAGACCAAGTTCCCAAGTCAACCAACACCTAATGAACAAAGTTCTTTAAAGCTGATAGGTTGAAGTTGTAACTGCAGACCAACCACTAAACAAAAACAACCTAGGACCAACACCACTAAGCAGCCTGCAACGAAAAAGAAGGACTGAACCACCCACCCCAAAACCGCAAGATAACACAAACACAAAAGAAGGCAATCCAGCACACAGCAGCACCCAAAAGACAGCAACAGAATCACCACACCAGCCACCACCAAAAATAGCAACTCAAGATACTAAGCCCAAAACCATCGAAACTGACAAAACTAAACCAGATACTGAGCTAGGGAAACGGAGCAGGACAGCCAGAAAGAAGGATAAGATAGATCCCAGCAGGAGAAGCACAACCCACAGATGACCAAAGGACCAGCCAAAAACCCAGAGATAAGAAAGCCAGCACCACCCAAAGCACCAAGAACCCAAGAAAAGAGCACAGCAGGATGAAGCAGGGATCAAAACACAGCAATTGCTGAAGAAAGAGGATTGATCAGCAAAATACGGCTCCCAGGTGATCCGCACAACAACCTAGAGCCCGACACTGCAACTACCCAAACTATCTAAATGCAGGATTTCAAACACTCGAGGGGATCAATACACCACGCAGAAAAACTATAACTGCTGCCTTTACCTCTCTGTTGAAACCAATTCCAAGATCTAATTTTGATCAAGTCTAACAATTGTACTGCATCAAACTTGTCTTGGTTAAAAATAATACCATTTCGGAAGAGCCAAATAGACCACACAGTAGCGAACCAAACCACCATCCAAAGCTGTTTTAGCTCCTTCCCTCTAACCATCCCCTTGTGCTGCATGAAGTGAGACCTAGCATCTGCAGGAAGGACCACCATAAAACCAGACCAGCTGTAAACTAGGTTCCAGATAAGCACTGCTTTGTTGCAAGAAAGAATGAGGTGATCCATTGATTCCAACCCACTATCACAAAGCACACACTTAGCTTCCACAATATCTTCAATTAAGTTTCTTTTCCAGAGGTTCAATCTAGTTGCAGCCCTGTCCAAAATCACCTGCCACCCGAAAGCTAGGATCTTAAAAGGAATTATTGGAATCCAGAATTTCTTAAAGAAATCATCCACGAATGGCCTATTTGGTTCGGCCACATTCACCAAGTTCTGAATGAGCATCATGTAAGTCTCCTTGCAAGTGTATTTGTTGCCACTACTAAGACTAAAACCCCATTCATCATCTAAGCTCCTGTGAATATTAGCATTTGCGATTATCCCCTCTAAATCTTGAACCAAACCATACTCCCAGGCAAAGAAATTTCTCCTCCATTGCATATTCCAAATCCAAGAGTTGTTATCCCAACTCCCTACGTCAGCCACCTTGACATCCTGATTGGCGGATATAGAAAAAAACCTAGGGAACCTATTTTTCAAACTCACATTTCCAATCCAAGGTTCAAACCAGAAGCTTGTGTTCTTGCCATCGCCAATCTTCCTGAATAAACCTTCTTTGAACCACCCGTTTGGAACCTGACCTTCAGGCCAGTCTTTGCACAAGTCTCTCCACCAAATCGAGGAAGAGGTGGATGGCCTACTATTCGATAAAGTCATGAATCCCGAGCCACCCAAGCCATATCTAAAATTCAACACCTCAAACCACAGACCTTGTTCCTCTCTGCCAAATCTCCATAACCATTTCCCCAACAGAGAAATGTTAAACAAATGTAGATCCTTGACCCCTAGGCCACCGGCTTGTTTTGGCTTACAAACCACCCTCCATTTCACCCATGCTATCTTTTTCCTTTCATGATTGCCTCCCCACAGGAAATTTCTCTGAATTTTTGTGATTTCTTTCACCACTTTTTTAGGAGCCTTCATAAAGGATAAAAAGTAAATAGGAAGGTTAGAAAGAACCGAGTTTAATAACACAATTCTACCACCTAGAGAAAGATACCTCCTCTTCCAACCCGATAATCTTCTCCTAATTTTATCAATCATCGGTCTCCACGTTTCCGCACGCCTCGGATTTGTGCCGATCGGGATCCCCAAATAGAAAAAAGGCGCCTTACAAATTTTACAATTCATAAAACTTGCTGCCGCCT
This sequence comes from Sophora flavescens, assembly GCA_030762895.1. Lineage (NCBI taxonomy): Eukaryota > Viridiplantae > Streptophyta > Magnoliopsida > Fabales > Fabaceae > Sophora > Sophora flavescens. The sequence continues at coordinate 234,098,318 of CM061064.1, read as the reverse complement.
CAAGGAAGTGATCCTCAACATTCAAACCAATTATGCTACTCTTGAGAAAATTGACCTTAAGACCTGATACCAGCTCGAAACATCTAATAATAGCCTTCAATACCCACACATTTTGCACCGTCGCTTCACCAACTAACAAGGAGTCATCTGCATATTGAAGATGGGAGATCACAACATTTCCTTCTCCAAACTCAAAACCTTTGAACAATCTTACGGACTCCGCCTTAGAAATTAAACCACTTAAGCCTTCGGCCACCACTAAGAATAGAAAAGGCGCCAAGGGATCCCCTTGTTTGAGCCCACGTTGCAAGGAAAATTCGGGGGTGGGGCTGCCGTTAACTAACACAGAGGCCGATCCTGAAATGCACACCTTAATCCAAGTTCTCCACTTCACACAAAAACCCAATCTCCGGAGCATATAGTCTAAGAACGACCAATTAACAGAATCATATGCTTTTTCAAAGTCTATTTTGCAAATGAGACAATCCTTCTTTCTCCTTTTAGCATAATCTAGAACCTCATTAACCACCACAGCACCATCTAAAATTTGTCTATTCTCAAGGAAAGCCGACTGTGTTCTTGAAATCACCTTAGGGAGCATTTTTTTGAACCTTTTTGACAAAAGTTTAGCTAGAATTTTATACAAACAACCAACCAGCGAAATAGGCCTATACTCACTGATTGATTGAGCAAATTCCTTTTTTGGGATCAACAGAATGAAAGAGGCTGACAGCCCCTTTGGCAGTTTAGAATTTGCATGAAAATCCTTGACTAAACAGCATACCTCATTTTTAATCGTACTCCAAAAAGTCTTCAAAAAGGTGAAGTTGAATCCATCCGGCCCCGGACTTTTTTCACATTCACACACCCACACCGCTTCCTTAATTTCCTCTTCAGAAAACTGCTCCACTAAAAGGCCATTATCTTCTTGACTTATTTGTTTAAAGCATATACCATCCAACAGAGGTCTTTCCCACACAGTTTCTGAGCACTGTTTTGAAAAGTGATTAAAAATCTCCTGCTTTACATCCTCCACTTCAGTTATCCAGCCATCCTCCTTTTGAAGAGCTTGAATACAATTCATCCTTCTTCTAGATTCAATACACGCATGAAAATAACCAGAATTTGCATCCCCCTCCTTTATCCACCTTGATCTTGATTTTTGAACAAGAAGATTATCCCTCATTGCCATCTTTTCCCAAAGATCGGCCAGAAGTTGCTTCCTAGAAACGATCTCTGCATCATCCAAACCAGCAGATTCGGCTTTGAAATCCAGCGAACGAATTTCATCCTCCAACCCAGCCAACCTTGTCTCAATATGCCCGAATTCCTCCTTATTCCATCGAACCAACAAAACCTTAAGTTTCTTGAATTTTTCTTTCAGCACAAACGCTGCCCAGCCTTCAACTTCTAAACCTTCCCACATGTTCTTAACCATTTGACTGAATCCTCTTTGTTGGAGCCAACAGTTGTTGCACCGGAAAGGCCTTGGACCCCAATTTGACGTCTCCGTCTTTAGAATGATAGGGCAGTGATCGGACAAGTCTCTATCCATAATCCATTGAGAGGAATTACTCCAAGAATGTAACCACTCTTGAGACACCAGAAAACGATCCAATCTGCTCATAACGGAACCATCCGATTTGTACCAAGTGAACTTTCTGCCGTAAACCGGAATATCTACGAGTTCCATATCTTCAATGAATTGGGAAAAAGCATGTGACTCTGCTCTATTTTGTTGCAAGGCAGCGCCCCTCCTTTCATGCTGATTCTTGATTGCATTGAAGTCTCCCATGAGGCACCAAGCGCCTCTGCCAAAACCTCTCTTCGACATCAGCAAGTCAGCCCACAATCGTTTCTTCTCATTGATGTTACACGATGCGTATATATTTACCAAAAAACATTTTATTTTCAAAGGACCCCATACCCCACACACACCACAGAATCCTCCACCATTGAAAGAGAACAACAGATTAAAGATTTCCTTGTTCCAAATACACAGCATTCCACCAGACCTACCAATGGATGGACTAAACACCCAATCGCAAGAATCACTACCCCATAGGTACTCACACAACTTATCATTAATAGCTTCCATCTTAGTTTCCTGGATCGCAATAAACTCCAGCTTATTGGAGTTAATCAAGTTTCTGATTTTCATCTTCTTGACCCTACCCCCCAACCCCCTAATGTTCATAGATCCGATAATCATTAAGACACTCTATCACTCCCAACTGAGGAAATTTGCAACTCAGAGTTGCCGGCTGCCTCTCTATCCCTTAATTCCATTTCCACCAACTTATCAAGAATGACTGACTGATTGCCTCTGTCATTAACCCCCAAAGATTTACCTATTCCCCAAACCTTCGAAGCTATACTCTCCACTGATTGCCCAAGAAGACGATTGTTACAGTTTCTTATGTTTGGATCAAAATGTAACTCACCATTCCTATCTTCACTTACCAGATTAATGGAGACATCGCTGTCAGCAGAGCAGATCAAACCAACACTGGCAGTCTTCCTCCTAAGGAGACAACTTTTTTGTTGAGAGTCTTGCGCTGCAACTCCCTGATCATTCCTCTCAACGCTGGTGCATTTACCAGGACTAAGAAGAATCGTCCCATCCCCAATTTCGTCAAGCACCCCTTGTAAGCCGATGGGGACAGTGTCCAAATCTCTAGAATCCCTACCTTCCCAGCTCAATTCCTCGATCACAGATGGCAGGAATTCTCCCTCCTCAGGTTCCCCGCCAAGAACCCTATTGCTCTTCCACAATGCCTCCTTTGCGTATTTTCTTCCAGCTTTGGACTTCGACCACCTCATCCCTCTTGACTTCTTCTTTTTCTTTTTAGTCTTTACTGCTAATACAGGAGGATCCCCCACCGAGGTGATCTCAGTTTTTCTCTCAGTAGCCTCTAAAATCCTCTTGAAGCAAAGATTCACACTGACGTCTCGTAGACTGGCTCTCCTTCTCGGTGCTACACCAGTTTCGGGCCCCCCAGACGATCCAATTTCGGTATGTCCAACCACATGAACAGACTCCCCATCTCGAACCGAGACCATCGGCCCATGATCAGTTACCACCAGCATGTTCTTGGATGGGCTGCTTGAGACGATATCCCCACTAGGCCCAACTCTCTCCCTGGCAGTATTGACCGTTCCATTGACCATTTCAATCCCATCAGCCTCAGACATAGACGGAATGGCTTCCACCTCACATGAACAAGTTTTCGGCCCTTGATCTCCTTCTTTTGCGAGGCCCAACAGCCCAAAAACCCCACTATTAAATGGAATCAGTCCAGTTAAGCTAGGTGCCCCTATACTAGCTAAGTTAGGCCAGGAGACTGATCTCTTTGGTTGAGGATTGGCTGAACCACAAGTCCCCTCCGCGGGATCTACTGACACCAGAGAAGATTTGAAGCCTTTTGCGTTACCATTCTGCCATTTACTTTCTGCCCCTGTGCCAACTGACAAGGGTACGTGACAGTCCCTGACGCCGCCCCCTAGGGACTCGTTATGAATTGAGAGGTCTAAACCAACACCTCGCCGGAGCCCTACATCCGAAACATCTCTCCGGTGGCCAAACTCGGATGTTTCAGAAACCCAGGAGCCTAAAATCTGAAAAACCATGTTAACCCGATCTTAGGATTAGGAGAGCATGGATTCTTGACAAGAGAATGTTTGCAAGAAACTAAGTTTGGGGTGGCTACAAGGTGCAATGTGTTGTTTGGGATTGGGAAAAAGAAAAAAAATACAATAAAAAGGTTGGAGCCAAAGGCAAAAAAGATAAAAAAAATAAAAAAAATGAAAGTATTAGTAAAAAATAAATAGGTTGTAGTCACCCAAAGCAGCAATGAAAAATGGAAAAAAGTACAAACAGCCTCATTTTAAACTTCATTTGCCATATAGACACTAAGTCGACTGATGAGCCTCTGGCTCATCTAGTTTTATGGCTAGTATGACCAGGGTTTTGTGCTAATTATATCTCATTTTCACCCAAATTAGATTAGATTGTCCTCAAGCAAGGTTTTGAGTCTCTAAAGTAGTTTTAGGTTAATTTAGTCAGTTTTGAGTCAAATAAAGCACTTATGGCTATTTTATTGTTTTCAGGTTAAGTTAGAAGTCAAGGGAATAAAGAATCAGGGAAATTTCAAGTCTGGAGGTGTTCGCCTCGCGAGAGTCTTCTCGCCACGCGAACCTGAAAGCCAGCTAAACAGCGAAAATGTCAACCTCTCCGGTTCGCCTCGCGAACAACACCTCGCCTCGCGACCCTGATAGCTGACTGTTCCAGAGAAATGCAACCCATTCTGTGACGCCTCGCGGATCCATGTCTCACCTCGCGAGACTGAAGACCAGAAGCCGTGACTCTTCCATTCCTCGCCACGCAAGCAGTACTTCGCCCCGCGAGAAGACCAAACGCTGCTGACTCTTCACAATATTCGCCTCGCGAGTGAGGGTTCGCCTCGCGAGTGGGCTCATTTTCTGAATACTATAAATGGCTGTTCTGGGAAGACTAGAAGGACTTTTGCTTCTCCATTGTTTTTACATTTTTTTCTGTGTGTTTCATTTTTCCATGGAGAACTAAATTTCTTAGATTAATCTATTGTAATCGATTTCCACTACACTTGAGGTTCTTGTAATTCCTGTTTTGTATGCTTTTCCCTTTTCAATGCCATGCTATATATTTCTGTTTGCTTAATTCAGGAGTATATTGTGTTGTGTTGATTTATTTTCGGTGATGTTATGTTCCTATATTTAATCGCGTTTGCTTAATTCGCGTGTGTTCAATTCGTGTTCGCTTAGTTCACGAAGGGCTTAACCCCGTTTGCTTTATTCGGGAATAGGAACATATATCTGTAGTAGTGATTTCGCTTGTAAATTGTTGCTACAACCGGGAGGGGATTAGAATCTGCTTAGGGCTTGGAATTTACATGAACCGATGATAGTTGGGAAACCGAGAACAATAGATTAATCGTCTTTAGCCTATTTGATAATCTTTTCAACTGCTCTGTTTTATTGCTCTGTTATTACTTTGTTTTCTTAATTGCATTAAAATCCACCCCCCCCCCCCCCCCCCCCAAAAAAAAAGATTTTTGTGGTAAATAACAAGTCAAGAGTCATTGTGAGACGATATCCGAGTTGTCGCTCATAAACTACAGTTTTATAAATCGATCGCTTTTTGGCGCATGCGCGACAGCGCGACCATCGACACATATATGCCTTGTGAGACATTCTTTTCTGTGACTAAACTAGTACATTACCCGTGCATTCGCACGGGTCGCGTTGGTTTTTACGCATGTTCTTAACAGCTTGTATATAACAGAATGCATATAACATAATGCATATAACATAATGCATCAAGGTCCATAAATTAACTCCGAGCAAGTAATATAAAAAACACAACCTTCAATTATTTAGCTACAAATCAATAATAAGTTAATAACTATAAACATTAACTACACAATAAAAAAATTATACATACTTGAATCTTCCATTCACGTTAAATGTTATTCCGATAAATATTTTTATAGCTAAACTGATTTAGCACATTCTCCTCAACCCAATTAAACCCGAGGCTACCACAGACAAATCAACAATGACTTAAACAATTTGAATTTTTGAATTTTCTACTAACATCCTAATTCACAATGACCTAAAGAAAAATATCATAGACAAATGTTAATGTCTAGATTATCTCTTATTGCAAATATAGTGTGTCTACTCACAGGAAAACAACATTAAACTAATAGAGTATGCTTTTGAATCAATATGCGATCTTCACTTCACAACAAAATACAAAATGCTCCAATTTTATGTGGCAACCTTTCTCAGTCATAAGCCCTTGAACTAAACTAAAACAAAATGCTTCAATTTATGTGACAACTATAGAACCAATTGTACATCCATTTCTCAAGCTTAGATGAACATCAAAAATCCATCATTTCAGCTTAAAGGGCAGTGACTTCAATGCAAACATTAAGATACATTCGGTAATAAACAACAACCTATAAAATGATAGCCATAACTGAATATAAGCTTCTTCTTTTTTTGACAGCTAACTGAATATAAGCTATAACTAGATATCACATGTCTTGTAAGCAGCATTACGTGCTTCTTATGTTTCCTATTCATGATAAAAATAATAAATATCAATTATAATTAATAATGAATGCCAAACTATTTTAGTAATATATACAAACATAAAAGTATTTGGGTACCATATATTCAAAGGTGTTGGGAATATCTAATATTGATTTTACACCAAGACCTATAACTGCTACTGGTGTCCTGCCATGCTCAATGAGATCTACATAAGTAGCTATTAAAATAGCATAATATGACCATTAACATAACTAAGTAGCTATTAATATAGTATAAAATCCTTAGTATTTGAGCACGATATCAGTGTGGTACTTTTTTTTTTTTGAGGCTATATTTGTTTGGTGCTTAAAAACATATCATTGTAATTTTCTTGCAGATTTGTGGGGTGGGGTGGGGTGGGGGTGAAGTATGCAACAATCAACATAGCAAAAATATTTTAGCAATGAAAGATATGGCTTAATCAAAAAACCGTCACAAAAGAAAAAATCAATCTAAGTTCATGTTTCAATCAGAAAACAATCATTGTTGGCCCTATCTTATCTGCAAGAGTATCAATCAAGCACAATGACAGTCAAAATTTTAGTAGAACCACACAACAAAATTTTCATTTTCTTTTTCTTCTTCAATTTTATTGTTAAGCGACATGATTACCATGGAAATAGCAAATGAGGGAACCCAAGATAAAGACAAAATGACAAAATATATGGGGCATTCGAGTATGTAGCATTCCAAAGTTCTAATGAATTAATATTGGTCTGACTTCGTTCTTATTTTGTCATAATTTCCACACACTAATTGCAGTATATTCTCACCCTTCCAAACCAAGCCACTCTTAAAATATTATAGTTGTTGAAAAACACATGAAATATTCATAAACTCATTCATTCACAATATAAACAAAAACAATGATAAACAAATGAAATCAAATTGCTGTAATTTTAAGTACTCCCACATTCAAGTATACACATTATGGAGAAGCACACGTACACATAACCCATTTACTGATAGAGCTCAAATCAAAATATTGTGATTTTAATATTTATACACAAACAATGTAGTATAAAAAATGATAAAAATATTGATAAATGACAATTGAAAAATAATGTAAGTGATTAGCCTTCCTCACAGAAGCACACATGCTTTTATCTATGTACTTCAATTCAAAAATAAATAAATTAGTCTTCCTTCAAAGAAGCACACATACTCTTATCTATGTACTTCAATTAAAAAACAAATAAATCAAAACTTAATAAGAAAACCATTAAGGTAAAGAAAGAAACAACCAACCCCATTAAATGCATTTCAGGTGAAAGAGATGAATTTCCGATTTCATTAATACAACAATTAGTTGTGAACTTAAAATATTAGATCCATTGCATTAATAAGTTTGAAAACTTCTCAAAATTTTTGTTGTTGTTTTTGAACCACTTTTGTTCTTAACCCAAAAAATGAAAAATACAAAACAATAGTTTCTTACCTCTATGAACTACGAAGCAAGGTTACCCACATAACCGGTAGTATATTGAGGATGATTCCCAACAGCATCACTCTTAGATGTCTCTTTACCATCTTTTAAAGAAACTGGATAAAATATGCTAGTCAGATACATTTTAAATATTCTATCTCTTTAACTAAGAAATTAGAATACTTTACAAATCTAGTAATTTTTAATTGTTCCAGTTATCTATAAAATATTGGGTCAGACAAAAAAAGTTGCTACCACATATTTGAAAACATCAAGATCAAACCTTAAATTAAGAAATGTATAGTAAATTCAACCATCTCCATCCCTCAAAAGAATTATCCCACGTGAATGCTTATCAACCATGTATTTCTCCACTATATAGTAACATTATAGTTTTAGCTGAACATTATTGGCATTATATAGTATTTTGCCATTATTTTGATATGAACTGATCTTTATATTTGGTATCTGTTTATCATCAATACAATAGGTAGCAACTACTGTTGTGATAGAATCACGATCTCAAGGGAACATTCCTAGACCAAAAACCTGAATAAGAACATAGGAAAAAACATAATTTAAGTAGCCTTAATGACCCGTTTGGATGAGCTTTCAAAAAAAGTACTTTTGTGACGTAGAAGTAGAAGCAGAAGTTATTTTTAAAAGCAGAAACTATTTTATGTTTGGATGTAGTGATGAGAAGTACTTTTAAATCACAAAAAACATTTGGATACAACTAAGTAAAAACACTTTTAGTTAATTAAAATTACTGAAAAGTACATATAAATCACCTTTTTGTATAGTGTTGGAGAACTATAGAGCAATCATCTTTATTACAAAAATGCTCAACAAAAACAAATGACTGTTCAATTTTTTAAAATTTTAATTTTCTATTTTATTTTCATTTAATAGCATTTTGTTTTTATGTGAAACCGTGGGTTTCTTAGCCTTCCTTGTTATCAATATTAAATTGACATTATTGTGAAAGCATCAATCGGGCATTTGATAAATGCTTTTCCAACTTTCCAAGAGAAAGAAAGAATAAAGAATGAAGCTAGAAGTATCACGTCAGCGGGAAGAAGCATTCATAGGTGAAGGGAATAATGATTCAAGAGCTGAAAGAAGGAACAACTTAAAGAGGAAAAAAAGAATAAAATGGACTAAAATTAATAGCAAAAAAATGATAAAAATTAAAACTTTTCAATTTTTTCAAACACCACAAAAAAGAAGACAAAGGAAACATAAACGTCACCTGCATGGGACAATGTAGGAGGGTTCTTCTGCAAACCGTTGAGCTCCTTCAAGATGCACACAGATACCACAAATAAAGCTTATCAGAGACAAATCATTAAACCAGAACTATAAGGCAATTATCCTTATTATAAAAATGCTCAACGAAAACAAATGACTATTCAAATCTTTTAAATTATAATTTTCTATTTTAATTTCATTTAATAGCAATTTGTTTTTATGTGAAATTGTGGGTTTCTCAGTCTTCCTTGTTGTCAATATTAAATTGACATTATTGTGAAAGCATCAATTGGGTATTTGATAAATGTTTTTCCAACGTTTCCAAGAGAAAGAAGAAAGAATGAAGAATTAAGCTAGAAGTATCATGTCAGCAGAAAGAAGCTTTCATAAGCGAAGAGAATGGTGATTCAAAATCATAAAGAAGGAACAACTTAAAGAGGTAAAAAAAGAAGAAGAAAATACACTAAAATTAGTAGAAAAAAAATGATAAAAATTAAAACTTTTCAAATTTTTCAAACACTACAAAAAAGAAGGCAAAGGAAACAGAGATGTCACCTACACTGGACAATGTAGGAGGGTTCTTCTGCAAACCATTGAGCTCCTTCAAGATGCACACAAATACTTTAATAAAGCTTATTAGAGACAAATCACGAGATGAGCACAGAGAAAGGGGAAGAAAGGGAGAACTGACTTGGGGTAAAACCGTAGAAAAAAAAGGATTTGAATTTTGAAGTCAATGAAAATAGAGAGAAAGGAAATGGAGAGATTGAAGAAGTAGAACTTTAAGAAAAGGAGAGAACTGACGTGGGTCATTTGTTCCTCATTCTGAAAAGAACGTAAATCATCGCTTGAGCACAACATTTCCTAAATTTTGAACACAAAATAATTTATGGTTTAATTATTGAGTTGGTCCCTCAATTATTTAGGAATTTTTAAATAGGTCCATGAATTAAAAAAGTTTCTAATTAGGTCATTGGACTTATATAAAATTTTCAATTGGGTACCTGAACTAAAAAGTTTCTAACTGGGTCCCTGAACTTATATAAAATTTTCAAACCGATCCCTAAAGTAGAAATATGACTATATAAAATATAAAATAATAAAATGATAGATGATGAAATTTATGAAAAAAAAATAGTATTTGACATAATAATAAAATGACAAAAGATGAATATGATAGGAAAAAACTCACTATCTTTTGTTATTTTATTTTAGATTGTGGGTTTTTTCCTCTCATATTCATCTTTTGTCATTTTATTATTATGCCAAAAAATATTTTAAATAGTGAGTTTTTTCCCTCTGATATTCATCTTCTGTCATTTTATTATTATGTCAAACATTATTTTTTCTTCTAAATTTTATCATATATAATTTTATTATTTTTTATTTTATATGGTCACATTTCTACTTTAGGGACTCAATTAAAAAAATTATTTAAGTTCAGGGACCCAATTAAAAACGTTTTGTGTGTTGATGATGGTTGTTATATATATATATATATATATATATATATATATTAATTACAACATCTGAAGCAAATAAAATCTCCTTAAATTGTTACCATGTATTATCCACCCATCCACATATTATAGTCGTGACATATTTGTAAACAAATACTTTATTTAAATATTTAAAATATAATACTTTATTTATATTTATACACAATATATTGAATTTAATTGGTATATACTGATAATATAAAGGTATTTTATACTGTGAACCAATAATAATCTACCACATCATTGAAAATATTTGATTTTTATCCAAATCACCTTAAAAGTCATTCATATCATGATTTATGATTGGTTGACAATGTAAAAAACTTTACACTCTTCCTAGGGTGGCTTCTATTCATGCTTGTTCTATGATTTTTGATTATGTTCCCTATTATATTGCTCACATTATTGCTATTAAAATGAAATAAGTTTATTATTGTCACAAAAAAAAAACTTTACACTATCAGTATATATCAATAAACTCATATATTATTATAAAATAATAAATATTCAATCTTAGGTAGTCTTCCTCCTTGAAAGACCTTGTATAATGTTATTTGCAACAAAATTATTATCGGGATAAGGATAAGTAGTCTATCTTTTATAATAATTGAAATATCATATATATTGAACAATGATTGTATCTTATCTTTAATTTATTAGAGAGATAAGTTAAGCTTAGTGAATTTCCTCATTCTCGGGTATACAAATATGATATGCGACGCTCTGATTATCCCTTCCTTATATATTAAGGAGCAAGTGAAGCTCGATTATGATGTCAAAAAAAAAAAGTGAAGCTCGATTACATCACGAGCATTCAAAGATTAATTTACTTTTATAAAAAAAATAAGAAAAAAAATGAAAAGTAGAAATGAAGTTAGAGGGATTTTTTTTTTTTTTGAGAAAGTTAGAGGGATTTTAGTCACATGCAAAATAGAAAAAATGATAAACAAATGAAATTTGGAAAGGACACATAGATGGAAGGTCCATAGTATTTCAAGTTTTTAACTTCTAGTGCGAAAAACAATGCCCCACCAAATCGAGCCCCACATCCTTCCTCCTTCCTCCTTCCACAGTTCCACTTCCGTAGCCGTCTCTTCTCACTCCCACTCAATATATAACCAAACCTCTCTTCACACTTCTCTTCCAACTCTCCCAAACCTCTCTCTCTCATCCATGGCGCTCGTCCGCGATCGCCGCCAACTCAACCTCCGCCTCCCTCTCCCGGAGCCCTCCGAGCGCCACCCCCGCTTCCCCCTCCCCCTTCCCCCTTCCGCCGCCCCCACCAAGTCCTCCATCCCCGACGCCATTGCCCCCAACGACATCGAGAAGCTCCACGTTCTCGGTCACGGCAACGGCGGCACCGTCTACATGGTCCGCCACAAGCGCACCGCCGCAATCTACGCCCTCAAGGTGGTCCACTCCGACTCCGACCCTCTCACCCGTCGCCAGGTCCGCCGAGAGATGGACATCCTCCGCCGTACCGATTCCCCCCACGTGGTCCAGTACCACGGCTTCTTCGAGATGCCCTCCGGCGACGTCGCTATCCTCATGGAGTACATGGACTGTGGCACCCTCGACTCGGTCCTCAAGAGCAACGGCAACTTCTCCGAACCCCAACTCGCGTCGGTGGCGCGTCAGGTTCTTAACGGACTCAGCTACCTCCACGCGCACAAGATCATCCACCGTGATATCAAGCCCTCGAACCTTCTAGTGAACCGTGACATGGAGGTTAAGATCGGGGACTTCGGAGTGAGCAAGGTTATGTGCAGAACGCTTGACGCGTGTAATTCCTACGTGGGAACCTGCGCGTACATGAGCCCGGAGCGGTTCGACCCGGATTCGTATGGTGGGAAATATGACGGGTATGCGGGTGATATTTGGAGCTTGGGTTTGACCCTATTTGAGCTCTTTGTGGGTCACTTCCCTTTCCTTCCGTCGGGTCAGAGACCCGATTGGGCTACCCTTATGTGCGCCATCTGTTTCGGGGACCCTCCCACCTTGCCCGAGAATGCCTCACCACAGTTTCGCAACTTCATTGACTGTTGTTTGAAGAAGGAATCCAGTGAACGCTGGAGCGCGGCCCGACTCCTGACCCACCCGTTTCTTATTGGTTAATCCCTCCGGATTCCGTTTTTGTAATTAGAATAATTAGAATCACCCTCCTTGTATAAATAAGTCAAGGGAATATAAAGTTCGTTTATTTCCAAGTTTTTTCTCGGACTATTCTAGCTTTTTATTGTTTTTTTTTCTATACCTGTAATTGTTCTTGTTCATACAAATTTAATTCATCGATAGTGATAGGAAGTTAAACAACTCCATTAGCTAAAATTGATAGTCGAGTGATATTCATTCATATTTACATTTATGTGCGAAACTATAGTGGAAGGAACGCAACACACGACTAGATGTTCAACATTTGCAAATTAAGCTAAGGATGCAGGAGGTGTTGGAATATATGAATCATTCATCATTGTTTCAAGTGGGGGAGAAAAAGAAGCACTGACAGTGAGTTCGTGGGTTGTTACCCTCCCCCTTTAATTTGTTGTTCAGTTCTAGCGAGGTTTTGTTATTCAGTTCAAATTCAGCATCGGAACACATCGAGTTGAGAATGAATTTCAGTTGTGCCACATCAAAACGTTAGCCTGTAGGTCGCACTTGAAGCCCTCGGTTTTTTTTTGGTTAATTAATTTATTATATTTACTTTCCTTTTAAATACTTTTTTTTAAGATTCAAGAGTCAAGACTAATATTTTAAAAACGCCAATATTAAATTTAAACTTTAAATTAATAAATATTATTAAGTACGCAATCTTCTTTATTAGAACTGATGTAATTTTCAGTCAAGAAAAGAAAAGAACTGAATGTAATTTTAAACATTTTTTTTTTGAAACAGAATCTTAAACATATCTAATGAGTCAATCACTCATTTGTTTTTAACCATGATATAATACGAAGTATCCATCATTGTTAGCAGTGATTAATCTTCGTTGAAAATCGGTTCTCCACTCCGAACCAGATTTTTTTAATACACAATAACTATGATTCATACATCTGACCACTATCAAAATCTATTATCACTTGGACCAACCACGTGTTGGTGGAGTCAATGGCTCATATTTTACAATAGCAAAATGGTCAATTGCTTAAAAGTGTTCATCCTCAATTCCTGATCATCATTCATCTAATCAAATACAAGATTATAGATGGATGAATTGCTAAAAGCTTACCTAGCTGCAGCCATAATCTGCAACTAAACGACTATCGTGACGTTTGGAAGAGCTTATTTAAGTTCCTTTTGACTTATCTGATGACATAAGCTCTTATGCAGTGTATTTGGCAGAGCTTATAAAAATAACTTATGCCATCCCATAAGGAGTTTTTGACTTATTTTCATAAGTCACTGGGAGAAGCTTATGAAATTATCATAAGAGCTAATGCACTAAATAACCTCTCTGTGTTTTTCACTATTCGAATCCTCTCATGCCCCTTTCTTTCTTTAAGCGCTTATGGCATAAGCTCTCATGCGATAAGGTCTTATGTGATAAGCTCTTAATTAAGTTGTTTATCCAAACGCATCCTAAATTGAACACGATTACTTGATGTTATTTTTATGTTGTTAGAATATCCGATTTTAATATTCTATTCTGCTGTAGAATATTTTATGAATTATTTTTTATTTATTATTTTTCTAATTTGTTTCCTCAATTAATTAATACTAGAATTTTGTAATTAGTATAATTATAACTCTTGGATATGTCTTTTGTATTGCATTAAATCTCATACCGATATCAATAAATCATCACAGTATCATCACATCATATCAATGTTATTAATACTATTTTGAGTTTATGGATGTCTCTCTGTTCTTTATTCTCCTAGACCTAAACCTAATTTATATAAATAAAAAAAAATCATTCCTCGTTAGGTGATATATAATCAGTATATATGCAGACATATGAATGGAAATGAGGAGAGGGGCGCGTCTTTAGGAATAGGATAGGGGAAGTTATTGGATAGAATAGGGTGTGGGTGGCACTATCAGTCACAGTATGGATATGTTACCATCATTACATTACAAAACATTAAACCATATGTCAAAATCCTAGTTGCCTTCAACTGTAATGCATGAACATGGACGCCCCTTTGCTTCCATATACAATTAGTTTTCACAAACAACTCAACCAGTAAACAACACAACCCAAGTTGAGGATGAGTCATCATGCCTGACCTCATCATTCTTGTTTTCATTTGGATATTTTGTGGATAGATACATGCACTTGCGGCCAAAGTTACAATTTCAATTATTGATACCTCCATAAATAAATAAATGAACAAATAAATAACAGAAAAGCTAAACGGACACACTTTTACGGACATCATACGGTTAACATCATATGAACAGTGTCGTACAGTGTACTGTAGTTGTACTGTGCAGCACTGTAATTTTTTTTTTAAATTTAATTTTTTTTATAAATAATTTTTTTTATTAAGTATGTGTAAATATCTGGTGAATCGGGTACAAATATCTGGTGAATTCAGTTCATTATCTGGTGAATGAGTTTTTTTGAGAAATAATTTTTTTCATTAAGTATGTGCAAATATATGGTGAATCCGGTATAAATATCTGGTGAATTCAGTTCATTATCTGGTGAATAGTTTTTTTGAGAAATAAATTGTGGTTAAGTATGTGCAAATATATGGTGAATCTGATATAAATATATGATGAATTCAGTTCATTATCTGGTGAATGTGTTTTTTTTTATAAATAAATTTTTTGGTTAAGTATGTGTAAATATCTGGTGAATGAGTTTTTTTGAGAAATAAATTTTTTTGGTTAAGTATGTGTAAATATCTGGTGAATCGGGTACAAATATATGGTGAATTCAGTTCATTATCTGGTGAATGGTTTTTTTGAGAAATAATTTTTTTGGTTAAGTATGTGCAAATATCTGGTGAATCAGGTATAAATATCTGGTGAACTCAGTTCATTATCTGATGAATATGTTTTTTTGAGAAATTAATTTTTTGGTTAAGTATGTGCAAATATTTGGTGAATCATGTACAAATATATGATGAATTCAGTTTATTATCTGGTGAATGAGTTTTTTAGAAATAAATTTTTTATTTTTTTAAAAAAGTCAAAATTAAAAAAAAATGCTGCTACAGTAACGCTCCAATAGCAGGTGTCTCATATGTGCCCGAAAAAATGTGTCAAATTAGCCGCACTCGACAAATAAAGAGGACTATACTACATGCACTTAACTCTGAAATTGCGAGATTTTCATTTCTTTACTAATTTACGGCAACGTTTCTCATAGCGAGAGAGAAATTAACTACGGATGTAAAAACGCTGCTTCAAGAAAATATTCGTAAGGAATTAGACTGGGATGATGCTGGAATTCTTTTTTCAGTATTAAGGTGTTGTTGGCTTGCCTTACAAAGGAGATTATCCTCAAGAACGCTTGAATGAAATGACACGAGTTTCGTTCAGATGAATCACTGGTTTGGAGTTCGATCCAAACAGAAAGTGCTCAGAAAGTGCAGTGGCATTAAAATTCAGGCTTAATTATATTTTTGATCCCTCTACTATTGTCCATGTATGATTTTGTTCCCTATAGTTTTTTTCGAGAACATTTGATCCCTCTATATTCCTAATGTTGCAATTTTGATCCCTCCCTCCAATTTTCATTAATTTGATAAAGAAATTGCACATGTGGCAATCCAGCTGGATTAAAATATATTAAATATATTAAATTATTAATAAATTGTAATTTATTTAATTAAAAAAATCAAAAATAGTTTATTAGTTATTTTTAAATAATTAAATAAAAAACCGTAAACTAAGTCTCCCCTTTCCCTATCTGCTTTCCAGCCATGGCACCTCATACGCCCACCATGCCAATTCCTCTAACCCTCTTTGTATTATGGAGAATAAAGAGTAAGCGCATTTCCAAATCATGGCCATATCACAAAACTTACTCATGTCTTTATCATCCACTTTCTTACTCTATGTACCAAATTCACTAACCACAGTATCCTAAAACAAAATATCACATTCTCCTTTGGCACTTGATTAGATCTCTATCTCTCTCTCTATCCCTCAGAACCTTTGGCACTTCCAAATGACTCTAACCCAGTAAGGTGGCCTTCCATAAGCCCAAGAAAAAGCTTCATGCCCAATTTGCCCTCCATTGGGCGACAGATTTGGTGGCAGATTATACAAAGGAAGAGGAGAAGAATCTGAAATCCCAACCTGTTGCAACTGATGACCTCCACTGGTTCCAATCCCCGGTGGCGATCCACCGGTGGCGCCACCGCCTGCATGCGGCGCCACCGCAGCACTACCACCAGGCCCCTCATCATCATCAAGAGGCAAGCTTTCGTAAGTTGCATTAGAGAAAGGAAAACAGGGAGGGAACGTGGGACTCTAGTTTACGATTTTTTTATTTAATTATTTAAAAAATAATAATAAACTATTTTTGATTTTTTAATTAAATAAATTACAATTTATTAATAATTTAATATATTTAATATATTTTAATCCAACTGGACTGTCACATGTGCAATTTCTATTATCAAATTAATGAAAATTGGAGGGAGGGACCAAAATTGCAACATTAGGAAAATAGAGGGATCAAATATCCTCGAAAAAAATTATAGGGACCAAAATCACACATGAACGTTAATAAAGGGACCAAAAGTGCACTTAAGCCTAAACTTTATTAGCCTCCAAAATTATGTGCGGGATACTTGGGGAACCAAAAAATAAAAACATAAGTTCTTTTAAATAGTGTGATATATCTAAATATTAAAATTGATATCTTTCAAATGAACCAATAATGATCTCAATTTCGAATCCAAACCCAGAAAATGCAGTAGCGTTAAAACTCATTAGTCTCCGAAGTTATGTGACGGATACATGAGGAACCAAAAAAATAAAAACAAAAGTTCTTTTAATCCCCGAAATTTCAATTCAGTCCTCGAAATTGTGTTTAGGTGAGTGGATGATGAAATGGCAGTACAGCAAGGCACTTAACGTGCCACATAAGCAGAGTTCACGGCATCATGGGACGGGCGTTAATGGAGGGACCATTCTGAATCACGGTCTGCAACTTCAAGGACTAATTTGTTATTTCGATCAATTCAGGGACCAACTTGATACTAAGCCCCAATTTTAAGGACGAAATTGGCTATTTACTCCATTTTTTACTAAAAAAAAAGAAAAATAAAAAAAAGTAAATTTAAGCCAACTCCTTTGGAGCTATTCATTACAAAATGGTATATTAACTAATAAAACTAAAAAAAATGAAAACTTATTAATAATAATTGGAATAAAAAATTTACTTGCACAGTTGGTAAATAACCAACTTTTTAAAGCATGTTATCAAGTACTATCAATGATTCAATTCCTGTCGTATGTATGAAAAAGACTTCGTTAGGAGAATCAAAACAATACCTTAGTGATTTTTATGTCTCAAAAGGGATTAATCTTTGACTATCAATTGAAAAAAAAAAATTATTCCTAAGTCAACACGCCAAACCTCCTAAATTTTCTATCATTCACTACTACAGAAAAGGGCTTCAGTAGCGCTTTTTTTTGCCTTTAGTAGCGCTTCAAAGCGCTATCTATTCACCCGCTACTGAAGGTGGGAGAGATTCAATAGCGCTTAAAAAAGCGCTACTGAAAGTAGGAATAAGTAGCGCTTCCTTGAGAAAGCGCTGTCTAAAGTTGGTAATAAGACAATCTATTACATACTTTAGATAGCGCTTTCTCAAGGAAGCGCTATCTATTTGTCACTTTAGGCAGCGTTTTTTCAAGAAAGCGCTACTGAAAGTAGGAATAGGTAGCGCTTCCTTGAGAAAACGCTGTCTAAAGTTGGTAATAAGACAATCTATTACATACTTTAGACAGCGCTTTCTCAAGGAAGCGCTATCTATTTGTCACTTTAGGCAGCGTTTCCTTGAGAAAGCGTTGTCTAAAGTTGGTAATAAGACAACCTATTACATACTTTAGACAGCGTTTTTTCAAAAAAACGCTACCTATTCCCCCTTTTTTTTCTCATTATTCACTGTTTTTCTACATTTCCCACCTGCACAACCATCCCTCATCAATTCACATTAACACTGCATTTAGGTACATCACACACATACACATATATAATGTACAAAGCTTACATACAATATTGGTAAGCATATATATATATAAACCAAACCAAATATCAAAATCATGCATATATAACCAATTAATTAAGTAATATACTTTAACACAATTCACAGTAACGCTTACACATAACCAATTCTACTATTTAAGTCCATAAACCAAAAGGTCGCTAACTTACACTAGATAATAACTGTGCATACTAACAATGTGTACAAGCTAATCAACACACTAGTAATTATAAACAATTTGTGCATGCTGCTTCCATCTTCTGCTTGATCGCACAAAGTCTTTGTTGTCGGCCTGCATAAGATACACATACAGATCACTTGCACATACACACAAGTCTAATAATATAGGAGAGACACTAGCTATCATAATATCAAAGTATTTGAGAAAAGAACATGAAACCAGACATTGCCCTCTTGGGTGCATTTGGGTCCTTTTTCTTCTTTTGTTTTTTCTTTTTTCCATCTTCATCAGCATCTTTTGATTTCTTCTTAGAAGTAGATGCCTTAGAAGACAGATCCTTCTTTGGTTCCTTTTTGGCAGGCTTCTGAAAATTGGTCATCATTAAGGTGTCAGACACAACAAAAACTTAAATGATAGAGGGGAGGTATTACAAGACAATAAATGCAAAAATAAACTTGCCTCTTTCTCATCATCACTATCACTAGCATCAGAATCGTCTGCTCCAGAATCATCAGTTGGAGAACCTCCATCATCCTTGTCAGCAACAAAATCTTCGTCATGCAGACATTTATCACTGATTAAGATAAAGAGAAGCAAAAGCAAGACTAGAATCCTACCACAGGGAGCCCACTGAAAAAAAAAGCCAAAGTGGGGAAACTTGGTGTTGCGTGATTTTTAAGAATAAAGGCAAGTGCACCTCGTCGCAATCAAGTAATACGATGGTAAGACCGGTTATCGTATCCACAGGGATTGGTTGTCAATTACCAATTCACAAACTTAACAACTATCTAGACTAAACTATGGTATGAGATATCAAAACAGAAAACAAAGCAATACAATATTTTTGGTCTTTTTGGACTTTTAACAAACACTTGGAGTGCAGAATTTACAAATGGTTGAGATTGTCAGGTTTAGACTACACTAATCCTCCCTTGATTGCAATGAAATGGCTAACAACACAAGTCCTAATTCAATTATGCCAATCAAGCCTTTTCTAAAGTACTCAAGCCTAATGTCTTAGGTGCATTGAGCCTAAAACCCCAAATTAAACCCTAATGTCTTAGGTGGATTAATCTGAGATTTTGCATTAAGTCAAGACTTATAAGATTGCAAGCAGCCAACACCTATGTCTAGATTCTTGGACTACTTGGCATATGATTCATGAGCATGCCTTAACACTAACCTTTCAGTTATCTATCAAAGCAACATATCATTCCTATGGGTAGCTAATCCAAGGAAAGCATTAAGCACAGAATCACATATTCATAAAGAAATAGGAACTTGCATTAAAACCAAATCAAATACAAACAAGTTCAGAAAAGCTACATCTAAACCCAACAATGGGGGAATTAGCTACATATGATACTGTCTACAAAATAGAAAGAGAGAAGAGAGGAAGAAAACTCCATGACGAATCCTTCAATCTTCTTCCAATCCAAGAGCAGAGAAGATGTCATCTTTAAGGTCCTAGACTTCCCCCAGCCATCAGCCCTCTTTAGGGTTCCAAGCCTCTGCCAAAAGTCCCCTTGTTTATGTCTGCTGTGCTCTTATTTATAGATCCGTCGCGCGTCACGGCCGTGATGGCCATCACGGCCAGGCTGTGACGGATTCTTTTTATGGAACTTCTGGCATTTTTTAGCTCTCGCGTGGCGAGCCCCTTCTCGCGTCGCGAGCCCTCTGTTCATGGCCGTGATCTCCATCACGGCCAAGCCGTGATGGATTCTGACTTGTGATGGTTTTGGGTCACGGCCGTGATGTACATCACGGCTAGGCCGTGACAGACTCTGACTTCAGCCTTTCTGCCTTTTCAGTTTTGCTCGATCATGGCCGTGATGGGCATCACGGCTAGGCCGTGATGGGCTCTGTTTGGCTCATTTTCTTCACTTTTAAGGTTCTAAATCATCCAAGCTTCATCATGGCCAAACCTTGGGCATTTAATCATGAATTCCTGCAAAACAACACCACAACACCACCTTATCCGTTCCAAAGGAAAAACTAAACAAAATCAAACTAAAATTGCCTAAACTATATGCAAATGCATGCAGAAATGTATATGGAAAATGAGGTGAAATCACACTCATCACTTGGACAGACTGAAGATACATGTACAGAACAAATGCACACGAACTGGCAACATCATCATCATTCTCAAGAACTTTAGCCATACCAACAGGGGCCTTGGCATCTCCTAAGTTCATAATTTTCAAGCCCTTTGAACTGCATGTGCAGGCCAAAAAATGAAATTCATATAATGAATAATTAGCTTTGCGGACATGAAAAAAATGGCAACAAGCTAACATTTACCTGATAAAACCATACAAATTGTGGTATTCATTTCTCTGAATATTACGGAAGAGATGTTCTTGCTCAGATTTTAGTCTGATCAGCAGGTCAAAATAATGCATATTTGAACCACCACCAGCATGCCGCTCAAATTCCACATAGTCAATCTAGTAGGAAAGGAAAAACAATCAAAACCTCCTATACGTAATCTCATATGTATGCAAAGCGTAATTGACATCAGTTAATCTGCATTCTGTAAGCACAGCTGGATTTCACCTCTTCGTGAAGAATAAGAGTGGGAGGTTTAGGAAGAAAGAAGAAGCTCTTTTCAAGGGGATATAGAATTCCATCTTCATCTTTCAAAGATGATTTCACTGCATAACCATCTTGACAACTCCTAAACTTTCCGGGTTTGGTAACTTTGGCACCAGATAAGCCACGCAATATTGTGGTGAACACTTCATGGATAAGACATCTCCAACTTGTCCTTGTACTTGGTGTTATAGAGATCTTCACCCATTGACAATTCACTTTGAACGACATAATCAGTTTCAAACTATAAAGAAATGAGCAAAGAAATGTTAGGTTCAGAGGCAAGGATCACCTAAATTGGTCAACCATGACACCAGTAAGCAATTGTACCTGCATCACAATATGAGGATACAAAGTTTGTCCTTTCCGGATAGGGGGATCAAGACTAACGACGACAAAGGTATGTGGCTGATTAGACTACAAATACACAGTCAGTTGACATGAGAAACAATCAGTATACTAAATAGGTCTGGAAAGAAGAGATCATTGGCTGGTTGCACTAAACTATTACTCTCACATATAACTTAAATTACTTAATACAAAAACAAATATCGGTGAAATGAAGGCAATGGATCAATAAATAAACCTTATGGAGTAAAAACAACCGAACCACACTGCTGTACTGGATTTTGAAATCATTAGCCTGTCCTTGAAGGCGCAAGAATGATAGATGTAGCTCGAAACTGTATCGTCCCCTGCATAAAAGTACAACTTCTATTAATACATATTAATCTAAATCTGGAAATGAAACAAATGCAAGCAGCAACATACAAGACAACAATAAGAAGCCGAAATTACTTGAATGTAACATTCATGGGTAAATCAATCGATGGATTTAAATACATTACCTTGGTGTAAGGATTCCAATACCCTCAAAAGTAGTCAAACAATTCTATCAAATAAGGTTAAAAAGGTCGACTGCAAAATAACAAAACAAGAATGAGATGAAGTTCTACTTTGAGAACTTCCCCCCACCACACCCAAGTTTCCTACCATCTTTTCTTCATATTTGGCAAGATCCCAACATGGAATAAGTATTCCCTCTATTAACTACAGAAAACAAAGAGATAAACAATTCTTTTAATTAAAATTGTACTTGATGTGATTGCCAAAGAAATTGGAGGTAATGGTTCCTAAATCCACAAGAGAAGTAGATCTTGCACTATTCAAGAAAAGCTACTCCATGTGCTACAACAAACTAAATGAACTGAATTTCTTTGAAAATAGGGAAGCTCTTGCCTAAAATGTTACATATCATGCCCTCAAGAATATTGCCAGGTTAAACAGAGGATGTGTCAAACTTTTTGTTTACCGAACACATAAATTTTCTGGAAGTATATCAAGGATGGCAAAGAAAGATGTCCATGGTACACACGATGCATCATGTGGAGAATATCAATTTCAACACACAAGCCAGTTCATGTAAATATCACCAACTGCTCGCTGGTATTCATGCAGTAATTAGATGAGACATACCAGAATGTTATTGGAACATTTTGCTATATGCTTTTTTCTCTTGATCACGCCTATCAACTATCTGTAACAAACATTATCAGTTAGATTCCCAAATAAGAATATAATGTTTCAATGCTTGCTCAATTTAGATAGATAAACTAACCTTCTTCATGGCAGCTGCAAGTTCCTTTTTTATTCCAGCTGCAATAACAAGATATTGAGTAAGCTACGGACAACTTTAGATTACACTACTTGCAAAACTGTAATATAAGGTTCAGTGAAAGTGGACAAATAAAAGCACATTATTTTTAAGTTTTAACTCTTTACAAGGTAACACTTTACTTGGATTTCCTAACAAATCAAATTACTCTATACATTATACATTCAAGTTGATTACATCATTCAAGTTTCATACTTTAATTTTCAGCTTGTATCATTAAAAAGGTTATCCCATATTTTAAATTCAAAAAAAAAAAGTTGAAAACTGATTCTCAATAATACAAGAAAAACCTGACTAGATAGATGAAGTTGAATAAATGTATATGCCTGTGATTATAGCACAGTAGAGTCTATGGCAAAAGGCCTGAACCAAAATCATAACTTACCATCATTTGGCTCCAAGGTCAGTGCATTCTTAAAGCTTTCAACTGCATACCATCATTTTACAATAGAAGAAGAAAAACATATACATTATTGGAACTCATACCAGTGGCAAACTCATAACCATGAGCTGAAGCCTCCTCCTCCCATGCCTTCCATCCACATATCTGCAGGAAGAATAAAATAAAATAAAAAGACTCTTCAACCATCATACTAACTACAGATTATCAAGAAACTAGTTTTCAACAGGTTCATGTACTTTGACTTTCCAATCAACAAAGTTAGCTCCTGGGAGCAAATAATTAATCTGGTTAATGGTTACATTCCCTATCCTTGGCCATCTTTATAGAATGTGGCCACTTTCAAAACTCAAATCCACACATTATGGATTAGTTACTCAGGCTGTTTTAATGCAATTTACTTGCCATTTAAATCCTCTTTTGCTTGATATGGTTGTTTCTCATTGTTCATTAATCGTCAAGTTTTCTTTCAGCTTCTCCATGGTGAATTTAATGTACCGTGGTTTGGTCTTGGGTTAAGGTTGTTACATTGTTTCATTCATACAGTGCCTTCACCCTACTTACAATAGCATCCACCATGTTGCTGTTTTTTCCACGTTATCAAAGGAGTATCTCTATTGTAAGGAGCAAAGCTCCATTTTCCTTTAGTAAATTTCTGGTACCTATCAAGTTTGAACAGAATCTAAAGGTTTCTGTTTTTCTTTTTCTCCGTTAGAAGAATAAAAGAAAACAAAATTATGAAACAACAAATACAATAAGCTAAAACCAATAAATGAGACTGGCAATATTCAAGGCTTCAGTATTTCCTCTGATTAGGTACTTTAACAAAGACAATAGCCACATTTAGTTCCATCAACTGCATGTCTGAACTTAAACCAATTTAAGGCTCATCACCTTAAGATATAACCACATGACCTTACAGATACATAAACCTTCCAGAGTCATACTTCCAAAGTTCCAAAACAAGAATATGTAGTTCCATTCAATATCCTTAGTGTTAACAGATTCTAAAAAGGAGAATGCTAACCAGCACCCTAAGAGCACTAATTAAGGGAACCCTTCTAAAAAAAATAGAAGAAAAAGCAAACCTTCAATCTCCCGAGAAGCATTGTGACAGCACTATAAAGCACATGAATGACTGCTAAGAAAAATATGAGGATGTGTAATTCGTGCAATCCATTGACAGATAGAAGTGGCACATGTCCCTCCTTGCTGCATTTGTATGAGGTAGTGTCAGCAGCTAAATATCTACGTTCATAAGACACAAGTTTCCTACAGTGTTCCTCTCCACCATTTGATGCACTGCCAGTGTCTTTATATCTATATGGACATGGCAACATTTTGCTCACAACCTTTACATGAACACATATTTTGACAATGTAATTCTGCCCGAAAGTCAAAAGCAGTGAAATGAAACCTAAAATCATCAGTTGTGCAAAAAAAAGTGAAATTATATACAAACATATGATATATAAAGTTAAAGTTGAAGAAGAAGCAAAGACACTAAATTAACTCAAGGTAGTTATCCCTTAATTGATTAAATACTTACCAGCTTTGACCTTTTCAAGTGCTTCAAGCAGAGCCATCTTTTACTTTTTTCCTAGCCACTAAAGAAAATTTCAACAAGTTGAGTGACAGAAAACACATGAAAATCCCAATAAACACTCATCATGCTATCAACAAAGTAGACCAACCTCTCAACTTAATATATTTCATAGACTTCAATATTGTACAAGAATTGTAATAGTGACAAAAAAAATAGATACTCTGATAATACTCTCAAAATCTGCCTCTGGAGTTCAAAACAAGGAAAAACAAAAAACAATAACTCACTCTTGTGAAAAATGAGATCCATGGGCAACAGAAAACTTCAATGTCAAACTAAGTGCTATGAATATGTTAATTGAATTTTTCACAGGGAAAAGAAAAACAAGATGTAAACACATGAAAATAAACTCGACAATCTAGAGGCCCATAAATGAACCCTTCCAAAATTTAAGACCATATTTGGTTGTCTACAACAACAGCTGTATGAGAAAACCGCCCCTGTGGCTGTAGACCTCGTATGTCTGTCAAGTTGAGTCCATGAACAAGTGCAGATATCAAAGACCCAGATATTATTGGTGTGAAGAAACACTTTGACAAAATGTTAATAGAAGAGATAATCGAGACAGACTATATCAAGGACACTCCCTCCCTCTCGTTCCTTATGTTTTCCTTTTTGCTTTGGTTCTTATTAATTTTTGGTCGTTCCCCTTCATGTTACCCACATATAAGGAAAGAGGATTCAATAAGGAACGGAACTATGTGCGCAGAAGAAGGTGTGCAGGTGAGCGAAAGAGAGAGAGCAGAATGGGTGGAGGCTTACCTGAGAGAACGTTAGGGCTTGCGTGACTGCATGAAGAGGACCAAGGGATGATGGCAGCGGGACGGTGGCGAGGGACTTGCGAAGCAGAAACAATGGTGCCGGAGGAGCAGAAACGGCAGCGAGTGTGGAGACGGCGGCAATGTGTTTTTTGCGAGAAGGGAAACATTCACTAGTGCAATAAGTGCTTTTTACGTCAGTTAAAATTGATTTTTTACGCCGAATCATCGGACTGACGTAAATACAGCTGACGTTAATAGTTACTATTTTAACGTCAGTTGAGAACTGACGTTAAATATAATACTATTAACGTCAGTTCCTTAACAAAACCGACGTTAAAATAAAACTATTAACGTCAGTTCTTTAATACAACGGACGTTGATTTTGTTAAAACTAACGTCAGTTGTTTTAAAGAACTGACGTTAAAGTTTTAATTTTAACGTCGATTGTAATAAACAACCGACGTTAATAGAGTATCTGTATATTTTATAAAATACTATTAACGCTCGGTTGTTTGATACAACCGACGTTAATAAGTTTTTTTTTTTAAATTCAGTTTTAAAATATCACTCCCCTCGCCTATCCCCGCATTCACCCAAGAACACGTAATATCACACACATTACAGAATTGCAAAGGAAAATTGAACAATGGGGGACTTAAAACCAAAACCCATGTATATATATAAATAAATTTTAGTTCCAATGTCTAAAAAACAAAACTATCTAAGGATATATATATACATGTTATTAATTAGTTTCTAAAGTCTAACAAAAAAACTATTTATCTAAGTAGTGCGGAGGTATGTTGGCAATTCCTTTTTCAGCCGCATACTTGAAGAAGAATTCGGCGAAGCGCATCCTCAAGTCTCTTAACTCATCTTGTTCAATAGGCGATTGGTCGATAAATGCCTAGATACGTTCAAATAATAACAATAACATCAATGGAAGTCATCTTCAAAACTATAATATATAATTTAACAAGTTGTTTAAATATTACCTTCTTCCATCCATCCGTAATAGATGCGGAGACTATGTTCAGCATATGAAGCATCACATAATAGCCGCACGACCAACTGTCAGGTTGAAATCGAGACTACCAACAAAATTAATTTCAACGTCAGTTGAATATACACATAAATTAGTAATTATAATAATAATTATTTGATAAATAAACTACCAAACCTTGAGGATGTTCCATACAGGATTTGCTTTAGCCTTAGAAGTCCTACTTCTCCCGTTGGCGCAACTTATGCTACTCGCCTTCACGCTTATCATAAACAAATAATCATGTTGATCAATTAACAAACTCATTTATCATGTGTGTAATAAACTAAAAACAACTGATATTAAAACTTAAATTTAATTTAAGATTAGTTACTTACATATTTACAGCTTCCACCACCTTCGGTGGTGGATCATGGTGGAGAGAACAGAAGAATATGACAGTATGCCTAGACGGGTGAAGTACCAACAACTGCCAATGGTCATTCATACACTAGGGAGCCAGATATAATTCTTTCGGATTGTCTCCCAACACCTTCCCTATGTATTTACTCAATGCATCGCCAGACGAGAACTCCCGGGCGGAAGGATTGACGGATCTAAGAAACCATAAACCGATGCAACGCCCTTATCAAGTCAAGACGATGGAGATACCTAAGATATGAAAAGGGTGTGGATGTTAATTACATAATATATATATTGAAATTAAAATAAATTATTAAATGGAAAAATACCAAAAATAAATAAGTTATAAAATTAAAATTAACTTACGTGCACGGTAGACTCGATGACATTGCTGTTCATCCAGACGTTATTTCGCAGCGCTTCGAGATCGTCACCAACGAAGGAAAATATCCTCTGTTGATCTGGGCGTGCCACCCATCCATCGTGCTCCAATGGACATTCAAAAATCTCATACGCATAATCCTCACCAAGTGAGAACAAACGAGTGATAGTTGACAGCGGCACCGACGTCGACTTGGCCTTCAGTTTAGGAAAATAAAATATATAAGTTTTTGATAATTAAAAAAACACAAGTAATTATTTGACTATTTTGGACATTAATAATGAATAAATACCTTTGCTAACATTTCGATCTCACGTCGTTTGGAGTCCAACTCAAGCTCACGCCTTTTCATTTCCAACTCATGCTCATGGCGCTGGACTTCCAACTCCCGCTCCCTAGCTGCCAACTCATCGTCCTCCACACGTGCCATACTAAAACTCTCTTTTGTGCTCACATGTGAAGTGTTGGCAGGCCTTGCGGTGTCCTGGGATGTACCGACGGAGGAAAGCTCTCTGGCAAGCGCCTGCTTGAATTCTGGGTTGGCTATTAAGCCTTGCATCAGATGTGATGTAATATCTGGGTTGGTCATGAGGTGCTGAGTAATGTCAGCAAAAATTGATGCTTCATTGACCACCCGCTTTCGTGAAGCAGACTTGCCATAATATTGTTTGATGGTCACGTTCCCAGGAACACCGAGAACCCGACAAGGATGGTCTTTCTTGCCTAGAGCAGTCATCAAGACGCCCTGCCAGCCCGGAAGGGACGAATGCGCCCGGGAGGATTTTGCTTTAAGATCCATCTACAATGAAAAAAATGAAAAAACGTGCAAGTGAAAAGTGTTGCAAGTATCTATACAAATATATATTGATATGAAGTTATTTTTTTACTTACAATCTTATCTCGCCACTTCGCGAGTGGCATCGGCTTTAAAAGATCCCGCCTTTGTCATGCGGCGGCTAACCCTGAGACATCCTCGCGGTCGATGTCCGACGGAGGACTTGATGGTGTGCCCTCGGGCACCTCTCCTCTTTCAATCCTAGCAGAGTGCTCTTCCCGCTTCGCCCTCACCCTCTATCCGCCATCATCTCATTGATTCGAGTATGGTACCCACCCTGAGACATGGTGTGGCGGTGGACGTTCTTCGCCTGATTCTGCCGACCCTTATTTGCCTTAGCCTATTCAAACAAAAACACATAATTAAATATAGTTAAATGATCTATAATAAGCATACAAAATTAACTTAATCAACCAACCTGAAATTCTTCATCCCGTCGACTCCTGGCAAACATATCCCAAGTATCCTGATCAATCCAGGGATAATCCGAGAACATTTTATCAAGCCGCTTCTTCCCAGATAGATAGTACCTGGTAAGATCATGCTTGAACCCATTCCAACGCTTTGATGCCATTTTCATACATTTATGACGATGATCCTCGTCATTTGGCACGATCCAAGCTACCTACACATTAGATACATATATAGCAACTGGATGGATTATAACTCGGATAATTATCTAATAATGTAAATCAAACGAATGTAAAGGTAAAATACCGTGATAGCCTCCCAAATCCGATCCTTAACGTCGCGTGGAACGTCATTCCGATGGTTGTAGTTGATGCTTACGTGCTTGCTTTCGCTTGTAGAAACACCCACTTATTAAATTCTTTAGCACGGGGTCCCTGGGCATTTAGATTAGCATCGAAGGACACCTCAAGCTTCGTCCGCTCCGCTCTGTCCTTCTCTAGTTTCTTCAACGAGGTGGCTCCTCTACCCCGTTTCCTATGAGCCTGTGATGTCTGTATGGACAAAAAAAATGATAAAATAGAGGGTTGTAACATTATAAACTTACATTAACAAGAAGGACTAAAGACAGTATATAACATGCATGTAAACTTACACTAGAATCAGCAGGCGTAGGCGTGATCGGGTCCTGCGAAACCCCAACAGTGTCCTCCCGTGCATGTGGGCTATCCGACTGATCCATATGTATGCCTGTTCAAAAATAATATATATGTATTAACATAGGTTATAACTCAAAATAAATACAGAAGTATAAATAAAAATAACTAGATAGGTCCTGTAGATATGCAAAACATCTATATATCCAATATAAGGACAATACGGGAGATTGAAAACTATAGTTTTTGAACATTGCCAAGCATTGGTCACGGCCTGGCCGTGATGTCCATCACGGCCGTAAAGTGCCAACTGAATCAGACCCTCATAGGCAGAACTGATCACGGCCTAGCCGTGATGAGCATCACGGCCGTGACAGATCAACCAGCAGAGCAACATGCACTCAAAACCAAAAATAGAGACATTCCAAACAACTCAAACTCACGGTTTAAAGTTACAACTACTAAGACTACAGTTTCAACATACACTCAAAACCAAAAATAGAGACATTCCAAACAACTCAAACTCACAGTTTCAAGTTTCAACTACTGAGACTACAGTTTCAAACCAGCAGAGCAACATGCATGCACTCAAAACCGTGAATAAAAAAATGTGCCCTAATTAAAGACTCACCAGAAATAGGCGCTCGCGTGGTGGTGGGGGGGAAGCTCGAGCGGTGGCCAACGTTCGATGGGGTTAGCGAGAGCGAGAGGGACAAGGAGAGTTAGTGCGCGGGAAGGCCAGGGGAAAGAGAGATGTCAAGTTATTGCAAAGAAGGAGCGGGAAAGACAGAGTTAGGGGTTAAGAGTGTACCTCACGGTGGTGGAGAAGAAGCCCTCGCGGTGGTTGCGGTGGAGATGAGCGCGCGATTAGGGCAGAGTGAGAGCGAGAGTGAGGGTTGAGCGTGATGAAAAGAGAAAAGACGTAGAGAAGTGGAGAAGGCGCGCGGGGGTAAACGTTATCATTAAAATAAAACAACATTTTACGTCAGTTTTTGGTAAAACCTATCATATATTTAACGTCAGTTGTCTTAATAAACTGACGTTAAAAACTCTCACACTTATTACGTCGGTTGTTAGTAATAATCGACGTTAAATGTCATATATTTAACGTAAGTTGTATTAAGAAACCGACGTTAAAAACACTCACAACTTCTTACGTCGGTTGTATTACACAACGGACGTTAAAGGTTTATTAGTTTCTGCAGAAACATTCATTCCCTTGACTCATTGTGCTACTTACCCATTCACCTTTGTACCTAATCCTCTTAATGAGCATTAAGTTTATAGATAAGTTTTCAAGAAAATCAGAATAACTTAGTAACTTCATCCATTGCTCCTATAAATAGCTTCCTAGCTTCCATCTCCTTTTAATTAATTTTCTCGCTTCACAATATGGCTCTGCCGTGAAGATTAACTTCATCACTCTTTCTTCCTATTCCTAGACTCAAAGGTCTTTGTCTTAATGGTCAAACAACTTCGAGTTTGAGTAAATTACATTGCATGGATATTAAGGTTGGGTGAATCACGTAATGTGATTCTCTCACTTTATTTCATCCCCGTCATCCCTTTCACTTTGCTTTGGAAGCAAGTGATTGTGGATTCAAGATGATGCATCAAGGAACTCCATTGAAGAAGAAAGATGCAAAGATCCATTTCACTTTGCTTTCATTGCTAGTGATCGAGGATTTACTTTGCATCTTGGAATTCAAGTGAGGGAGGTGATGCATCCATTGGAGTTTCGATGACAGGATCGAGAAGAAAATGATGTTGATGCAGAAACTTTTTTATATTTTAGGGCTATGTTGCAGAAATTTTTTATCTTTTAATCATGTAATTTTAACTTATGAATCGCTTCAATGTCATACGATTTGATTATACATATAACTTGTTTTATGTTAAGTGTTTATTTATTTTAATTTTCACAATAATTTGTTTACTAATTCAAGCTAATTAATAAAAATTAAAAATAAACTTGTATAAAAAAAATGTTTAGAAATAAACTGCAGTACTATATGGAGTGATCTGCGTTAAGAGGGACAACAGGGACATGACAACCAATGAAATGAGTTTCATAATTATTTACGTCAGTTATTTATAGAACTGACGCAAATAGTTTACCCACCACCTCATTTTTAACGTCAACTTATTTGATGACTGCCAAGTTCCCATGTATTAATTACATTATTTCCAATATTCATTCTGCACGTGTATAATATATAGGATTATTTACGTCAGCTATTTATTTAACTGAAGTAAAAATCAAACTTTTAACGTCAGTTGTATAAAAACCTGACGTTAACAATTAATATTTTTTATTAAAAACACTTTTAACATTAGTTTTTTTTAAAAAACTGACGTTAAAAGTGTATAGATATCTGCAAAAACATTCATTCCTTTGACTGTACTGTGCTACTTACCCATGCACCTTGTAACTCAATCCTCTTAATGAGCATTAAGTTTATAGGTAAGTTTTCTTCAGAATAGCTTAGTAACTTCATCCCCTGCTCCTATAAATAGCTTCCTTCCATCCTTTTAATTTTCTGCTTCACAATATGGCTCTACCGTGGAGATTAACTTCATCACTCTTTCTTCCTATTCCTAGACTCAAAGGTCTTTGTCTTAATGGTCAAACAACTTCTGAGTTTGAGTAAATTACATTGCATGGGTGATAAGTCTGAGTAAATTACATTGTGTGAGTTGCTCACCTTATCACCTTCGGGAGAATCAGCTGCTGGAGGGCTAATCAGGTGCTCGGGGGTCACAGTTCCAAAACCTCAGCTTTGGCAGCAAGTGACCGTCTTGGAAGTCTCTGGAACCACTGCCTTTGCTTGAAACGGATCTGGTGCACCTGTTTTTGCCTCTCTCTTGAGCTCTCTCATGCCCCCCAGTTTTCTGAGGTCTTCGGAGTATATATAGTTTTCCCTTTGGCATATTTCATAAAACTCTCTAATGGGATGTAGCTTTAATGTTTAGGATTTTAAACCCCTTCAATCACTACTACAGAAAAGGGTTTTAGTAGCGCACTTTCAGTAGCACTTAAATGAAAAACGCTACTTAAAAATAGGCGGAAGGTTTTTAATAGCGCTTCTTTAAGAGAGCACTATCTATTCCTTATTCTAAGACAGCGCTTCTTTAAGGAAACGCTACTGAATATAGATTTATAGGAATAGATAGCGTTTTCTTGAAGAAGCGCTACTATAAATAAGAAAATAGATAGTGTTTTCTCAAAGAAACGCTACAATAGGTAAGTAAATAGATAGCGCTTTTTCAAAGAAGCGCTACTTATTCCCCATTTACTAAATATTTCCCTCAGCTTCTCGCACGACTCTTCCAAACCCTTCCCCTTCATCGCGCCTTCTCCTTCCTCTTTCTGAAACTCTTTCTCAAACCCTTCTCCCTCTACCGTTCTCCCTCTCCTCTGCCGTCATTTTGCTCGCTCTGCTCACAGATCAGGAAGCCCAGGCCAGAAGCAAACGAAACGAAGTAAAGTCAAAATCGAACCATCCACTCCTTCAAAATCTCAAAAACCACTCTCTCTCTCGATCACGCCGAGGGAACCCAAACCTCCCCACCTTTCTCCGCCGCTTCGATCCCTGTCTCCGGCCCCTTCCTCCTCCAACCTAAGCAGCCCCTTCATTCATCACCCAATCCCTAACCGACACCCACCTCCGTCTGAACCTTTGGTGCTTCTTCAGAGGTCATTGATTTGAGGAGTCAGGTATTTCACTGACTCTTTGGCTTTCCACAGTTTGTATTCTTTTACTCTCTTCTACATTTCAGTGTTCTGTTTCAAAAAGCAAGCAACTTTGAATTTTGTATCAACATGGGTTAATTAATCCAATTGTATTTGTCTCTGCTTGCAAAAGCTTTCTATATCTGAAGTAAAGTCTTATTAAGATGGGATGATAAGTTTTTACTTGCTGTTAAGTTTTTACCTGTTGTTTTATAGTTAAGATGGGATGTTTTTCTGCATTTTGTTTTTGTTTCTGTTTCTTCAATTAAGTTTGCTTTGATTTTGGGTTTCACTTTGAATAAACTTAGAATAAAACTATATATTGCTGGAGCTATCTCCATTATATGACTGCTTATAAATTGATGGTTGACTGTTAGCTGCAACTTCTACTAAAAATAGAATTCATATCTGGCCAGTGGCCACTTAGCCATTGATGTTTCTGAAGGAATGAAATATTTGCATCAATGATATCCTACATAGGGACCTAAAAGCCGCTAATCTGTTGGTGGATGAGAAAGGGGTGAGTTAACATTGTATATTTACTTTTGATTTTACCGGTTATAGCTTCTTTGTTAATGCAGTCAAATTATATACTACAACACTGTTAACCGCCGTGAAGTTCTGGTTGAGTAAACTATCTCATGTCCGCATCCGATTATATATGGAAACTCAAGTTGATTGGTAATGCAAATATATTAGAAATAAACCTTTTCAAAGCTGGGACCTGGTATATGAAGGAAACAATTTTTTAATTTTTTTTTGGTTTAGTACATAAATATATCTGCTATAGTTTTTTGGAATTCATACAGGATAGATATCGAATAAGCATCCTCTCAGTTTACTACTATAACTATGACATGTTCAAATAATTTTCAAGTTCCTTAGAAATAGAATTTGTACAGATGTGGTTGATAGAATCGGGTAGTAAGAACTTTAAATTTGTTTGCAGCATGAGCATCGTGAACTAGAGTGAAAAACCTTAAGTTGTAAACATAGTGCTACAAGGTGCTGCATGAAATATTTTTTCTTGTAATGAAGCATCTATGAACTACTGAAATGCTTACGGTGAAGTGCTGAAAATATCTTCCTGTAATATATTTTCTTAGTTCTGTTTAACATGTTGGTCTGCTACATGTGTTTTCATCCTTGCTTGGCTTCACAAAGTTTAGGTATACATGATCTTATGGCTCGTGTGAACTTATGCCGTTGTGCCTGTATTTCAAAAAACCTTTCCCAACAGGTAGTTAAGGTTGCTGATTTTGGTGTAGCTAGAGTGCACGACCGATCCGGTATCATGACTGCAGTAAACCGGAACTTATCGGTGGATGGCTCAGGAGGTCGGTATATTTATGAGTATTGCCATATCATCGACTAGTTCTCTTCAAATTTATGAATTCTACAATTTATATGCATGATGGGATGCGTTTAAGGTTACAACAATCAAGCAATTTGATATTTAATAAGACAAATCTAGATAAGTTGGACTAGCAATGAGGGCTTTTCGGTGAAGAAGCTAAGTTGCTGGCAATGAGTGCTTTTCTGTACTTCTTTTGGTTGTAATAATACACTGTTCTTGCCATCGTCCACTTTTGGCAGAATCAGAATCAGAAATTGGAGTAGCCACGTTTTCTGTATAATTCGCCTTGTCCATTCTTTCAGTTCCAACTGAATCCATTCAAGGCCAGTTGTTTACAACTGGTTGCAGCCTCATTGTTCATTAATGGGGCAAGACAGTTGGGATTTACACCTTATTTGTTGCTTTTGTAGTTTAGTCTGTCCAATGAATCTTTTGGGTATAGATTCTACCCAACCGTTTGTTCACTTGGTTTTGTGGTTTTCCCTTGACATATTGAATACATGCAGTTTCATTTTTTTTAGTTCTGGTTAACTGTCTCCCAGGTATTTTCATTTCATTTTTTAACAATGTGAAGAGAAGAGACTTCAGCTATATATGGAGACTGATTAGTTACTCTTTCTCATTAAATTCCATGTATTGTCTGTTTTTGACTTCAAATTTATTGATGAGCATATATCACTGTTTGTGGACTTTGGAAATTTCGTACAGCAGCTTCAAGTATGTGTGCCTATCAGTTAGGAAATATTGAATTGTGCTGAGCTGAGTTTGAAATTCTTTGGGAGCAGCCTTTTAGAGGTTTTGTTTAGTTTTTCTATTGGTATAGGTCTCTGTAAAACAA
Organism: Sophora flavescens; assembly: GCA_030762895.1. Taxonomy (NCBI): domain Eukaryota; kingdom Viridiplantae; phylum Streptophyta; class Magnoliopsida; order Fabales; family Fabaceae; genus Sophora; species Sophora flavescens. Next base: position 234,063,001 of record CM061064.1, on the reverse strand, counting down.
ATACTAGTTCCTTTTCGGCTAGTATTTTAATTACATTGGACCTATTATCTTTGATGCTCTTATGTACGTGGGTTGGAGTACCCCTTGTACTCCCATCAATATACTTCTTGATTATTAAAAAAAACACGCAAAATGAGAAGATTTTAAAGAAAGATGGTGACAAACTTGAGGAACCCTTTGCATAAAGAAGCTTGGTAGGCAGCTTATTGTACTTGACACCAACATTCATGTGGGAATTCCCAAGAGGGTGCTAAAGTATGTTTGAGGTACAACAAATATTGGCATCTATTATTCAAAGACAGGAATTAAGCTAAATGGCTATGTTCACAACGATTGGGCAGCAAGTGTTGATGACATGAAGATCACTCTAGGTTATGTATTTACAACTATAGTACGACCTATTGCTCCGCATCCCCCCATCAGTTTACTATTAAGAGAAGAATCAAAGGATCGAACTACCTACTAAGTGCCGATGTCGCCGAAATCGTCAGCCCCCTTTCTTTGGTTGGGGTCTTCATCGACATGGTGAAAATTCCCGCGAGAACGACCCATTCATTCTCCCATCTCACTTTGGTTTCATTTCAGGTTTACCCTTTTTTCATCTTCACTGGATCCTCAAATTTAACTTAATTTTTCTTTTGTTTTTTGTTATTCTGCACTTCCCACTTCCCTTTTTTTGGGATTAATGACTATCAATGTAGCTGTTCAAGTGCAGTTTTTCATGATGTCTTGAAGACTTTATCAACTGACAGCAAGGTGCTTTTGAATTTTCTTTTGGCCATACTCGTGTTATTATCTAATAAACTCGTCTGTGAAATTTCCTAAATACATTTTCTCTTTCAGGGTCGTTATTTTACATAAATTTTGTTTCTTTTCCTTATTAAACCCAATTTTTGTCTCCCATTTTTAGTCACTTCGTTTCATTGAATATTTAGGTTGACAAGCTTGGGAAGGATTCACTAATTAATTGTGTCTAGACCAGCATGTCCTCGAAGTTGATAGCTGGTGATAGTGACTTCTTTGCCAATTTGGTATGTTTTTAATTTCAATCACTTTATATTAGTTGATTCGTTGACATGGATGAACACCATATTCTGAAAACTATATTTAGTTAGTGCATATCCAATAGGATAAAGCTTTATCTTTCTATTTCATGCCTCTCACTGCTATTGACTCTGACACACACACACAATATATATTAAATTAGCACCTAGCTTCCATACTAGGCTCAGAATCTTGGAAGGGGCAGTGATGCAGGATATGTGCATAGGTTACTTTAGTTTTTTTTTTTTTGGTAACAAAGGTTAGTTTAGTTTATTATAGTTACATTTTTGTCACTAATTAAAGCTTAAATTTTGGTTTTTCAATTAGGTTGAGTTCTCGAAAATGCAAACAAATGGAAAAACGTGTTTGTATTTTCTTCTTATTCCACTACTTAGCCAAAGTAGTGGATCTACTTTTCTTCTTATTTCCTTAAGTTGATGTTTTATTTTCTTAGGTTGTTTAGAGATCATGTTTTTTTATTTAGATCCTAAATGGGTTTTAGTATTAACATGTGACTTTTTATGAAGATGAGTTTCATGTTACTTGGTAAAAGTATAATATATCTAAATGATTTTTAAAGTCTCTTCCAGCGTGCAGTATATGTGCTAGCTGATTGAATGGACACTCAAAAGAGAAAGATATGAAATATAACCTAACCTGCTGCCTTTAATTCCTTCACCCTTTTTTTTTCTTTGTGTGGTTGTTTTAAGTACGAAGGATGTGGCTGCTTTGACAATGTCTTACCTTTAAATGTTTTAATTGGCTTTCTCGTGATGTTGAACAGGAAAAACTTACCGGATTCGGGTACATAATGTTCGAGTGTCAATAAATCTGAATTTCAGGATTCCATTTCTTTGTATACATGTTTTAATTTAAGGTACTTGTACCGTGAGATACTGATCCCAGAAGAATGGACTCGGAGGTTTGTGTTTTTATGCCCACAGCGAACACATGCACTTTGACTCTGTGGAAATAAGAGAGTATATAGGTGAACGCTTGGCATTGGCAAAGCCGGAGGATGAGACCTTGTTTTTGTCACCATGCAATGTAGTGTGAGTCATTTAATTTAATTAACGATAGTATCTTTTATGAAATGTGATTAGCTGCTTAAGATTTCCTAGCTGACCACATTTTTGTAGGGGCCATTGGGTATTGTTAGTGATCAATCCCAAAGAGGACATGGTGTACTATTTGGATCCCTTGCATATGCATTTTAACAATCACAAAAAAATGAGGGATACGTACAATCAGTAAGTATATATATGCATTTATTGTTATCTTGATATATATATATATATATGATGGTTCGAAACCTTTACTTCAATGAAATTGTTTGATTTTGCACTCAGGGCTTTGCTAATTCATCGAGGATTACATGGAGGCAAGTCTCGAATTTCTAAATCATCCAGGCAGACTAAATGGATATCTATAATGGTATTTACGAAAACCCTTATGCAATTTTTTAATTTAAATTAAAAAATTAAAAGAATTAATTTATTATTTTTGGTTTTATGGTGCCCCCGTCAACCGAATGACAACGACTGTGGCTACTACGTTCTGAAATTTATCAAGGATATCATCATTCAAAACCAAATGCAAATCCCAACCACGGTATTTAATTTCAGTTATAGCTTATATAATTTAATAACTCAGATTTAGTCATTCTAATTTGATTTAATTTTCATTTTGAAGTATTTTCCTGAATGTAAATGTATCACATACTCCGATGATCAACTTACTCAACTTAAAGACGAGTGGTGTCGTTATGTGGTTATGAAATTTATCAACAATTAAAAGGTACGACATACTCTGATATTATGCTAGGTAGTGTCTCTCCTATATTATTAGACTTGTGTGTATGTGCAAGTGATCTGTATGTGTATCTTATGCAGGCCGATAACAAAGACTTTGTGCGATCAAGCAGAAGATGGAAGCAGCATGCACAAATTGTTTATAATTACTAGTGTGTTGATTAGCTTGTATCTAGTGTAGGTTAGCGACCTTTTGGTTTATGGACTTAAATAGTATAATTGGTTATGTGTAAGCGTTACTGTGAATTGTGTTAAAGTATATTACTTAATTAATTGGTTATATATGCATGATTTTGATATTTGGTTTGGTTTATATATATATATGCTTACCAATATGTAAGCTTTGTACATTAATTATATATGTGTATGTGTGTGATGTACCTAAATGCAGTGCTACTGTGAATTGATGAGGGATGGTGGTGCAGGTGGGAAATGTAGAAAAACAGTGAATAATGAAAAAAAAGAGGGGGGGATAGGTAGCGCTTTCTTGAAAAAACGCTGCCTAAAGTATATAATAGATTGTCTTTAGACAGCGCTTTCTCAAGGAAGCGCTACCTATTCCTACTTTCAGTAGCGCTTTCTTGAAAAAACGCTGCCTAAAGTATATAATAGATTGCCTTTAGACAGCGCTTTCTCAAGGAAGCGCTACCTATTCCTACTTTCAGTAGCGCTTTCTTGAAAAAACGCTGCCTAAAGTGAAAAATAGGCAGCGCTTCCTTGAGAAAGCGCTGCCTAAAGTATGTAATAGATTGTGTAATTACCAACTTTAGACAGCGCTTTCTCAAGGAAGCGCTACCTATTCCTACTTTCAGTAGCGCTTTTTTAAGCGCTATTGAATCTCTCCCACCTTCAGTAGCGGGTGAATAGATAGCGCTCTGAAGCGCTACTAAAGGCAAAAAAAAAGCGCGACTAAAGCCCTTTTCTGTAGTAGTGAATGTAACTTTTTATAGGATTTTAAACCCTTTCAATGTAACTTTTTATAGGATTTTAAACCATTTCAATCTTCTGTATCGATCAGTCTGTATTACACTTCATGAATGAGATCCGGTTTGGGTTATTGATTCAACTTATACTTTGCACATATATTTTAGTTTTCAAAACAGAAACACAAAACATCAAAGCAATGATCATGTGAAACTGAAACTTTGAGGAAGGCAATGCGGAAGGAATCGTATACTAGATAAAAAAAATTATTAAAATAACTTTTAACGTCTGTTGATGTAGGGACTGACGTTAAAAGTGAAGAGACTTACTTATAACGTCAGTTCTTTATCGAACTGACGTTAAAATATTCACTTTTAACGTCAGTCATTAAAACAACTGACGTTAAAATTGAAATAATGAAGCCTGATATTTACAAAACTGCCACCGCCTCCTTTTTAACGTCTAGCTTTTGGTTAACTGACGTAAACCTTTACCGTCTAATGTATATTTTCCACTAGTGATTGGAGACCGCGGCGATGAGCTCTTCAAATCCCTGTTTGTGAGTAGTGAGGTGTGCGACTGTGTATAAGGGCTTGAATAATGATTGTGCGATGGTGGTGTGTGGTGGCCGTGCAAGGTTGGTGGTTCGACGGTGTGGTAGAAGAAGAATGAGTGAGGGTGCTAGGTTAAGAGTCGAGAGAGAGGGGGAACAAATTTTATTCTCAAGAAAATGAATAAGAAGCGTTTTCTAGAGGAAGCGCTATCTTAGATAATGAATAGATAGCGCTTGCTTAAAGAAGCGCTGTCTATTCCCTGACCAAAGATAGCGCTTCCTTGAGGAAGCGCTATCTATTCCTACCTGTCAACATTCAATAGCGCTTCCTCAGGAAAATGCTGTCTTAGGGTAAGGAATGGATAGCGCTTACTATAGGAAGCGCTGTTAAATGTCTTCCGCCTCTTTTTAAGCAGCGTTTCTCATTAAAGCGCAATTGAAGGTACGCTACTAAAACCCTTTTCTGTAGTAGTGATTTTTTGTTTTGTTTGAAAGACACAAAATTATCCTCTTATTCCCCCCAATCAATCGGTTGGTTGGGCCATGAGTGATACAACCTATAGAAGTTCAGGTTGCTTTTTTCCATTCTCAATTTAGGGTCTCTGAACTAGCCCATATATAACACACACACACACATCGAGCCAGTGGTCAATTCACCTCTCAAATGTTTTATTTTCAAAATCGATATAATAAATTGTAAGCCTCACAGTCCCCTTTGACGCTGCTTATGCTTATATGTTGTAAGAGTTGAGGGTCGGAGGGATGTTACAGAACAGACCACAATCTTCTTGTCCCCTTTCCATTTCAATTCCCATGTCCTGCACTAGGTAGATTTTACGTATCTCGCTCCAGAAAGAACCCTTGGATCTTTTCTATGACAATGAGGTATCTTTTCATTTTCACAGGAGATAAACGTCAACATAGTTGCATGCTGATCAAGAGACAATAGTGATGCATCCCCTTTTTTCTCCCATATTTTAGCTAGGAAAGCCTTCTATGACACTATCAGTTATCTGTAATTGCATGGCCTCCTCGTCAAATTTGTAAACAAACTGGTTATAATTAATATAGGATTTTCAATTATGTTTTTTTTTTTTTTTTTTGAAAATTATATATAGATAGCTGAACTGGTGAAGGATACTCCAGGTGCCATGACATTAATTTTCTGAGGAACTTTCTAATCTTAAAGTACTGACAAAGGTGTCCCTCATAATTGATTGAAATTATTAGAGAGTTCAATTTCGGATAAGCTAGTTATCTCCAAGGACCAAAATTTCATTTACACATAAAAATAAATAACCACCTTCGATATTAATTTCAAGTTTCGAACCTTGATATTACAGATAAAATTTCCATTGCAACCAACTATTAATGCCATATTATTAATACTTGAGGTTTTTGCATCGCATTAAAATTAAGCAAGTTAATTAATACTAGATTATGACAACATACATATAATTAAATGACTAAATTCGTAGTCGTGGATAATGAAGGGGAAAACAGTAGATTTACTTAATTATTACGTACATGACACTTAACTCGGGCTTTGAGAATTTCAGAAACAAGAAGAAACTTTAATAAACTAGCTAGCTGAGAGATATTTCACTGCCACACTCAGAAAGCCAACCTTCAAATTGTAGGGTCTCCTCCGAATTTGCACTCACTAGAAGATGCAGATGCAGCAGTTGCTGGATCAGCAGGTGCATGCATGGTCGTCTTTGTGAGCTCCCTAAGTTGTGAATGCATGTTGTTGATGAAAGCCATGGAGTTAACTTGTGGTTCCTCCATTTCTTCTTTAAGCTTGCCTAGTGCCAAGCAGTATGCTTCCTGTTCAATTGGTTCCATCAAAACACCAGCAGTTAATAACTGGAAAACATCTATTTTTTTTTTGATAACAGGAGAACGGAAACGGATTCCCTCCCGCGCCTGCTCCCGTCCAGCACCCCTGCAGCGAGATCAGACAGTGCAACTGCTGTGTGGAGGGTAGGACCAGCTGGGGTGATGTTGTACAACGAGATCCGACAGTTTGGGCAAGCGGCTGGACCGTCCTGCCGCTGGAGGTGATCCAGATCCCAGGAGAACATCAATTTTAATTATATTTTGTAGGAATAAAGAGCATTTTTAAAAATAATTAATTAAAACATGCTAATAAAACCATGAAATACTGACTTGGGAGAGACAATTGCAGCATTTATATGCTAATATTTTGAACCTTAAAGTAATTGTCACAGTCCCGTTCTGAACACGCAGACCCAAAGACAGATGGAAAAATGTCTCCGTCATGGAATTTGAACAAAAAACTCTGCACATTTCTAAATTGGTTTCCCATCTTGTTAGGTTATTTGACTAACTTTTCCATAATTGAGTGTGTTTGAATATATAAACTTTTGATAAAAATGATTTTGAATGAAATCGATTTTGTATGACTTTTGCATGGTATTGTTGCAATCACCAAACAAAGGTAATAAACAGCGCACGTTTGATTTCATGGAAAATTGCACCACAAGTTGATTTGGTTAGAATTAAGTTTGGAGTGAAGTGATTTATGTTTGGATGTTTTCATTTTGAATGTAAATTTGATATAAAATTTTGTGTAAAATTTTCAATTCAACGCAAAAGCTACATTTTATAGCTTTTAGTCAAAACCGCTTTTAAATGTAAAATTAATTCTACCTGACAATAACCAAACACCTTATTTTCACTAAAATCACGTTTAATAAGGACACAATCAGGTTTCAAACGCGAAACCAAACACACACTGAAATACTCTAAGGCATGCATTCATATTTCTAATTAAGTGTAAAACCAGGCGAGTATATATAAGCACTACTACAAAAAATGACTTTAATAGCGCACCTTCAATAGTGTTTTAATGAGAAACGCTACTTAAAAAGAGGCGGAAGACATTTAATAGCGTTTCCTATAGTAAGCGCTATCCATTTCTTACCCTAAGACAACGCTTCCCTAAGGAATGTTGACGGGTAGGAATAGATAGCGCTTCCTCGAGGAAGCGCTATCTTTGGTCAGGAAATAGACAGTGCTTCCTTAAACAAACGCTATCTATTCATTATATAAGATAACGCTCCCTCTAGAAAATGCTGCTTATTATTTTCTTGAGAATAAAATTTGTTCCCCTTCTCTCTCTCCACACAAATTTCCCTCACTCTAAAAAGGTCAAAGTAATGTTTTGGTCCCTATACGTGACATCGATTTTCAATTTGGTCCCTATACATAAAAAATTATCAATTTGGTCCCTATACGTGACAATAATTTTCAATTTGGTCCTCACCGCTAATTGGTCCCTATATAAGAGGACCAAATTGCAAATTATTGTCACATGTAGGGACCAATTCAACAAAAAAAATTTGAAATCGGTCCCTACATGTGATAATTATTTTCAATTTGGTCCCTACATGTGACAATAATTTGCAATTTGGTCCTCTTATATAGGGACCAATTAGCGGTGAGGACCAAATTGAAAATCAGTGTCACGTATAGGGACCAAATTGATAATTTTTTACGTATATGGACCAAATTGAAAATCGATGTCACGTATAGGGACCAAAACATTACTTTAACCCTCTAAAAAATTTCGCGCGACCTACCTTATTTACGACTCTTAACCTAGCACCCTCACTCATTCTTCTTCTACGACACCGTCGAACCACCAACCTTGCACGACCACCACACACCACCATCGCACAGTCACTATTCAAGCCCTTATAGACATTCGCACGGCTTTTTGACCAAATTGGGTTCCTTTTAGAAACTATTTACCAGTTTAGGGTTATTCTGAAACTATTTACCAATGGGGGGTCGTTTTGGACACGTGACATATTTTATTTTATTTCAATCTGACAAGTCAAAGGCGCCACTGCAGATGGCGCCTTTAAAGGCGCCACTGCAGTTGGCGTACCCCTAATTAAAAAAAAAAGAAGTAAAAAGTGGAGGCGCCAGTGCAGTTGGCGCCTCCCACTGTCCCCCACCCCAATTCCCACGTTCCCCCCAATTCCCTATTCCCTTCAAACGTCCCCCCACCCCCCGATTCCCTACAAATATAAGCCCCCTGTTACCAATAACAAAAAAATATTACGATAGTATAAAAAAATTTATCTTATAAGAATTAAAATAAAGTCACATATAATTTTAAAGTATAGGAAGTAACGATGACATTAATGATAAAGCATCTATTAAAGATAACAAGATGCAATATAAAAATACCAGTAATAACGAGTAGCAAATAATATCACAGGAGGCATAAAACACTACAAGAATAAGGTGAATTAGCGACGGAAATTTTGCGACGGTCTCAAAACCGTCGCTAATTTTATGTTTTGCGACGGCTGAAGCCGTCGCAAATGGTAGAGGAAATTACTGACGGAAGTTCCGTCGCAAATCTGTCAGTAACGTTCCCGCCATTTTACGCGAAATGTTGGCGCCAATTTGCGACGGGCATGGCCGTCGCTAATGTGCGACGGATGGTAATTTTTGCGACGGTCATTCCACGATTTGCGACGGAATCGTAATTTGCGACGGCCTAGCCGTCGCTAATATTAAAAGGCCGTCGCTAATTTCCAATATGTAACTCGAACAGTTTTCTTCCTCCCTCAGTTGTCTTCTTCGACGCAAGCTTGTTTCCCTCTCACGCAGTCACGTAAGCCACCCTCGGTTGTCACCCACACCAATGACCCCGCCAAGAGGCCATCATTCCCCGCCATACCTCACAGCGCGGCGCCAACGGCACAAAGAGCTCCTACCAGCCACACCCTTCCTCGCCACACATCACAAGACCAGTCAATCGCACAACAAGTGTAGCCGAGTCATACTCGCAAGCCACCTATTCTTCTCTTCTTGTCCATTTGTTAGTTCGCAACTTGCAAGTGCTCGCCAATAATTATCAGCTACCACTTGGTTCTTCCTCACTCTCATCGGTTCGCGCACACCCATTCGTCGTTTGCATTGCGGAGGCGAGTAAGTTTTGACTTAACTAGTCTGTATTGCTGGATTGTATAGCTGAATTTGCTTTTATTATGTTTTTTACTGTATTGATTTGTTGTCGCTTTATTACAATGTGAATTTTTTCTCGATTTGTTTCAAAGTTTCTTCTCATTTGCCGTTATGGACAGGGTAAAATTTCAGATTGGTATTTCATTTCTCGTTTTTGAATTCTTTTTCTTTTATTTTATTTTTGTTTGTTCACGTAGTAATCTGTTTGGATTGTGGCATACGGCATTGCACTGTAGCGGCCTTGATGGCGGCGAAACGAGTTCTAAAATTGGGTCCGGATGACCCAATCATACCCATAACGAAAACACCCTTTCATATCTTTTTTTTTTTTTAAATTACTTACTTCCATATTGTGCATTTCTGCCACTGTTTGTAGGGGCATGCCATTCGTATTTTGCCCATGAAGTCTATCCGTTTTCTCTTTTTAAGGGTTTTTTCATCATTTAAGAAATCTCTTTTAGGTGGTCATTGACATGTCTACTCCTTTTGGTGTCTCCCTGTATATTTCTCATTTTGATTTCAACCAAATTTCCAAATACATGGTGTGTGTTTTGGCCTTAAACCCATTGCCCTGTAGTTCTTTTGCTTGCCTTTTCGGACACTCTTTTTTTGTGTTTAAAATTTGGAACTACATGAATCTTAATGGGACACATACATAAATCGACCCCATCAAGGTCATGCCTTGCTGCAGTATACATTAGATTTTGGTGTGGTGACCTTTCCATTTTAGCATCGTTTCCTGTGGACATATTTTCTTTAAATTTCTTGATTTAATTCCAAAACTAAAAAAATAAATTGAAAGAGGGAAGCCGCCTTTTTTCGTCTACAAGTGCACATGCACATGTGAAGAAAAGCTTAGTGCAGTTGGGAATTTGCATCTCTGACAAAATTGAGTGTTAAGACTATATGAATTTTTCCACTCATATTACATTCAGTTCTGTGTAAGCCACAATAAGCCAAAACTTTGGTTCCTTGTGTAAGTGTCTTGCTAGAAAAATACCCTTTTCAGTAATACCTTCCAAGAGTATGTGTATATATATGCTGTATTGTTTTGATAATTTAGAGTCAAAATCACTGTTTTGATGGAAACAACACCAATCCATCATCATTAAACATTAGATGCTATGTGATCTTGATTTCTTAAAACTAATCTTGTCCTTTCCAAAACACCTACTGCTTCTTGTTTCTCTCGCTGCTCCACTCTGTTGCAGCAGTGTTCTTTGCATACCCTCAACCAGTGACTTCCAACGTTCTCAGCCAGTTACTGCAAGTTTTTTCTTCTCTCCTACACCGTTGCATAGAACTTAGATTTCATTTAAGGAATCACTTTTAATCATTTTGAATGCTTAGAACTTAGATTAGTATTTAACTATTCAAGTTATATTGGATTGAATGTTTGTGACAAATACAATGGATTTTGAGTATTAATTATGAACATGTCTTTAATTTTATGTATTTTTCTATTTTTGAGTATTTATATGTGTATAATATAAATTATTTATAATGTTTTCTAATCTTTGCTATAATATCCGGCTATTTTAATTATTTACATTATAAGTTTTATTAAATTGAAAACCTCTATTCATATAAATGATATATAAGTTTTATTAAATTGAAAACCTCTATTCATATTTATATTTATGATTATATTCAATTTTCTGTTGGGCAGGTTCTTGATTTGTGAAAGTTATATACATTTCTAGTTGTGCTAGTGTTGCTCTCATTCTAATTGGTAAGTGATTTTAATTACTTTTTCCTTGTGGTTTAATGTAGTCTATTAAGTGGTTACTATTGATGCTGTCTTTGCTCTTTAAAAATGAACTATTATGTAACATTAACAAATAAGATAAATGAGGAAAAACATGAGCATGATAAGAATATTACCCAATCACCTATGCATGTAACCTGACAATTTTTTTATGCTTGTGCTATCGTTTATAAACTACACCATGATCTTTGTTTTTCCTTATTCACTATATGGTTAGTAGCTTGCAATAAACTATGTGATAAATTATATAGACAATGACTATCCTATTTGGTTTATTTTTGCCGTTGATCCTCGTAATGTACGACTTGGGTTATGCTCGGATGGCTTTACCCCATATATCCAAGCCTCGGCATCACCTTATTCATGTTGGCCCGTTGTTGTTTGTTTCCCTCACAATCTTCCTCCCGAAATGTGTATGTCAAAGCCATATATGTTCTTGACTTGCACGATTCCTAGGGTCCATCTAATCCAAAGGCAGGCATTGATGTATACTTGCAACCTTTGATTGATGATTTGAAGAGGTTGTGGAATGGTGTTATGACGTACGATATTTCTCGAAAACAAAATTTTAAAATGAAGGCAGCGTTGATGTGGACAATTAATGACTTCCCTGCGTATGGCATGTTGTCTGGTTGGGGGACGCATGGGAAGCTTGCATGCCCGCATTGTATGGAGCATACGAAGGCATTTACCTTAAAATACGGGGAAGTCGTCTGGTTTGATTCCCATCGCAGGTTATTACCGAACTATAATCAATTTAGAAGGAATAAGATTGCCTTCAAGAATGGGGCTGTTGTAATGGATGGACCGCCTCCGAGGTTAACACCAGAACAAATTTGGATAAGAATCGGGACTTGCCAAAAGTGATCAAGTGGGGTTTCCAAATTAGATGGTTACTGGCAATGGCATAATTGGACAAAGAGGAGTATTTTTTGGGATCTTCCTTATTGGAAAGATAATTTATTGAGGCACAATCTTGATGTAATGCACATTGAAAAAAATTTCTTTGACAACATTTTCAACACTTGTGATGAACGTGCATGGCAAGACCAAAGACAACGATAAGGCTAGAATGGACTTACGGTTGTACTGCAGAGACCGGATTTGGAGCTGAGACATCGGGATAATGGGAAGATGTACAAGCCAAAGGCCAATTATACTTTGACTATCCAGGAAGCAAGGTTAGTTTGCCAATGGATAAAGGGGCTCGGGATGCCACGATGGTTATTCTTCTAACTTGGCAAGATGTGCTTGATGTTATAAAAGGCAAGTTGCATGGGATGAAAAGCCATGATTGTCATGTGTTTATGGAGTGCTTACTTCCTATCGCCTTGATTCGTTGCCCCCCATGTTTTGAATGCCCTTATCGAAATAAGTCAATTCTTCAAGGACTTGTGTTCTCGCAACTTTAAGGGAAGACGATTTGACCAGGATGGAACAAAACATTCCACTAATTTTGTGCAAGCTGGAGAGAATATTCCCCTGGCTTCTTTGATTCAATGGAGCATCTTCCGATTCATCTTGCATATGAAGCAAGACTTGGTGGTCCAGTTCAATATAGGTGGATGTATCCATTTGAAAGGTAATTTAAGTATCACAGTTATTGATCTTATTTCATGCATATTAGTTAATTAATAATAACCTCGTCATTTTTTAATAGATTCATGGGCGAGTCAAAACGATCGGTGAAAAATAAGGCTAGGGTTGAAGGTTCGATATGTGCGTCTTACTTACACCGTGAGACAATTCATTTCTGCTCTCATTATTTCAAACACATGGTTTTGTCTCCAACAACTAGAAGGAACGAAACGGAAAATGAAAGTGGAAGACTACCGGAACCTTATCAATTTTTTGTCTTCCCGGTCGTCATTCCGGAAAGGAGTTGACACATTATTTAACGGAGGCAGAGTGGAACTCAGCTCATGTTCATGTATTGATCAATTGCGCCGAGGTTAAACCATACCATGAGTAAGTATGAGCTTATAATTTTTATTCCTTCGATAGCATATGTCAATTTTCATTGATGTTATCCATATATGTTCGAGTTCATTCTTGTCTTCTCGTGATGCATCCGCTCGTACTCATGAAGATTTTCCAAAATGGTTTAAGCAACAAGTAAGTATCTCCCCATTTATCATTCTGTTATTCACTATAATGTATGCGGATAAAAACATATGTCGTTAAACTTTGTGAATAGGTTTACAATGAGGCACCCTCATTGTCATTAATCAACATTTACGAAACTTGGCTGACGGTCCTCTGACACAAGTCAAAGAATGGCACACATACTTCGTGAATGGGTACAAATTTCATACTCAATCATGGACAGAAGACAAAACAACAATAAATAGTGGTGTTTACGTAAAGGGTGAGCCAGGCGAAGTTGCAGATGACTTTTATGGTGTCATACAACACATATATGAGTTGTCATATCGTTATTTAGACTACCCTAAGAGAATAGTGTTGTTTTATTGTAATTGGTTCGATCCATCTAGTAGAGGCACTAATTTGAATAAAAAATATAATATTGTGGACATCCAAATGAGTAGAAGATATCATATGTTTGATCCGTTTATCATGGCACATAATGTGAGACAAGTATATTACGTTCCTTATCCAGCAACTCAAACAGAAAAACGAGGTTGGTGTGTTGCAATCAAGACAAAACCAAGGGGTCGCATTGAAATAGATGTTTCAGAGTTGGATGAGCCATATCAAACAGATGAAATGTCACGTGCAAATGAGGTCATTGAAGTAGAACCAATCTCATGTTTACAAGACACACAAGTTGTAGGGGAAGAAGTGGATACCTCCAGCTTGACATCAAATCAAGTCATTCCGGATGAAGATGTTGAAGAAGCAGAATCAACAGAAGATGAAGAAGATGAAGATGGCTATGAATATGACACTAGCTCAAATTCTGACTAACAAATACTTTATTTATTTTAGTGATGTATTTTGTATTAGGTAGTATTGTCATTGTCATAACTTTAAGTTCATTATGATTAGCATCATTTTCCATTATTTACAAATGTGTGTTTGTGCTTACTTTAAGTTAATTATTATCACCATCATTTTCCATTATTTACAAATGTGTGTTTGTGCTTACTTTAAGTTAATTATTATCACCATCATTTTCCATTATTTACAAATGTGTGTTTGTGCTTACTTTAAGTTAATTATTATCACCATCAATTTCCATTATTTGCAAATTTGTGTTTTGGTTACTTTTAATTAATTATTATTAGCATCATTTTTCACTATAGACATGGGTGATGGTAAGGGAAAGGGTAAGGCACTTTGGAGGGGCACGTCGTCGTGGTCGACCTCGCTTTGTGACACGGACAGTCGATGACGGATTCGTGTCCCTCCCATCTACATCTGTTACACTACGCCCACCGCCCACACCCATGCCTCCACATGATATGGCACCGGCACCCCCACCTGTTGCTCCAGCCCACTCGGTTCATGGACACCTCCATTGGGATCACGATGATGCCCACCCCGAGGATTCCGGACTCGGACCCATGCGAGACAATTCCGGATAACCGGATGCATCGGGGTAGATTTACCCATGGACGGTGATCATCAGTCTCATGGTGATGACGAGGAGACTTATGGATATTCCTCGCCTATATCATCGGATGATGAGGAGATCGAGGTTATGTCGGATGGCCGAGTTATTGTTACCCCGACCAGGTAAAGGGTAAGAAAGATCTCAAATATTGTTATTTTATTGTTGATTGCAGATTTTATATGTATGTGTATTGATTGTTCTCATGTTCTATTGATAAGGTTCCTTCCGTCGAGAAAATCTGCAGAGGCCGTCACGTATGCGATTACATCTCAGTTTGATCGGGCCTGGAAGCATTGGAGTGAGCTTGAGGATCAGGATCGGGATCGATCCTTTGCGGCTTTTAAGGTATTTTGTACTTTTGAATTTACTTCCATTTTTTAGTTACTTTTAATGTTTCTTTAGTTTATTATTATCCTAAAAAATATTATATTCTCCTTATTTACAGGAGAAGGCTGCTTGGAGAGTAGAGCATTCCACTGATGTAGAGATAATTTTTCATCAAAAAGCGAGCAAACGCCTCCGAGTTGTTGACTAGATATCGGAAAAGGGACAGCGTCCAAAATGGTGTTTCCCACCCATTTGGGAGGAGCTATGTGCTTACTGGGCTACACCTGAATTTAAGAAAAAATCCGCCCAGGCAAAGCTCAACGGGGCCTTGGAAAAGGGTGGGAGCCTGCACACTGGCGGCAGCATCAGTAATCAGGAACATGCTCGACGCCTTGTAAGTTCCAACATCATATTTTGTTAATTCATTAGATGTCTGGCTATTAAGGTAGTGTAACTTCAAATATGAACAAGTTTTTTTTTTGGTGCAGGCTAGGGAGCTTGGCCGTAGCGTCAAGCCGGTTGAGCTTCATGCCCGAACTCATACTAGGAAAGTGGACCGCGAGTATGTAGATGAGCGTTCTAGACGCACTCGGGTGATTTACATGTCTCTTTGTTGGAAATTATTTTTATTTTATATTTAATAATTATGGTCATTTTGTATGATTATGTGTATCAATTTTAATGACGGGAGGACTATCGTGATAAGTTATCTCGGAGTTCGGTCTCGAGCAGCCTCATCTTCCCCCTTCTTCCACCACACTTGACCCGGAGGTGGAAGCCCAATGGAGTTGCGAGGCATGGGTCGATGTTCTTTGGCGGTAAGAACAAGGGTCGCATATATGGTATGGGAGACCTAGCCAGAACTATCGACGCGGGTGCTCCAAAGCATCTTCACTCAGCAGAGTCGAGCATCGTCCCGAGACTAGGCCTCGCCGATCTCATGAGTCTGCAGAGATGGTAAAGATGCGACAGAAACCGGCGACTAGGATGAGATCAATCGGCAGTGCTTACTCAACAAACACGAGATGATGGAGCGAGATAGAGATGATGGCGGCTACACAGAGAGAGCTCATGTTGCGTTTAGGAACCAAAGCACCCCTCACCCACGATCGCGGCCAGGACCAACACCTTCACGGCACCCCTCAGCCACGACCCAGGCCACCACCGTCCCCACTGAGGGTCATCAGATACCAGATGTGAGGATGATCAATCCTTTCTGATTTGTTCTTTGCGGGGCTATAGAGAGGGTTATTAGTTTTTTTGATATTATATTTTATTTTGTATGATACACTCTGTCAAAACAATTTGCTTTTATTTATGAATTTTATTTATTGTTTAAAATTATTATTCATTTATCATAATATAGTCTAAATTCTAATTAATATACAAAATAACTAATGTTTATATTAATTTTGAATTTTATATTAAATATTAAATAATTATTTAAAAATACTTTATATTTTAAATAATTAATTAATAAAAAATTACTTTATTAAATTATTTAGTTTTATAAAAATGTGTAGCAATTTGCGACGGCTATTCCGTCGCTAATTTTAATTGATTTGCGGCGGTTGGCCGTCGCTAATTTACGTTGATTTGCGACGGCTAAGCCGTCGCTAATTTCTCAAAATTTGCGGCGGCTAAGCCGCCGCAAATCAACATAATTTAGCGACGGAATAAGCCGTAAGCTAATTAGCGACGGTCATTTAAAAAACCGTCAGAAACCTTTTGCGACGACCTAACTTGTGACGGATTTATGGCCGTCGCAAATCCGTCAGAAACATGTGTTTTGCGACGGATTTAAGCTTTTTGCGACGGCCTTTGGCCCTCGCTAAATTCATTTTTTCTTGTAGTGAAAATAATAATAGCAATAACAATTTACACCCATAAATATTCATCATTTATTACAGTAGTATAAAAAAATTTACCTTATAAGAATTAAAATAAAGTCACATGCAATTTTAAAGGAACACCGCTACAAAAAAAATATATTATAAGTATAGGGAGTCATGATGACATTAATGATAAAGTATCTATTTAAAACAACAAAATGCAATATAAGAAAACCCGTAATAACGAGTAACAAATAATATCACAGGAGACATAAAAAATAATTATAGCAATAACAATTTACACCAATAAATATTCATCAATTATTACAGTATTAAAAAAAATTATCTTATAAGAATTAAAACACAGTCACATGCAATTTTAAAGGAACACCGCTACAAAAAAAAGTATACTATAAGTATAGAGAGTAAAGATTACATTAATGATAAAGTATCTATTTAAAATAACATATAATAAAAAAATACCTTAATAACAGGTAACAAATAATATCACAAGTAGTAAATAAAATTTCTTACCAAGATCTATAGGTTTTCTTTCTTTTATTTAAAGAAGTGACTAAGCAAAATATAATAATAAGGATACAAGGGATATCATAATTCATATACAAAACATGGACTTGATACAAGACAGCAGTCATGAGACCAATCCCATAAGAAAAAAACGCGTCATTAGGCCTTAGTTGTAACTCAAGACACCATCTATGTCAAAAGAGTGTTGTAAAAAAAAAATCTATGTCAAAAGATTTATCACTAAAAACAATATTATTATTATTTTTTAATCAAATAGACCAAACAACATGCTACAAAACTTGCCAAGGTACTTCATTTCCCGTCTTTTTTGTTTTTTGATACAAAAGGGGCCAAAGCCCAAAGATATTTCCCGTCGTTTGACAAAGGCCTAATGTTGGAGATAATGCAATTTTTATTTTTTGGTGCTCTAGATAATGCACTTTAACATCAAAAGACAACAATATGAAATCCAAGCCAAAAATAGAATATTGGCCAAACCTGATAAACTACCGGGCAAGCTTCAAACCAATATAAAAACCTTTTTTTTTTTTTAATGAACCAATATAAAAACCTAAACCAGACCAAACACTTTAAAGTTATATCTTAGTAAGAAATTTTATTTACAACTTGTGATATTATTTGTTACTTGTTATTAAGGTATTTTTATATTGTATTTTGTTGTTTTAAATAGATATTTTATCATTAATGTCATCGTGACTCCCTATACTTATAATATATATTTTTTTTAGCGGTGTTCCTTTAAAATTGTATGTGACTTTATCTTAATTCTTATAAGGTAAATTTTTTTGTACTACTGTAATAACTGATGAATATTTATGGGTGTAAATTGTTATTGCTATTATTTTTTTTATGCCTCCTGTGATATTATTTGCTACTCGTTATTACTGGTATTTTTATATTGCATCTTGTTGTCTTTAATAGATACTTTATCATTAATGTCATCGTTACTTCCTATACTTTAAAATTGCATGTGACTTTATTTTAATTCTTATAAGGTAAATTTTTTTATACTACCGTAATAATTTTTTTGTTATTGATATCAGGGGCTTATATTTGTAGGGAATTGGGGGGTGGGGGGACGTTTGAAGGGAATAGGGAATTGGGGGGACGTGGGAATTGGGGTGGGGGACAGTGAAATGCGCCAACTGCACTGACGTCTCCACTTTTTGCTTTTTTTTTTTTTAATTAAGTGGAGACGCTAACCATTGTCTTGCGCTTTAAATGCGTCATCTGCAGTGGTGTCTTTGATTTGTCAGATTGAAATAAAATAAAATATGTCACGTGCCCAAAATGATCCCTTATTGATAAATAGTTTCAAATAACCCTAAACTTATAAAAGGAATCCAGTTTGATAAAAAAAAAAAAAAAAACCATTCACACACCTCACTGCTCACAAACAGCAATTTGAAGAACTCATCGCCCGTCTCCACACTCGCTGCCGTTTCTGCTCCTCCGGCACTATTGTTTGATTTGTTTCTGCTTCGCAAGTCCCTCGCCACCGTCCCGTTGCCATCATCCCTCTGTCCTCTTCACGCAGTCACGCAAGCCCTAACGTTCTCTCAGGTAAGCCTTCACCCATTCTGCTCTCTCTCTTTCGCTCACCTGCACACCTTCTTCTGCGCACACAGTTTTGTTCCTTATTGAATCCTCTTTCCTTATATGTGGGTAACATGAAGGGGAACGACCAAAAATTAATAAGAACCAGAGCAAAAAGGAAAACATAAAGAACGAGAGGGAGGGAGTGTCCTTGATATATATAGTCTGTCTCGATTATCTCTTCTATTAACATTTTGTCTTGCATACATGACAAAGTGATTCTTCACACCAATAATATCTGCCCTTTTCTATTTCTTATGTGGTCTTTTTTTGTTTGGGGGTGGGGGACTGGGGTTGGATTTCAAGGATGCCTACTAATCCTTACTTATATGCATTCGATCTGATCGAAGTCTTGAAGAAGAAACATGCTTCTGGAACACATAAGAGCCTTGTAAGTTCCCACTAATCAATTGCTTCCTATTTGTATCAATCTTTATCAGTGTTATTTGCTAATTCTTAGGATTTTTATAATGTTGGTGCAGGTATTTTATCTAGAGGCATGTGAATCTGGGAGTATCTTTGAAGTTCTGAATATCTATGCAACAACAGCTGCAAATGCAGAAGAAAGTAGTTGGGGAACGTATTGTCCTCCCCCAGAATATGAAACTTGCCTGGGTGACCTGTACAGTATTGCTTGGATGGAAGACAGGTATGACCATATGAGCATAATAAGGAAACTTGTTAGCTGGCATTATTAAGTACTTAAAATAATTGATAATTATAAATGTATATTGGGGTCATGAATAAGATTCACTGGGTGCAATAGTTATATTGATGACCCACTTTGGTTCCAACAAGACATGCGTTCAGTTTTGCTCTTGATGACCCCGTTATGCATTCTCCGGATGATCTTGCGATGCCTATTCATTGGGTCCCTCCTCCTAGTGGTTGGGCCAAAATCAATACAGGTGGCTCTGTCAGAGATGGGGGCCAACGTGCTGCTTGTGGTGGGTTGATAAGGAATGATGGTGGAGCTTTCATGGCTGGCTTTTCCAGCAACTTAGGGGCATGCTCCATCATGCATGCAGAGCTCATGGGGATTTATCATGGTCTACTTGTGGCTTTGAGTATGGACCTGACCCAAGTGAATATTGAAGCAGACTCAAGAAATGCTCTTCATTTCCTGGATTATGAGTGTGACTTGTTGCATCCGTGCGCCCCTCTTGTCCATGATATCGAGACTTTGCTCGGCTCCTTTGTCAACGTCTCTTGGAACCATTCTTAAAGGGAAGCTAATGTGTGTGCTGACATGCTAGCTAATCGTGGGCATTTGTGAATAAATTTGTTCTGTTTCATACTTGTCACCCCAAAGAAACTTTGATGATATAGCTGAACTTTGATTGGATTGGATTGTTTATGTGCTAAACTTTGATGATATGACTGAAGCCAAATTACTTGCTATATCAGTATATAATTTTCTAGTTTCTACGTAATGTTTTATATAATTTTGATGGGTCTGCTATATCAGTATATAATTTTCTAGTTTCTACTAAATGTGTCTAAGTGAATAACTGATAATGAGTGATTCTTCTGCTTCTTTGTTGATTGGATATTCTTTCTGATACATTTTGATTTAATTTTCATTCTCTCTTTTTCTGATACAGACTCAATCATTCCCCTTATTTGTTTTGTTCACTTCACTGAATAATTCTTTCTATGTAATGATGCATAGCAAGCGCCACAATCCAATGACACAGGTATAATCACACTCCTCTTCTCTTCCAATCTCAATCCATTCAGTGTATCATCATGTCATTGTGATTCAAGAGTGTTTTTTTCTTCTACTGTGAATCATAGACACAGAGAAAAACACAAATATGGTGGAAAAAGAGACTAGTGTTGTTGTGCCTGATAATCATCAGGATTCTGTCTCAAGGTCTGCCAAACCACAAGGAAGGTCCGTGTCTCCCACTTTCTATTAGGCTTTCCCCATTATTTTGTTAACTATGCATCATATTATTTTTTTTATTGATTTATTTTTAGATACAAGAACAGGGAGAGAGGGAAGCTTGTCTTTGAACATTCTTCCAAGGATCTTGAAGGAATTCTTGTAAGTTCTAAGCATGGATCAACCATTCATGGCACTTGTTAAACAACCTCAACTATATTAATATTTTATTTTAAGGTGTGTATACTTGTTATTTGGATCGTGAAGCCATCCCAAATTGGTTGCCCTTTATTCCCGATGTGAAGGTGTGTATGCTGTCCTAGTCACTCTCATGAGATGCTGCCTTGCCTCTTTTCTTGTCACTTTAGGAAGGCTAGATTAATTAGATTGGTGGGGAAATGTCTTAGTTCAAGTTAACCAATAATTGGTTGTGTACATTGCTTACAGCATGGCTGCATAAACCTCTTTATATTATAGAATAATTAACTGTAAGGGTTTGTTGTAATCAGATTTTCTTGTCTGCTAAATGTAACAGATCAGATAGCTTTTACTTGTTTTCCTTTGCAAAATTAAGCATTTAGCTTATTTATTTGAAATCTATGATTCCCAGCCCTGTTGCTAAGGGAGAAGGTAGCATTAGGATCACCATCATTGCATCAAGCTATTCATGTTTTGGATCCAAATTCCAAATGTTGCAGCAGGAGCATTGAGACCTTGCTATTTTTCATTTAAATAACCATTTAATGAAAAAAAAACTAAAAACGAAACTATATTTTTATTTCTTTTGATTGCAAATATTGGATCCATTTTACAGATATTGCCAGACAAACCTGACCTGTCAAGATGGTCCTTGAAGTATAAAGCATTTGGACAAGATATTGAATTCTCTTGGCTTGCTCATAATATGCAGGAAAAGTTCTCCAGCCTAATATTATAACTTCTTTTCAATTAATGCCCTTTACATTTTCTCATTAGTTAATTGGTAATTTTGATTCATGAACTAGTTATAGTTGAACTTTGACCTACAATCATTTAGTTACTAGATTATGTTAAATGAACCTGAATCACTATATTTGATTTAATGAACTTAGAATACCTAAAACTTTTACACAGTTACTATCTTTATTTTAGAAGCTATGTTTGCATTTGATGGGGTTTTGTTATCATCTGCATTGAGTTGATCCAGATATGTTTGGTGATAACTGGCTTTCCCTTTAGTCAAGCTTCTTAAATGAGTTTTGAGTTTATACTATCGTTCCTCTATTTTTAATCATAAGACTACACTACTTTCAAGTTTCAGGTTGCTTCTGAGTTTTGATGCCCTGTTTTCAAATTGATTTTGTTACTGTTGGACTGGTGTCAAGACTACTACAGTGCAGTAGTTTTTGTTAGTGTTGACTGATTTGATTTTTTTTTAATTTTGCAATGTCCAGCACCAAAAGTATCTTTTAAGAAGCCCACTGTCTACTTCATTGTATAGCATCAGATGTAGGAGATGATTATATGCTTATGAGTAACTTTGTTGACTTAATATTGATTATCTGGTTATCATTATAAATCCAACTAAGGCTTCAATTTGATGTGTAATCAGACATCTGTTCCCTACTGACTTCTCTGTAAAGATGTCAGTAATACAAATCTTGTCCATATTCTAAATTTCTTTTTTTTATTATTATTTGATTATTCATTATTCATTAAGCACTCTCACTCACATATATAAACAATAACTAATATATATTTTTTACGTTGGATAAGTGCACTTTGTTTGTTGGCATTGTGGAGTTGTCATCTTCTTTTTTTCTATGTCCTCTCTCTTTTTTTCTATGTCCTCTCTCTCAATGTCTCCGTGCTGTAGGGTCTACACCACACTATCCATTCTGTAACTAGTGGTTGTCATGTTTCCTGCCCCTTCCTCTTTTTGCAAACTTCACGCTTACTACTCGAGGGACTCTACTACTTCCAACTTTGTGTAAAAATCAATAAATAAAACTCATTTCATTTCACCTTGATCATTAGTGCAACATTCCTTATATATTACTTATATATAATATATAATTAATTAATTAATTAATTAATTAATTAATCTCTCATTATTTTAATTTAATTTAATTTTATACATACAGGTGCAACATTCCTAGTTTGGTTTGGACCCACTGTTCGTCTCACTGTATCTGATCCAGACCTCATCTGGGAAATCTTCACATCCAAGTCAGAATTTTACGAAATAAATGAAGCTCCCCCACTTGTGAAGCAGCTAGAAGGTGATGGGCTTCTTAGCCTCAAAGGAGAGAAATTGGCTCATCACAGAAGAATCATCTCTCCCACTTCCACATGAAAAACCTCAAAGTAATTAACTCCCACACCATTACATTACCAGTAACTTTGTTGACTTAATATTGCATCAGATGTGGCATGCTAAGCTTCAAACTTTTTTTATCAATATTTGTTTGATTGTTGTTTAGTGATTATCCTCTAAAGTCTGAGTGAATACTCCTTAATACTGGTTTTTAAGTTCTGTCTGATATAAATTGTGATTAAAGTGATTTTAATTCTTAATCATCATAGTACTTATTTGGTATTTATACATATGTCTAATGTTCAGGCTGCATCCAACCAATTTGAAAAGGCAATGGAGCACAAGTTTTTTTTATGAAGAAAAGGTTGGCACTTGGCAGAAAAAGAACCAGGATGCAGTTCAATTGAAGTATATGGAGAAGTTCATGAATTCTTGGCTGGTGGAGGCTACATCTTAAAACTCGGATAGATTTACCCTCTGCTGAATGACTACAGTTTTGCACTTCAAGAGATATTATTATCTAGTGTAGTTATATTATCGTATGTCTTAATTATAGTAAGCTATAGTTACTGTCTAGCGTAGGTTAGCTACTTTTTGGTATATGGACTTAAATATTAGAATTGGTTATGTGTACGTATTACTGTGAATTGTATAAAGTATATTAGTTAATTGATTATATATGGTTTTGATGTTTGGTTTATACTTACCAATATTAAATGTAAACTTTGTACACTGTATATATGAAAATGCATGGTTTTGTTGAGTTTTGCCAAGTGCAGTGGGATGGTTAAGCTATAAACAAAGGGAATAATAATAAAAAAAACATGGGGAATAGGTAGTGCTTCCTTAAAGAAATGCCGTCTAAAGATAAAAATACATAGCGTTTCCTTAAGAAAGCGTTATCTATTGTATACTTTAGACAGCGCTCTCTTGAGAGAGCGCTGTCTAAAGTATACAATAGATAGCATTTTCCTAGGGAAGTGCTGTCTATTTCTAATTTTAGACGGCGCTTTCTCAAGAAAGCGCTACCTATTCTCACTTTCAATAACGTTTTTTTAAGTGCGGTCTATTTCTTTCAGATGGTTGAAGCTAAAGAATTTGTGCAGTTCAAAACTTTTTCTTTTAAAGGCAAAAAAAAAAAAAGCTATTAAAATCCTTTTCTGTAGTAGTGAAGAGAGAGACGGTGATGGGAAGTATATATTACCATGAAGAGATCAAGCTCCGACTGACTGAGCATACCCAAGTTTTGTTTCTTCATTGCTTGCTGATGAGCCTCTGGTTGACTGGTTTTATAATTAATAAAAACCTTGGCTTTGTGCTAATTTTATATCATTTGCGCCCAAATTAGACTTGATTGTCCTTAAGTAGTATTTTGAGTCTATAAATTATTTTTAAGTTAATTTAGTTGATTTAGAGTGAATAAAGTATTTACTTTTATTTTCTATTTTCAGGTTAATAAAAAGTAATAAATCTGGAGTCTTTCGCCCCGCGAGAAGGCTGTTCGCCTCGCGAATTTATGCTCGCCTCGCGAGAAGACCAAGAGTTTTAGACCTTTCGCATAATTCGCCTCGCGAGGACTTGGATTCCAGAAACGTGTATATAAGACAGTCTTAGGCAGAACTGATGAGTCTCGGTCGATTAGCCGATTTGGCTAGTTTTCGAGCTTGTTAGTCTTTTTGTTTTTCTCTTAGTTTATTGTTTTCTTTTGTAATGGAGAACTAGTCTCCTAGATTAATCCATCGTAATTGGTTTCCATTACCACACTTGAGGTTCTGTGATTCTTCTTTCATTTGCTTTTCTCTTTTCAATGCAATCTTTGTATGTTTTCGTTTGTTATTTCGGGAATATATAGTGTGGTATTGTTTCATTTCGGTGATGTTATGTTCCTATATATAATCGCGTTTGTTATTTCGCGTGTGTTCATTCATGTTCGTTTGTTCATGAGAGCTTAACCCCGTTTGTTATTTCGGGAATAGGAACATACATTTGTAGTAGCGGTTTTCGTTTGTTAATTGTTGCTACAACCGGGAGGGGATTAGTATATGCTTAGTAGAATATGCATGAACCGATGATAGTGGGGAAACCGAGAACAGTAGGTTAATCGTCTTTAGTTTATTTGTTAATCTCTTTTCTTACTCTGTTTTTATTTTGTTTCCTTTATTTTATTTTAATCTCAAAACCCCCATTTCTAACTTTTACTAATTTTCTGTTAATAATAACAACAACTAAAGAGTCCTTGAGAGACGATACTCGAGTTGTCGCACTATACTGCATTATTTTATAATCGCTCGTTTTTTTTTTGGCGCGTGGCGACAGCGCGGTCAAAAATTGGCGCCGTTGCCGGGGACTCTTGTTTGTTGTTATTAGCAGAAAGTTACATTTAAAAAAAAAAAAACCTTTTGCATTCCTGAATTAGTTCTGTCTGCTTTGTCTGGATGTTTGATTGCCATGGATAATTACATGTATGGATATTTTCCTAATGTTTATTATGAACCACCACCTTGCATGTATTATCCTAATTTTAGTGAGCCACCACCATACTATCCTAGCCAAATGACCACCTCTGCACCTTCCGAACCTTCCCTAGAGGACCTGTGCAAAGCAGGATGACCGCACGAGATAACTGCACAAATGGAAGCAAACTTTCTTGAATTTCAACAGAAGATGGAGGCTGAATACCAGAGGGACCAAGCTGAATCTCGGAAGTTGTGGGCTCTAATTGATCAAGTTACCGCCAACTCAGCTGCAATGCTAGCTCCACAGCCCATTGAAGAACATAAAGATTCACAAGTCATTCTTGAAAATATTTCTGATGATGATTTTGATAATGTTTCTATTGATGATGAATTATGTGTCGAATCCCCTGATCCTAATGCTTGTTATTGTGATGGAACTGCTTTGTGTGTAGAATGTTTTACAGGTTTATACTTTTCAGGAAAAATAGAAAATGCAGATCGTTTTGCAGGTTTATTTTTTTCAGGAAACTTAGAAAAGGAGGATCAAGAGGACATCTGCTCCACCGTGCTTGAGGATGATGAAGAACCTTCGGGAGTAGATGATTCAATTAAAGCAAATGCATGTGTTGAGAGTAATGGGGTGGATGCACTGTGTGAAGAATTCCCAGACATTCTAACCTTTTCTGATTCATTTTCTTGTAATATATGTACTAACTCTAACCTTTGTGTGGTGTGTGCTGAAATCTCTGCATGTATAGCGGTGAAAAATTTGTTAGTGCAAAGTGGATGAAGACCTTGCGGAAGTTGCAAGAACACGGAAACACCAAGAACCCGACCATCTTTACCACCTCCCCCTGAGGAACCAGTGATGGAGTTTAAGCCCTTGGATCTTGCACCATGGCCGGTCCAAGAGGTTGAGCCCCACTTCTATTGGGGAGACTTTGTAGATAAAGAGGTCAGCTGTGACCCGAAGGGGAGTGAGAAGTCCGCCGCACTCGGCGAGGTCATCATAATTGTCAAACGCTCACCTCCAGATCAAGGCTGCGAGTTAGGGAAGCATGGAATGAGCTTCCGCCCTTTGGCTACCACGTGGGCCTTATGCTACAAGCAATGGGATCCTGGTGGAACCGCCCTTCAATGAGTTTTCTTTACCTTTCTTCTTTTTAATTTTCTTTTCCTTATTTTATTTCTGTTTTATTGTCAATAATGCTCCTGAATAATTTGAGAAGCTCAGGAGTTGTGTCTGTGTCTTGGTTATGGCAAGTTTATTGGATTTTATTAATTTTTGCATAGATGGATTGCATGGTAGTGTTGACTGTTTTCCCCCTAGGATTTGAAATTTTTTTGAAAAATGATCCCCATATGATTGAAAACTGAACTTTGAGATTTTGTTATGATGGCATGGTTTATGATAAGTTTGGGGTGATAGGAAGCACACACTAGGGATAGAATCTCTGTCAAATAATTTGCATAAATGTCAAGGTGAGGTTTTGAGCCTCCAACATGTTTTAAACTGTGCGAAAATCACTTTTTAAGTTGCACTTTCCTGAATTTGCTTGAATCTCTTTATGGTTTGCATGATTATGTGTTTGTTTCAAATGATTTAGGCATTTTCTTTGTAAATAAACTACTTAGCCTAAAATAACCATTCCTAATGCATGTTCCCTAGTTAGCCCCATTGAGCCTATTAGCCTGTTAATTCTTGATAACCTAATGTTATAAGCCCAAAAATCTGGAAAATCATGTTAACCCGATCTTAGGATTAGGAGAGCATGGAATCTTAGAATGGGTGCAAGAAACTAAGTTTGGGGTGGCTGCAAGGTGTAACATGTTGATTGGGATTGAGAAAAAAATTTTGAAAAAAATAAAAATAAAAAAAAAGAAAAGAAAAGAAAAGAAAAACAGAAAAAAAATAAAAGTGCAAAAATACCAAAAAGAAATAAAAAGGTTGTAGTCACCCAGAAGCATAAAGAAAAAAATTAAGAAAGGAACTTGAGTTAAATTCAAAGTGTAAAAATGTTTCATGCTCTCTTAGTTCCTAGGGTCTTCAGCCTAGTACCTTTGTATATCCTACCCTTAGCCAGGCCCCATTACAACCCATAAAAGACCTTTTGATGTTGCTTGCATGTTTTCTGTGGGAATCATTTTGAGATGAAAATCAAATTTATGGGAAGTGCTTCTGAAAAGTGAAATTGAGTGAATTGTTGATAACCTGACAAAAACTGAGCGATTGAGTGAAACACAAATTTCCCTTGTGAGGAAGGCAGTTGTTTGGATTTGGTGATCTCCCTCTTGTGTGTAACTTAGATCCCCTGCTTTGATTAATGATTGTTTGAATTATGAAACTCTCAATTGTTTGTAATAAATGAATGTGGGGATTGTTTTGAAAGAGGGGAACATTGGAAAATATTTTGATAAATTGCTTGAAATCTATGGAAAGTTGATTGAATTCTTAAGCTTGCTAGGTCTTGAGTCTTTTTAAGTTTTAAGTTTTAGTTTGCTTGGGGACAAGCAAAGTTTAAGTTTGGGGTATTTTGATGAGCCTCTGGTTGACTGGTTTTATAACTAATAAAAACATTGGCTTTGTGCTAATTTTATATCATTTGCGCCCAAATTAGACTTGATTGTCCTTAAGTAGTATTTTGAGTCTATAAATTATTTTTAAGTTAATTTAGTTGATTTAGAGTGAATAAAGTATTTACTTTTATTTTCTATTTTCAGGTTAATAAAAAGTAATAAATCTGGAGTCTTTCGCCCCGCGAGAAGGCTGTTCGCCTCGCGAACCAGAAGGTGACTGTTCCAGACTTTGTAAATCTTTCTGTCTCGCCCCGCGAAGAATGACTCGCCTCGCGAGTCCTTGGAAGTCAGAAAGCATCACGGTTTACCCGTGTGAAAGGTCACGTGCGTTACAGTTTGGAAGCTGAAGAGTTCGCCTCGCGAATTTATGCTCGCCTCGCGAGAAGACCAAGAGTTTTAGACCTTTCGCATAATTCGCCTCGCGAGCAGTGCTTCGCCTCGCGAGGACTTGGATTCCAGAAACGTGTATATAAGACAGTCTTAGGCAGAACTGAGGAGTCTGGTCAGAATTAGCCAGTTTTGGCTAGTTTCTAAGCTTGTTAGTCTTTTGTTTTTCTCTTAGTTTATTGTTT
Source organism: Sophora flavescens (assembly GCA_030762895.1). Taxonomy (NCBI): domain Eukaryota; kingdom Viridiplantae; phylum Streptophyta; class Magnoliopsida; order Fabales; family Fabaceae; genus Sophora; species Sophora flavescens. Next base: position 234,034,224 of record CM061064.1, on the reverse strand, counting down.
TCTTTTGTAATGGAGAACTAGTCTCCTAGATTAATCTATTGTAATTGGTTTCCATTACCACACTTGAGGTTCTGTGATTCTTCTTTCATTTGCTTTTCTCTTTTCAATGCAATGCTGTATGTTTCTGTTTGTTATTTCAGGAATATATAGTGTGGTATTGTTTCATTTCGGTGATGTTATGTTCCTATATATAATCGCGTTTGTTATTTCGCGTGTGTTCATTCATGTTCGTTTGTTCATGAGAGCTTAACCCCGTTTGTTATTTCGGGAATAGGAACATACATCTGTAGTAGCGGTTTTCGTTTGTTAATTGTTGCTACAACCGGGAGGGGATTAGTATCTCGCTTAGTAGAATATGCATGAACCGATGATAGTGGGGAAACCGAGAACGATGAGGTTAATCGTCTTTAGTTTATTTGTTAATCTCTTTTCTTACTCTGTTTTTATTTTGTTTCCTTTATTTTATTTTAATCTCAAAACCCCCATTTCTAACTTTTACTAATTTTCTGTTAATAATAACAACAACTAAAGAGTCCTTGAGAGACGATACTCGAGTTGTCGCACTATACTGCATTATTTTATAATCGCTCGTTCTTTTTGGCGCGTGGCGACAGCGCGGTTACTTGCATATGCATAATCTTCTGCTCTCTGTCCAAGTTGGAAACATCACCAACCTGAACAGAAGAAAAGGTAGCAATTAAGTCATGCATGAACCGAGTACCAATTAATACATAAGTGGATGAGTTCTTCGCAGATGAGTACCAATTATATAGTGCACCATGCCAGTTAATCAACAGTTTTTCAACTACAGATGGTTGAAGCTAAAGAATTTGTGCAGTTCAAAACTTTTTCTTTTAATTAATGCGAATGGTGATTGTTCCTCTCTCATTCTTTAATTGGAACAACTTCGGTCAAAATGTTGAATTGAATACTTACACACACGGTTGTAAGTTGTAACATTTAAAACCAATGCCAATGTTTTGGGCTTAAGCATAAGAATCCTGCTGGCTGCCTTTGCTTCTTGATATTTAAAATTTATAATTATGGTTGAAAAATATGAGCATTATCTTTATAAGGACAAAAAAAAAGGAAGAAGAGAAATGCTAAATATTATGAAACTTCAACTTGAACATATTGTCTACATAATACAGCTAAAGGAAGTGGAGAGGGAGAGATACCTTCAAACACTCCAAGTGGGCTTCAACTAGCACTTGATAGAGAGGATGCCCAGAGATTCTTCTCTTCAGGATCTCATAATTTTCATCTTCATCTTCCTGTTCCTGTTCTTCTTCGAGTTCTAACTCTTTTTCTCCTTTACTCTTGCTCTCAGTTTCCATATCTATTTTTAGAAGACGAAATAAATCTTTTCCATACCAGATATATAAGTGCTCAATTATACTCTTCTCACTCATCTGGACGAGATAGTTAAGGCCACAAAGATTGAGATGCTCCCACTTTTGGAAGTAAACAAACGAATGACCCTTGTATGCATACAGCATACGTGTTAAGAGAGCAACAATTTATGTACGGTTTTCCTCACTTTCACTGTCGTTTTTCACTCATGAAATGAAAGCAACACTTCATATGTTTCTCGGGCAATGGGGAGCCTTCCTTTAGGAGGAATTTCTGCTTTGTTAGTATCCTGCTCCTCATCTTGTCAGTTTTTCCTCTTTTTCTTTTCCAGTATTGAACTAAATCCAAATCATTCGGGATGTGTTTGGATGCCACATTTGGAGAGAGTAAAGTATAAATCAAAGGATTTTTCGTAGGTATTTGGTTTAAGGTAAATTGAAATTTTTTATACCACTCGAAGAGGTGTTATTTTGAAACTCTCTCTCCAAACTCGTGCCACCACCACCACCCGGACCACCCATGACGGCCCACAGACCACCCGACCCGCCCCCAGACCACAAGGGCCCGATCCCGGGACCACCGGACCCTGCCCGGACCACCTGGGCCAGGCCCCCTGACCCCCACTCAGGCCCAGCTCGGCCCCAGGTCCACCGACATCGGCCCCCGAACCACCTGACCAGCGCCCAGACCCCTAACCACCGACACCGGCCCTTGAACCATCGGATCCGGCCGCTGGTCACTTATAGTATACTCTATCCAAACAAAGAATTTTAACAATGATTAAATTTAAATATTCTATCCAAATAAAAAAATTAAAAATCAAGAGAATTTAATTCCAGAATCTGAAATTCCGTCGACTCTTCTATTCCCTCGTCCAAATGCATTTCTCTCTCCCTCAACCTAAACAGCCAAAACCGAAACTATTCACTTTGGTTGGTTGCTTCTTTATTATTCTACCAGTTTCCTTGTTCATTTCTGTTTCTTTACTGTTTTGTGGCCCTATGGAAGAGGACGAATGTTGGTATGAAAATTAAAAACGACAATTTTCGGGGTCATGCATGTATAAAGTTTGGAAGGGTGAGTGATCACGGGCACAAAATAATCAGAAGAAGATTCATTCATTGCAAGTTTTAATAAGGCATGTGCATAATTTCAAAATCCTTTAATCTAATTTATTTTAAGGAGAATTATTTTTTGTTGATTCATCAAGTAAACAACTATTTATTCCTATTTCATATACGGAGTTAAATAAAATTTCGGTGATTCAATCAATAAATAATAGAAATTCCGTTATTGGAAAATCTACTCCTGTAATTTGATAAAGAATTATAGCAAATTATGGAATATTTTCTATCGAGATCTATATAAAATACAAGATACTTGCTATACATGTGAAGGATAAACTTCTAGTCATCAAAGACTAATAAATATGCTTAAGTGGAACAGACTTAATTAGATTACTTTTTTTAAAGGTAAACATACTTATACTTAACATTATTCATCGTAACATTACACAAAAGCATAGCTATTTGTGCATCAAATATAATGATATACTAAGAATTATATCAACAACCGCTCGACAACATTAGCATATTGTAGTAGCTCGGATATGTCATAAGGAGGAGGATCAGATGGTGACTCTCCTAAAATACAATTTTCAACGTCTGCCATGACAGCACTGGCACTCGTGTTAACACCTTCATAATCTCTCGACTTCAACATCTTTTGTGTGCTCAATGTCACTAAGGGCACCTTCATCATAATCAAAATGTAACAAACAGTCTTCGATCATAATGACATTTTGCGTTAGAATCATTACCACTTTGTGCAATCAACGACTTGATTAGGCTTATTGTGTTGGTTAAATTGCTACGAGCTACTTCAATTGTGTATTGGGCCAAAATAATAAGATCTACACCCACTGCTCCACCAGGCTTTGAGTTTAGATTACATTTGGCACACAAACGTAACATAGTAGAATAAAATATGGATTGAAGTAGTATATATAGTTAGTACAAAAAGTTCAGAAATGTTTACGTATGCTCGACACCGTCGTTTGAATGGTTTTAAAGATACCGGACCCGGTAAATGTTAGCGGGGTCCAGTCAAAATTCGTTATATGGTGTCCGGCACATTTTTTGTGTTCAAATAACAACTCTGTAAAAAAAAATGTTACACTGGTTTATTAGTAATTATAATATTGATTTATTAAGATATTATTATATTATTAGATGTCGTCCTTTCCGCTCACATTAATATATAAAAATTAAACTCATAAAATATATTCCGTTGTATTTTTTCTTTTTCTGGTTTGATATCGGAAGGTGGTGTATGAGAGTGATTCCATGGATGTGATATCTGTGCTACAGAACATCAACCCCTCCGAGTTTCTCTTCCACAGATTCACCGGTACCTCTTATGCTCCTCCATGACACTTCTCAGAGATTGCACTAGTGAAAAATATACATTAGACGGTAAAGGTTTACGTCAGTTAACCAAAAACTAGACGTTAAAAAGGGGGCGGTGGCAGTTTTGTAAATATCAGATTTCATTAATTCACTGTTAACGTCAGTTGTTTTAAGGACTGACGTTAAAAGTGAGGCGGTGACAGTTTTGTAAATATTAAATCACTATTTGCGTCAGTTGTTTAATGAACTGACGTTAAAAGTGTTTTATTAACATTTTTAACGTCGGTTGTTTATAAAACTGACGTTAGAAGTGTGATTTTTACTTCAGTTAAATACATAACTGACGTAAATAATCAACTCATTCCTATCTTTCTTTCATTGTCATCTCCCTGTTGTCACTCTTAACTCAGATCATCACTCCATATATAGTGCAGTTTATTTCTAATCTTTTTTGTAAAAAAGCTTATTTTTAATCTTAATTAATTAGCTTGAATTAGTAAACAAATTCTTGTGCAAATTAAAATAAATAAACACTTAACATAAAACAAGTTATATATGTATAATCAAATCGTATATCATGGAAGCGATTCATAAGTTACAATTACATGATTAAAAGATAAAAAATTTCCGCAAGATAGCACTAAAATATAAAAAAGTTTCTGCTTCAACATCATTTTCTTCTCAGTCCTGTCCTCAGAAACTCCGATATTGAATGCATCTCCTCCCTTACTTGAAGTCCTTGATGCTCCATCTGAAACCACAGTCAATTTGGAGCCAAAGCAGAGTGAAGGGTGCACTCGATCTGTTTCAAGAATATTCTTGGAACAGACCACTTGGTTCCAAAGTCGAGGTTTTGGAGCTGTAGCTGCTGATTCTCCAGAAGGATGATGGTGTGTGCAATTCACATAATGCGATTTACACACCCTTATCACCCATGTAATGTGATTTACTCAAACTCAGAAGTTGTTTGACCATTAAGACAGAGACCTTTAAGTCTAGGTATAGGAAGAAAGACTAGTGATGAAGTTAATCTCCATGGCAGAGCCATATTGTGAAGCAGAAAAATTAAAGGAAGGAAGGAAGCTATTTATAGGAGTAGGGGATGAAGTTACTAGGCGTCGTAAGTTGCTAAAAAATTAAATTGATCATTAAGAGCATTAGGTTCCAAGGCGCATTGGGAGTTGGCAATCATATATTATAAACGTGCAGAAAAGAAAATGCCCGAAGGAATAAGAAGAAATAGACCTTTAAGTCTAGCTAGGTATAAACTTAGTGCTCATAAAGAGGATTATAGGTTACAATGTGCATGGGTAAGTAGCACAACAGTAATGGGTAATTTAGTATCAGAGTAGTCAAAGGAATGAATGCTTTAATTTTGTAGAAACTTATACACTTTTAACGTCAGTTGTTGAATAAAACTAACGTTAAAAGTGTTTTTAAAATAAAAAATATTTATTTTTAACGTCAGTTGTTTATACAATTGACGTTAAAAGTGTGATTTTTACTTTAGTTAAATAAATAGCTGACGTAAATAATCCTATGCCCCTATATGCCCTGTTGTCACTCTTAACACAGGTCTCAGAGCCATTTTGTGAAGGAATAGAAATATAGAGGAAAAGAAGAGGCGAGATTGTGATCGATCTGAGAATAATGGTACTTTATATAGAGAATGATTTTTACACAACACTTTTAACGTCAGTTGAATTCAACAACTGAGGTTAAAAGTATTTTTTAAAAAAATATTAATATTTAACATCAGTTGTTTAATAAAACTGACGTTAAATGTTGTTTTATTTTTTGCTTTTTGATTATAACGTTTACACCCGCGCGCCTTCTGAACTTCGCTCTGTACGTACGTCTCTTTTCTATTTTCATCACGCTCAACCCTAGATCACTCTCAACCCTCACTCTCGCTCTCACCCAGCACAGAACCCTAATCGCGAGCTCATCTCCACCACAACCACCGCGAGGGCTTCTTCGCCACCACCGTGAGGTACACTATTAACTCTAACCCTGTCTTTCCATTCATTCTTTGCAATAACTTGACATCTCTCTTTCCCCTTCCCGCGCACTCCTTGTCCCTCTTCTCTCAGTAACCACATCGAACGTTGGCCACCACTCGAGCGATTCCTCCCAACCACCACGCGAGCACCTATTTCTGGTGAGTATTTAGGGCACATTTTTGTATTTTTGGTTTTGAGTGTATGTTGAAACTGTAGTCTCAGTAGTTGAAACTTGAAACCGTGAGTTTGAGTTGTTTGGAATGTACGTCTCTATTTTTGGTTTTGAGTGCATGTTGCTCTGCTGGTTGATCTGTCACGGCCGTGATGCTCATCACGACTAGGCCGTGATCAGTTCTGCCTGTGATGGCATGGTCTGGTTCAGTTGGCACGTTACGGCCGTGATGGACATCACTGCCAAGCTGTGACCAGAGCTTGGCAATCTTCAAAAACTATAGTTTTCAATCTCCCGTATTGTCCTTATATTGGATATATGTTTTGTATATCTACAGGACCTATCTAGTTATGGATCGTAGTTGGATGGTTTGTAAGCGTACTAGTGCTGAGTATTTGAAGGGGGTGGGAGAATTTATAGAATTTGCTCAAAGGAATGTTCCTAATAGTAATGGAATGTTCTGTTGTCCTTGTGTCAAGTGTTTGAATACGAGGAAATGTACGGTGAAGGATATACGTACTCATTTGATTTGTGAAGGGATTTGCTTGAGTTATACAAGATGGATATGGCATGGTGGTGTGTTGTTGAGTAGTACGGCGAGTGTCTCCCAACGTGAGGACGTTGACGTAGATATGGAGGATGATCGAGTAGAGGACATGATCCGTGATATTGGACAAGAATCTTTTCATCGAGCTCATGTGTATGATAGGTTGTGCGGTGATGCGGATAAGCCTTTATATCCAGGGTGTACTACTCATACACGGTTGTCGGCGGTGCTAAAATTGGCTTGTGTGAAGGCGAGAAATGGTTGGACTGATAAAAGCTTCACGGAATTGCTTGAAGTGTTGAAAGACTTGCTTCCGGAGGATAACACATTGCCTGACCGTAACTATGAGGCCAAGAAGGTATTGTGTCCTATGGGTATGGAGTATAAGAAGATACACGCATGCCACAATGATTGCATATTGTACACCGGTGTTCATGAAGACAATCACAATTGCCCCAAATGTGGGTTATCACGATACAAAGTGAAGGGTGGTGATGATGATGATGATCTTGATGATGTGAGAAAAAAGGGTCCTCCTGCGAAGGTGTTGTGGTATCTTCCAATAATTCCTAGGTTCAAGCGATTGTTTGCCAATGCGAAAGATGCGAAGAATCTTAGATGGCATAATGATGAGAGGAAACGTGATGGAAAGGTTCGTCATCCTGCTGATTCTATTCAATGGAAGAATATCGATACTATGTTTCCGGATTTCGCCGATGAGCCAAGAAACCTAAGGCTTGGACTTGCTACGGATGGAATGAATCCTTATGGTAACATGAGTAGTATTCATAGTTCATGGCCTGTTCTGTTGGTAATTTACAACATGCCCCCTTGGTTGTGCATGAAGCGCAAATACATGATGTTGTCTATGATGATTTCGGGCCCAAAGCAACCGGGAAATGACTTAGATGTTTATCTAGGTCCCTTGATTGAAGACTTGAAAACGCTGTGGGTGGAAGGTGTTGATGTAGTTGATGGGTATTCTCATGAGACTTTCAAGCTTCGTGCCATGTTATTTTGCACCATCAACGACTTTCCAGCATACGGTAACTTGTCCGGGTACAGTGTCAAGGGGCATAAAGCATGCCCTATATGTGAAGAAGGCACATGCTACACTCAGTTGCATCATGGAAAGAAGACGGTTTACCCTGGGCATCGGAGATTTCTTAGACGTGATCACCCATATCGTAAGATGAAAAAAGCTTTTAATGGATGCCAAGACACCGAAGAAGCGCCGGCGGCCTTAATTGGAGAGCATGTTTATCAGAGGGTAAAGGACATCGATGTTATGTTCGGCAAGTCCAAAAAGAAAGGTAAAGCTGCTGAGAAAAACATATGGAAGAAGAGGTCGATATTCTTTGATCTTCCATACTGGCGCAAGCTTGATGTCAGACACTGCATTGATGTGATGCATGTGGAGAAAAATGTGTGTGATAGTGTGATCGGGACGCTTCTCAACATTCAGGGCAAGACAAAGGATGGTGTGAATGCTCGTCTCGACCTCGTTGCTATGGGTATACGAGAGCAGTTAGCTCCAGTTGTTGAGGATGGTAAGCGGACTTATTTGCCGCCAGCATGTCATACTTTGTCAAAAAAAGAGAGACAAAGTTTCCGCGGGTGTCTTCAGGGCATCAAAGTTCCACATGGTTACTCTTCAAATATGAAGAGGCTTGTCTCTAGTGATATTAAATTGGTTGGCTTGAAGTCTCATGATTGTCACATCTTGATGCAACAACTTCTGCCCGTTGCTATTCGTGGTATTGCTACAAAAAATGTGAGACATGCCATTACTCGGTTGTGCTCATTCTTCAATTCTATATGTAGCAAAGTCGTTGACCCCCATATGTTGGATGACTTGGAAGTTGAGGCTGCTACAATCTTGTGCCAATTGGAGATGTATTTTCCTTCTTCCTTTTTCGACATAATGGTTCACTTAATTGTTCATTTGGTGAGGGAGATTAGATTATGTGGGCCGGTTTTTCTAAGATGGATGTACCCAGTTGAGCGCTACATGAAGATCTTGAAAGGGTACGTGAAGAATCCTCATCGTCCGGAAGCATCTATTGTTCAAAGGTATGTTGCGAGAAGAAGCTATTGAGTTTTGTTCGGACTACCTTCATAACACGGATCCTATAGGGGTTCCTAAGCCTCGGCATGATGAGATCAGATGTCAAGGTAAGGGTACACATGGCTTAAGAATTAATAGGAAGGATCGGGAGGAAGTGCTTCAAGCACATTTGTATGTATTGAACAACATCGAATGTGTTCAGCCTTTCTTTTTGAACATAAAAGAAAAGTCAATCAAGAAAACCCTCGAATGAGCGAAAGGTGGTTGTTGAACAAGCATAACAAGACTTTCTTACCATGGTTCAAGGAAGAAATGCTTAAGGATGGTAGTATCGCTTCGATGACGTAAAATGGCTAGCACGTGGGCCTAACTTCAACGTCATATGTTGGAGCGGATACGACATAAATAACTTTTCCTTTTATACAAAGGAACAAGATAACAAGAGTACCATGCAAAATAGTGGGGTTATGATCGTGGCTGAAGCAATGCACTTCTCTAGTGCAAAGGACACAAAACCCGTTACAGCACCGAGACCTTACTTTGGATATATTGAAGATATTTGGGTGCTCGATTACACTAAGCTTACGGTGTCGGTATTTAAATGTAAGTGGGTTGATAGTAACGGTGGTGTACAAACCGACGAATTGGGGTTCACATTGGTAGACCTCAACAAGTTAGGTCATATAAATGAGCCTTTCATAATGGCTTCCCAAGCAAAACAAGTGTTCTACATCACTGATCCTTCTAACAAAAGGTTGTACGTGGTTCTCCAAGGAAAAATCATATATAATGGTAGTGATGAAAATGAAGATTCAAATCTTGATATTCCTGAGACTCCTTCTTTTTCAACAAACATGCCTACTATAATCGAGGAGACACAGGTGGACGATGTACATGCCACTCGTGATGATCATCACGAAGGGATATTGATATAGGTAGTTTAAACTTAGTATACATTTATTTTTATTTATATTTATGTATTTATTTTGAGTTATAACCTATGTTAATAAATATATATTGTTTCTGAATACATATATATGGATCATTATTCCATTTTTCCTTTGCAATTGATCTGTAATGTGTGTGATATTCTGTGTTACTGGGATATTTACTGAATGCAGGGATGGCTGAGGGGAGTGATATTTTAAAACTGAATTTTAAAAAAAAATACTATTAACGTCAGTTTTATCATACAACTGACGTTAATAGTATTTTATAAAATATACAGTACACTATTAACGTCAGTTATTTATTACGACTGACGTTAAAATTAAGACCTTTAACGTCAATTCTTGATAACAATTGACGTTAGTTTTAACAAAATTAAAGTCAGTTTTTTTAAAGAACTGACGTTAATTTTGACAAAATTAACGTCAGTTGTGTTAAAGAACCGATGTTAATAGTGTTATATTTAACGTCAGTTCTCAACTGACGTTAAAAGTTTAACTTTTAACGTCAGCTGTATTTACGTCAATCAGTATTCTGACGTAAAAAATAAATTTTAACTGACATAAAAAACACCTATTGCACTAGTGTTGGAGTGTCAAGATCGTCCATGGTTACAGAGAAGCTAACTTCTGTGCTAATTTTCTTGCAAAATATGGAGCTTCAACTATTGTTTCTTTTCTCACTGCAAAAAAAAAGAGGAATTTCCGACGGACAAAACCCGTCAAAAATGAAGTAAAGTCGTTGGAAAACGGCATTACCGACGGAATTTCCGTTGGACCCAGTTTCGTCGGTAATAGGCGTGTAGGAAAGTCTTTCCGACGGATATGGGTCGTCCTTCGGAAATTTCCGACGGCTTTGTCCGTCAGAAACTCTAACATCCCTGTTTTTACATATATGTTTAATTGCTCTATTAAGAGTGATTAATTTTTTTCTAAATACTTATTTTTGTTTATTTTTATGTTATTTGGCTTGAGTAATTTTATTTACTCATTTTAAAATATTTTAGTGAGTGTGTTAAACTGTGTTGTTACAGGGTGTACACGCTTGCTAGACAATAGCATTACGCTATTATTCTTTATTTATAAAAATACAATCTAAAATTATTTTGGTGAAAGAAAAATTATTTTTATAATCCCTAAAATAAATTTTTAGAATTAGAAAAATAAAAGGAGCATTTTTGAAAGCTTTTCTTTTACTTGGCTGTGCACATAGCCACGTTTCTCTCTCTCACCCACTCCTTTTCTTTTTTTATTCTTTCTAATGCTTTCTTCTTCATCAGCTTAACAGATTTTATCTTCCTCCTCTCTTTACTTCATCTCCTTCTTCTCTCTAAGTTCAATGTTCCTTCTTCTCCCTAGCTAGAACAGTCTGCCACCGCCGCCTGGAAGCTTGGAGCCACCGTCGACGCCAACATGAGGGACCACATCGCGCTGCCTGAACACATCATCTCCGCCGCCCGAGAGTTCCCCACCGTGGTAAGTCCAGTTCGCCGCCGCCTCCATGGTGGTTTTCAACCATTTTCGTTCAATTTCACCTCCCCTCTTCTTGTCTTAAGTTTATTCTTACTATGGATTGTGGTTTGTCACCTGAAACAGAGTTCCACCGTCGTCCTTCATTGCACCGCCATTGCCGCTGCCGTGTCGGACCTTCAACAGTCACCACTTCCTCTCCTCTTCACCTTGGGTAAGTGTTTTACCCAATCTCTTCTAATTGTAAAAGCCCCAAATCAATTTTCAAACCCTAACCCTAGCTTTATGAGTTCAGTTCCCAAATGTAAAATTAAATTGTCTTTTACGCAATTGGGACTGTGAACTAGTGTTCCCCTAAATTAATTTTATCAATCATTGATTAAAATCGATTTTCCCTCAATTTTCATCTTGAGCCTAAACCCCCAAATCTGTTTTGATTTAAATCAAGGAGTTTTTTGAGAAATTAAGTATGTTAGTGAGCTATATTTATAGTGTTAATGTTGAGTAATTAATTAGGTAATTTTTATGGTTGTTTCTATGCTTGGATCGTATCCCTGGGATGTTTTGCATGTTCGTGCTTGCTCCGGGGAAGCAGGAATTGCTCTATGGGAACTCTGACTGGAACTGACTGCATGGATGTGAAGTTTCAGAAAACCTTCGAACGTCACTTTAAGGTGGGGGAAGATAATACATTAGGTGTAGTTTGGGTTTAATTATAAATGCAGGTTTATTATATTTGCTTAGGAAATTGCATGGGGGTTATTGATATAAACTGCTTAATTATAATTGCATGAATTATCTGTATAGATTGTGTAATTAGTATATTATATGATGCTATGTGTGGACCATTTTAAATGATAATATCTTGATGCTATATCTTGAACTGTGAGTATTTGGCTAAGGTTCGAATTCGAGAACCTTACCTATTCTTGAATTTCTGGACGTTGAGTGTCAATTTGACCTCATTGTAGTTCGGCTTTAGGTATAGCCTATCGGTTATAATCGTCAAGTCGCTTAGGGACTTTTTGTGATGAGCAATTGATGTTCGAACTTGTATTGTGAAAGACATTGGATTTTGTCCCAGAGATATCCAAATAATATGTCTTATGATAGACTTTGGATTTAGGCCCAGAGATATCCAAATAACATGTCTGGTATTGTGAAAGACATTGGAATTTGGTCCAGAGATATTGATGCTTGACTTTTAGAATATAAATAAATAAAGGCAAGTGCACCTCGTCGCAATCAAGTAATACGGTGGTGAGACCGGTTATCGTATCCACAGGGATTGGTTGTCAATTACCAATTCACAAATTCAACAACTATTTAGACTTAACTAAAGTGTGAGGGATTAAAATAGAAAATAAAGAAAGCAAAACAGTATTTTTGGTCTTTTGGGAATTATATCGAACACTTGGAAGGATAACAGAGATGTGGCTAAGATTGTTAGGGTTAGACTACACTAATCCTCCCTTAATTGCAATGAAATGGTTATCAACACAAGTCCTAATTCAATTATGCCAATCAAGCCTTTTCTAAAGTACTCAAGCCTAATGTCTTAGGTGCATTGAGCCTAAAACCCCAAATTAAACCCTAATGTCTTAGGTGGATTAATCTGAGACTTTGCATTAAGTCAAGACTTATAAGATTGCAAGCATTCAACACCTATGTCTAGATTCTTGAACTACTTGGCATATGATTCATGAGCATGCCTTAATACCAACCTTCCAGTCATCTATCAAAGCAACATATCATTCCTATGGGTAGCTAATCCAAGGAAAGCATTAAACACAGAATCACATACTCATAAAGAAATAGAGACTTGTATTGAAATCAAATCAATTAACAATAAAGTTCAGAAAAGCTACATCTAAACCCAACAATGGGGGAATTAGCTATACATGAATAAGTCTACAAAAGGAAAAGAGAGAAGAGAGAAAGAAAACTTCATGACGAATTCTTCAATCTCCTTCCAATCCAAGAGCAGAGAGATGTCATCTTTTAGGTCCCAGCCTTTCCCCCAGCCATCAGCCCTCTCTAGGGTTCCAAGCCTCTGCCAAAAAGTCCCCTTTTTTAGGTTAGAAGTCAGTCCCTTTTTTATAGAACAGTATCGCGTCACGGCCGTGATGGCCATCACGGCCAGGCCGTGATGGTTTCTGACTTAGGCGAATTTGCACAAAATGGTCACTCGCGAGGCGAGCCCTTTGTTCGCGACGCGAATCCTAGGTCACGGCCGTGATTCATATCACGGGCAGGCCGTGACAGTCTCTGACTTTTGCCTTCTGCTCTGCTTGATCACGGCCGTGATGGTCATCACGGACAGGCCGTGATGGGCTCTGTTTGGCTCATAATCTTCACTTTTCAAGCTCTTTTTCATCCAAGCTCCACCAAGACTGATTTCTGGGCATTTTTCCATTAAATCCTGCAAAACAACACACAGAAACCACCTCATCCGTTCCAAAGGAAAAACTATACAAAATCAACACTAAATTGGCCTAACTATATGCAAATGCATGCAGAAATGTACATGAAAAATGAGGTGAAATCACACTCATCAAATTACCCCAAGCTTAAGACTTTGCTTGTCCTCAAGCAAAAACTAAGGCCAGAAGAGATAAACAGTCAAAGCATGGATAGTGAACTAAGAACCCGAGTAAAATGATCCAAGTAACAGGCATTCAATTATTTCAGCAAGAGACAATTAATTCAAGTCCAATTAGGGGCTTAAGTTTCCTAGACTCACATTCTCACTGATTCGGGCACTCTTGCTCACTTGAAGCTCACCCCAAGCTTGTTTATTTGCTTGGCTCTCTTTCTTGCCTCACTCACTCAAGTGTTCAAGTATATATAACAATTCGCTCCATTTTCCTCAAGGAATGATTCCTACCATATGCTTGACTATCAACCAAATCTCCACTTTATTTATGAAAACACCTAAGAATCAAGAGGTCTTTATTTGGTTGTAACGTGGCCATGGGATTAATCTTTAGGTGGGGATAACAAGAAAGGGATATTTCAAAAGGCTAAACCAAGTATCAAACATTTCAACACAAGACACCTTCTAAAATACCTTCTTGGGTTTTCAATACATTTTTCCACCTTTCTTTTCTTTCTTTTTCTTTTTATTTCTCTTTTTTTTTTTTCATCCCCTTCTCTATTTATTTTTCTTTTTTTTTTATTTATTTGGAGAATGAGAGATTTTTTTTTTTTAACTCAAGAGAATTATTTTTTTTTTTTCTGATTCTTTCATCCCAAACTTTCAACTACCTTTTTACCCTTTTGTAATACTTTAGAAGGTCCCTTGTCAAACATATTTATCAAAACATTTCAGGGTACCAAGAAAAGCATGTTTTTCTTTCAGGCTCAAAATTGGGCAACTAAGGGTAGCATTTACACATTCAAAGCTCAGAAGGCCCGAAAAATACCTATTGCCTCAATCATTTTCAAAAATGTTTTCAAAAATTTTCAAGCTTCAAAATGGTTTCAAGTCAAGTTCTAGAGAATAACAAACCAAGAGGAATAACACTCTACACAAAGAATGGGGGCAAATTTAGTGAGTACCCCCTAATGGCTCAAAAGCTCACATTTATCAGTTCAAGAACCAGTGAGAAACACAAGTCTAAGGAAACATATGCTAATCATCAACTATCCAAGATCATCTCAAGCATATTTAATGAAGCCATATCACAAGAATGAAATAAATTGGGTTCAAAAATCCACTATCACAATTTAATTGGCACTTAGTTCTCACAATCATAAGCTCAATCTAAGCAGGGGTAACCGAATCATGCGATCATGCAAACTTAAGCCTATATGAATGCAATATTTACAATGCAAGCAAAAAGATTACCCCTACCCCAAGCTTAAAGATTTACATTGTCCCCAATGTAAACAATCAAGTTGGAGAGGGGAGAAGAAAAAATAAAAAATAAAATAAAGCAGAAAATTGGAACGGCTTACCGAGGCGGTAACGGGTGTTGGCTCACATGCTTTTTGGCTTTGTTTCTCCCTGCTCTTTTTGCTTCTCCTTCCTTCTTTATTACCCTGCAAACACTTGACAATTGACAATTTATTATTTTCCTCTTGAGCTTCTCAAATTATTCAAGAGGTTGAAAATCAAAAACAAAAACTAACTAAAGAGAATGGTTAAGAAAAGTTGGGTTGCCTCCCAATAAGCGCTTCTTTAACGTCACTAGCTTGACTTATTAAGAAGCATCCACCTGGATCCCATAACCTGTGGTATATGGACCAAGGGATGCTAACCATGTGAGATCCTTCACCTGGATCCCACAGTTTGCAGCAAAAGTATGGGAGTGAGTGCTTGAGAATCATGGTGACCTCACCAAATGTGGCGAATTCCTCACTCCCTCTTGGGTCAAAGATGACCCCTTTATCAATAAAATCTTCCCAATAAAAATGGGGTTCAACCTCAGGCAGAGGCATGAACTCCATTGTTGACTGCTTTAAAATGTGAGGTGGCAAACAATTCGAGAGGATCATTGGTGCTGTTCTGGCTTCTGTACAATCTTCACTCTCAGCATTGCCAAATCCATCACCTTCCAAATATGCAGAAATCTCCGCACAAACCACACAAGTGTTTCTCCCATCACATTCCACCCATGCATAGGAACCAATAGCACCATCTAATTCCAAAAGTTTTTCATCATCTCCAAGCATGGTGAAATAGATGTCCTCCAATTGCCTCTTCCTTTCAGGCTCCTTAGTCAAGGGTTCAATGGGGAATGGTGCAACTATGTTCTCCAAAACAGGGTCTTCACTTCTTGACTCGGTTTCTCCCACTTCTTCTTCTTCCTCCTCATCCATTTTGGCATCATCTTCATCATCATCCATCAAGTTCCCATTTGGCATTTCGGATAGAAGGTTAGAGAGTTCCTCAATACGTACCCCGAGACTTCGAATGGTATCTTCTTGATTCTTTAATTCTTCCATTGTTGTTGCCATGAAGTTCTCCAAAACAGCCTCTAAGTGAGGTTGACTATCCGGGATAGGTTGCTCAACCTCTACTGGGAATGCGGATTTGAAGTTCTCCCAAGCAACTTCCAATGGGGATGGCTCATCATACCAAGGTGTGGAAGATTCCCAATGTTCCCCTTCACCCATCAAAGTATTGTTTGGAGGGTTCCCCCACCATGGAGTAGAAGTGTTGGAAAATTGATTTCCCCATTCAGCATAACCTACCACTGGTGGAGGAGAGACAGTTGCCCTTGACAGCTCATTACTTACTTGTTGGATGTTTACGGCTAATTGTAGCATATCTACCCGCAGCTGCAGCTCAGATATCTCCATTTCTGCATCAGATGGTTGATACCAATTGTAGTCCATGATCCTGTCTAATCAATTTTTCACCTCACAGACAATTAAGCCCAAGATCAAAGAAACACAAAAACAAATATATACAAAACTAACAAAAGAAAAATATCAATTATATACAGAAAAAAAAAATTAAAAAAAAATGTCTAAACTAGTTGTCTCATTTGTTACTAATGATATTGACAAAACCAATCCCCGGCAACGGCGCCAAAAACTTGATGCTTGATTTTTAGAATATAAATAAATAAAGGCAAGTGCACCTCGTCACAATCAAGTAATACGGTGGTGAGACCGGTTATCGTATCCACAGGGATTGGTTGTCAATTACCAATTCACAAATTCAACAACTATTTAGACTTAACTAAAGTGTGAGGGATTAAAATAGAAAATAAAGAAAGCAAAACAATATTTTTGGTCTTTTGGGAATTATATCGAACACTTGGAAGGATAACAGAGATGTGGCTAAGATTGTTAGGGTTAGACTACACTAATCCTCCCTTAATTGCAATGAAATGGTTATCAACACAAGTCCTAATTCAATTATGCCAATCAAGCCTTTTCTAAAATACTCAAGCCTAATGTCTTAGGTGCATTGAGCCTAAAACCCCAAATTAAACCCTAATGTCTTAGGTGGATTAATCTGAGACTTTGCATTAAGGCAAGACTTATAAGATTGCAAGCATTCAACACCTATGTCTAGATTCTTGAACTACTTGGCATATGATTCATGAGCATGCCTTAATACCAACCTTCCAGTCATCTATCAAAGCAACATATCATTCCTATGGGTAGCTAATCCAAGGAAAGCATTAAACACAGAATCACATACTCATAAAGAAATAGAGACTTGTATTGAAATCAAATCAATTAACAATAAAGTTCAGAAAAGCTACATCTAAACCCAACAATGGGGGAATTAGCTATACATGAATAAGTCTACAAAAGGAAAAGAGAGAAGAGAGAAAGAAAACTTCATGACGAATTCTTCAATCTCCTTCCAATCCAAGAGCAGAGAGATGTCATCTTTTAGGTCCCAGCCTTTCCCCCAGCCATCAGCCCTCTCTAGGGTTCCAAGCCTCTGCCAAAAAGTCCCCTTTTTTAGGTTAGAAGTCAGTCCCTTTTTTATAGATCAGTATCGCGTCACGGCCGTGATGGCCATCACGGCCAGGCCGTGATGGTTTCTGACTTAGGCGAATTTGCACAAAATGGTCACTCGCGAGGCGAGCCCTTTGTTCGCGATGCGAATCCTAGGTCACGGCCGTGATTCATATCACGGGCAGGCCGTGACAGTCTCTGACTTTTGCCTTCTGCTCTGCTTGATCACGGCCGTGATGGTCATCACGGACAGGCCGTGATGGGCTCGGTTTGGCTCATAATCTTCACTTTTCAAGCTCTTTTTCATCCAAGCTCCACCAAGGCTGATTTCTGGGCATTTTTCCATTAAATCCTGCAAAACAACACACAGAAACCACCTCATCCGTTCCAAAGGAAAAACTATACAAAATCAACACTAAATTGGCCTAACTATATGCAAATGCATGCAGAAATGTACATGAAAAATGAGGTGAAATCACACTCATCAGATATCCAAATAATATGTCTTATGATAGACATTGGATTTAGACCCAGAGATATCCATATAATATGTCTTGTATTGGGGAAGACATTGGATTTAGGCCCAGAGATATCCAAATAATATGTCTTGTATGGTAAGAGCCAAAGATATCCAAATAATATGTCTTATGATAGACTTTGGATTTATGCTCAGATATATCCAAATAATATGTCTTATGATAGACATTGGATTTGTACCCGGTTATATCCAAATAATATATCTTTTGATAGACATTGGATTTATGTCCAGAGATATCCAAAATAATACGTCTTATAATAGACATTGGATTTTGACTGAGATATTGATATAGTTAGACTCGATCCACGAAGAGTTACTTGACTTGATCACTAATTAGCGATGGAATATTTGTCACCAATAGTTTGCTTTAAGCTTGGAGCAATGTTAGATGCAGTCCTATCATATATTTGAGTCTCAGTCTTTTCAGAATATGTATATTTACTTTGTAAATATATATATATATATATATATATATATATATATATATATATATATATATCCACTTGAATGATTGATTGTTTACTTGCATGCCCATATCTACATTGCTAGTCTATTGTAGAATCTTACCTCCATTGTTTGTATTTCTTTTCTTCTTCGTTCCTTGTTGGGAACAATTAGTTTGATTCGAAGAGCGTAAAAGAGACGAGGAAGGGTTGAGTGATGCTAAGAAGGCGACATAAGAGAATCAAGAAGCTGTCAGTGTTTAGATGTCATGTATAATTTACTAATGTATGTTTAGAATTGTTGATTGTCTAAAGTATTTTAAAATGATATTTGGTTTCTGATAGTCTTGAGAAAATTCATTTGGGATTATCGTACTTAACTATTTATTTTAGTTTCTAATTTATGAACGGAGTTTTAATTCTCCTTTGTTGGCAGTTGACGTAAGACTAGCGAGCAGGTTTTGACTTGAGAAAGATTTTATATTAATAACTGTTTATCAGGTTTTATTTTGACGTCATGCAAAGTTTTTTTTTGTTTCTGTGGTCATTTCTAAAAATTCTTGTTATCAATTTAATTAGTCTTTTTTAAAAACTAGTCGTTACAGAAACCTTGTCACACGGAGCCCCTAATTACCGACGGAAATTCCGTCGGTAACTGTCTATGGAAGTTACCGACGGAACCTTCGGTCAGAAAATCTAACCAGCAGTTACCAACGGAAATGTCCGTTGGAAACAAGGTTTTTTTTTTCAATTTGATTTATTTATTTATTTTGTTTTATATTAATAATTAATTATTAATTATTTTTATTAAAATTTATATTTTTAATATTAATTATCATATTTATTAATTATTATTATATTTTATTTATTAATTATTATTATATTTTATTTATTAATGATTATTTTATTTCATTTTAATTAATTATAATTTAATTATTATTATATTATATTTTATATTATTAATTAAAAAAAATTGAAATTACAAATAAAATTTAAAAAACAATTAAATTAAACTTAATTTAAAATAAAAACAAACTCAACATATAATCCATAAATAAAATATCTGTCTAGCTACAAATTAATCTCTACTACACCTATAACTATCCTAATACCCATCACCATAATATCCATCATCGTCGTCTTATCGGGGGGAGTTTGCCTGCGTCAGATGACCATCAAGCTGCGGCTTAGAAGACAGACCGGCATCATACGTCTGCGGTGGTGGATCGGTAGAAGTAGTGGAGGGCTGGGGCTGAGGCTGGGTGGCATTGAGGACCCCTTACAGAGCGATGCGCCTGTCTGGTGGGAGGAAATCGAAACACTGCTCGAGGACAATCCAATTGGACTTGCAAGCTACAAGCCTAAATTGATAATTTTGAATCTAACGCCCCTTCAAACAATGACTTATTTGTCTCTAACAATAGATTGTAGAATCTCTGCGCCGATTCATTAGGAGGGTCTTCCATGTCATCAGACTCATCCGCCTCAAAATTCCCATGTTGCTCAAGACAATCATCGACCATCATCTGCATTGACTGGAGTTGTTCGACATAGTCATCGTGGTAGCCACTACCTGATACACCCATGTCAAGATCGTCACCACCGACTTCATTCAAATCAATATCCGGCAACTCCTCACCATGATCAGTCCATATCCAATAATTAGGCTTGAACCCACGTCGGTATAGGTATAACTTCACGTCATCATCACTCAAAACCGCCATACAATTGCAATTTGTGCACGGACATCTAATCTCCCCTCCTCGACATAATCACAATGTTGCCTGGCTTTCGATATAAACTCCTCAACTCCAGCTACAAATGATTGTTTCAGAAGTCGTCTCCTAGACTCGTTCCTATCATACACCCAACTACGGTTCGAGGGATAATATTCCAACCTTCTGCATTTTCAGATAAATTGATGTATTTTTAAACATGATACTATAACCCCGAATTGCTCCCTTTCCTTAAAAGGTGTGGCCCTATCCCATTCTAGGAAAAACTTTTTCACCACTGTATTATACTAGTTACTCATCACTTCTCATGTCTTATAGCTGACGAAATTTCGGCAGCATCTCCCATCGTTCTCCAAGTACACGACTTGACCGCGGTGAAATACCACAATCAAGTATGGACCCAGTGAACAAAAGGAAATGCTTCGACCCGAAATTTAATCAACTATTTCACAAATGAGAATCATCGAGTAACTAGTATATCAGTTGAGAAAAAGTTTCTTCCCAAACTGTCCCAATTGGACGATTCAAGATTCAATAAAATGAGCGATACCATGACTACGAGTACTGATGGGAGCCCGGCAAGTGTACCGGATTTCGTCGTCAAGTAATAAAAAGATCGATCCCACAGAGACCGTGATCTCAAATCACAACTAATTATCAAATCGATTAAACTGGACTATATATAAAAAAGGTTTTGAAAAGGTTTTGATTTTTGAAATAAGAATCAAGTAACAATCAAATTTAAAATTTGCAATTAAACAAAATAGGAAAGTAAATCAATTTGGTGGTTTTCAAATCTAAAGAGATTCCTAGGGATTGGGTTACCAACAAGATTGTTCATGTTACTAAATTGACTACCCCTTGTTAATTATCAAAATTGCTTTGAAGGCGAATTTATCCTAAATAAGTTAATACTCCCTCGCGGGTTACAAAAACCGTGCCCAATTAAACCAACCCATACTCTCGTGGTAGTTGAATTTAGATTGAACCCTTTAAGCTTTGTGACAATTCGTTAATCCTCGAAGGACTGCTTCTAACTCTCGTGATTTAAGTCCTAAGTCTGATTCTATAGATCCGATACCTAAGTTCACCGCTAGGTTCCTCCTTAGAGTATCTACGACACGCAAATAAGTGGCCACCAAATTTACGAGTAATTAAAACAATAGAAATCAGATCTAAAGCAAAATCGAAATTAACAAAGGTAAAACGTCAATTCATAACATAAATCAGATCTTGGGCATAGCCCCAATCCCTAGAAATAAAGCTACTACTCAAGCATTGCCATGGTGATGACAAGCTTGGTTAACAAAAACATGAATTAAAACCTAAGAGAGGAGAAGAAGAAGAAGAAGAAGACGAAGAAGAAGAAGAAGAAGAAGAAGAAGAAGAAGAAGAAGAAGAAGAAGAAGAAGAAGAAGAAGAGAGATCCTAAATTTTTGTCTAAGTGTAGCAGCCCAAAAGTCCCCCTAAGTCTCTGCCTAATTGACCTATTTATAGATTAGGGTAATTTGAATCCCAATCAAACACAAATTCAGATCAAATCAGTTTCTACAGATCCAAATATTGCACGTCACGACCGTGATGGCCATCACGGCCAGGCCGTGACGGACTCTGCCTTGGAGGTTGCTTCACTGGTTGGTCTGTCACGGCCGTGACCACCATCACGGCTAGGCCGTGGTCAGTTATTCCTGTGAGAGTCTGGTTTAGCTGATATGTCACGACCGTGATGAGCATCACGGGCTGGCCGTGACCAGTTCTGACTTTTCAATTCTTTCTTTTAAGCTCTACTCAATCACGGTCGTGATGGCTGTCACGACTAGGCCGTGATGGGCTCTGTTTGGCTCATTTTCTTTACTTTTCAAGCTCCATCTTCATGCAAGCTCCATCATGGTTGATCCCGAGCATTTTAATTCTTAATTCCTGCACAACAACACCACAAAACCGCCTTACCCGTTCCAAGGTAAAAACTAACCAAAATCAAATTATAAATGCCTAAACTATATGAAAAATGCATGCAAAATGTCAATGAAATATGAGGTGAAATCACATTCATCAAGTACACATGCTCAATAATATTGAACCTTGAATGGGAAACTACGGTTTTTCTCAATTACGTATAATAATTGTACTCTAAAAAAAAAACTTTAAGTAACATGGATAATTTGCATAAAATATGACATTATTAGAAAACAATAAAAAACATCATTAAGCAACCATCATAAACAAAGGATTAACAAAAAAAATCACATACTTATTCATCTAACCTTTTATTATATCATTTATTTTTTAAACTAATTTTAATTATTAAAGTATTTTATTGAATTAGTTGACAACATAGTTAATTAATTATCTAAATATTATTTATTTAAATATAATTATGTATTTGAATTTGTTGTTATGTAAGTATGCAACTTTTTTAACACTATCTGTTTTAATCACGACCGCCGCTTCGTCCATGCTCTCCGATGCGCCACGAGTACCTAATCGTCTCACCTTTGATTAATATTTATTTAACATGTAATTTATATAAATTATCACAAAAATTAATTCAAATAATTGTGTTTGATACTCTTGCTCACTAACGCCTAGCCATCGATTCCATTCGCCTCGGTAACACTTAATTAATTCTATTAATTGAAATTTAATTGCATCAATTTATATGATAGCTAAATATTAGCTACAATAAGAATTAAAATCCTACATTAATTATAAATCAAAATCACAAATTCCTACACTTCCAAATCAACAAAATATAATTGGAGGCAAATTTTCTTAACTAGTGTAATTTGATAATGTAATTACGTGAATGGTGTAGTTTTTAAAATAATTACGGAAGTGGGGTAAGTCGTAAGTAGTAGTAACGAAATAAGACACAAGTTGTACACCCTGCTTACGATTCATTTTTAAATTCATAAAATAAAATAAAAAAAACCAAGGGAGTCGTATGCATCTTATATGACTTGTATTTTTTATAATTTCTTTTGGCAAGTCGTGTATTACAACTACGACTTTAGTGTTTTTTTATTTCTTTTTATAAATTTTTTAAATAAGTTGTATTCAACACTTACGACTTCAATATTTATTTTTATTTATTTTGAAAAATGGCCAAGTCGTATGCCATAATTTAGGGGTGGGTGTGGGACGGGTTTTACTTATCCCTTACCCGACCCTAAATATTGATAGAGCCAATTTTTTGAACCCGAACCCGTCCCTAGACCAGAAGGAACCCGATCATATGCAGATTGGTTTAGGACCGAGTCTAAATGGGACGGAACCGGGTTGACCTGAAGTTAAATAGATTCTTTGTAAACTAAATTCTTATGAGTGAGAAAAAATGTTATATTTTTTATAAGCCAAAATATCGGTAAAAGATGATATCTAAACGACACAAATTGATCTCGTGTCACCAATAGATCAAAAATTGGATGTTATAAAATATCAATAAATAGATTCATTTACTAAATACTTCCTTGATGCTCGTCTTACCAAAATTACATTATTAAAAATAGGATACTTTCATCAAACTTGATTCTTTCAATATTAAAAAGGCCATAAAATATATCAAATGAGAAACATAAGTTAGGGAGAAATAAAAATAAAAATAAAATAGATTTTATTATATGGGACGGGTTGGGTAACCCGAAGGTCAACCCGGACCCGTCTCTGACCCGACATCGGGTCACTAAATGGGACGCGGGTTCGTCCTTTCTCTTCTACGGGTTAGGGTCAGACCTAGCCCGAACACTACGGGATGGGATGAGTTTTAGAGTCGGGTCAGGTTTTGCACACCCCTATACCATATATACGACTCCAATGAATCATTTTTTTTAATTAATAAAGAAGTCGTAAGTGTAGATTACGACTTATTTAAAAAAATTAAAAAAAAGAATCCCACTCAAGTCGTAATTGTTATACACGACTAGCCAAAAAAAATTATAAAAAATTGAAGTCGTAAAAGATGGTTTCGACTCCCTTGTTTTTTTTATTAATATAAAAATGAATCGTGAGCAGGGTATACGACTTTTGTTTTGATTTCGTTATTACTACTTACGACTTACCCCACTTCCGTAATTATTTTAAAAACAACACCATTCACGTAATTACACTACCAAATTACACTAGTTAAGTAAAAAAACCATAATTGTACAATCAATCCAAAAAAAAAACATAACAACTGTTTCATATCATTAAACACTCGAAAAAATAAACAATTTCAAACAAATTCAAAAAAAAATATAAATTCAATAAAATAGACACCTGGCAGTGCAGACAATGGTGGCTCCTCTGCAGCGGTGGTGATGATGGTATAATAGCAACTCTGAACAAACAAATTAGCATCATCACTAATTAAACAGTAAACACTTAATTAACAAATTAAACATTAAAATTTAATTCAATAAAATGAAAATTCAAAAACTAAATACCTACCTAGGTAGGGTTGCTGCTGGCAATGGGGGAGGAAGGTAGTGGTGGTAGTGGCTGGTGAGTCTGGCAGTGAGGGAGCAAGTGGCGGGACAATGTGGTGGCAGCGGTGGTGGTGGGGCTCGTGGAGGAGAAGAAGACAGTGGCGAGGGTGGGGGCGCGTGGGAGGAGAAGGAGAGAACAAAGAGAAAGAGAGAAGAGAAGAAGAGAGGTGGTGCAAGGTGGAGGCTGTGGTGCGCGGTGGCAAGGAGGCGGCGGAGCACAGAGAAGACAGAGAACCAGAGAGAGGGAGAGGGAGAGGAAAAGAGAGGAAGAAAGGGAAAGTGAGGGAGAAAATTAGTTTTCGGTTGCACTTAATGAACATATTTCCGACAGCTTATTCCATCGATAATTCAAACTTTTGAATTACCGAGTAAAACATAGTTTTCGACGGAACAAGCCGTCGGTAATTACCGACGGCTAAGCCGTCGGTATATTCACATGCCAAAATATTACAGATTTGCGCCACCATTTCTGACGGAGTTACTGACGGAATATCCGTAGGTAAGGTTACCGATGGTCATTCCGTCGATAATATCGTTGGCTTTTCATATCATGATTATCGATGGTATTTTCCGTCGGAAATTTTCTTATTACCGACGGAATTGACGTTCGTCAGTAACTGTCCGTCGGAAATTACCCCTTTTCTTGTAGTGTCTTCTTTTGCTTTTTTATTTTATGTACAAAAAAAAAATTTGCCCCTTTTTTTACCACATTTTTTCTTTTATTTATTTATAAAATATATAAAAAATACAATAGAACTCATATTGTCTTCGATTCTGTTCTAATATGTGTACCTAATTAAACACTATTTTAGAGTTATATATAGAAGTGCATTGACACTTATCCATTCATTCATCTTGAGATACAACTACCATATTTGAAACACACTCGTCGTCTGCACTGGATATTGTACTTAATAAATCCATATATAGCATAAGATCTTTATGTAAGTTGTATTGGCAAGCTTTATATGTGTAGTAAAGGTGATGGAGATAACACAAAGGCAAGCAATTACTCCAATCTTGTATACCCTAATATTAGTGTTACGTGCTGATTTGTTAGTTTCCTCAATCTAGTTTTGCATCACAGTGATCACCTTCAAGAGTTGAAACAGTGTTAATTGAGCTACAAGTTAATAGTTTTATTTGCTTTCAATTATTACATCACGTACAAAAGCCGAGAGAGCATAAAACGTTGTCCCAACAAAAACAATATATCGTTAGACTATGATTTGATTTCAGATTTCCAATCCAATACATACACAGCATGCACCATCATCTCCGCATGAAAGCTAGCTTGGCGGTGATTTGACGAAACAAAAACTTGACGCAGATCGAAAACTGAGACAAAAGTACCGATCGAGAAAGCAATATTTTTAATTAATTTGTGAAGAAATTAATCTATTTTTGGATGTGTGGAGTTGTATCCAGGAATCGGTGGAGGTGATGGTACGTGCTCGTCACCATAACGACCTTGTGGCGCCGGATGAGACGTTCCTCTGTGCACAAACCAAAAAATTACACAAAACAAAATTGTCTTCGGTTAGAGCTGATCTTAATTATAAGATTCGAGGCTTGAACCTATTTTAGCAAATTTTCAAAGGCCCAAACTCATAAAGCTTGAAGCCATGCTGGTGGTCAAATAATTAAATATTAATTCAGCAGCATGCAGAAAAAACGTGCAAGAGACCATAATAGCCTCATCTTTGTCTCTGTGTATTTAGTTGGTCGAAGTGGAAAATATAGACAGGCCCCTTCCCTTTGCAATAAGATCACAATTTTGGGAGCATTTGCGATTGAAGATGGTCGCGATCATATTATACAAACACATATATATAGCCCCAATTCAGTATTATCTTTTAGAATTAGATATACTGCCCTTTTTATTTTATTTGTTTTATTTTTATATAAAAGTTCAGGAAAATGAGACGTAAAATCTATTCCAAAGTCTGTGCCATAAGTAGCTTACAATGGTATTTAAATATGATTTACCAGTAAAAGGCCACCTGTATATAAAAATACTGTTTTAATGCAGTTCGATCTTCCAAATCAACTATATTATTTATACATTTTTTAATAATAAAATAAATTAAATACACATTCCAGCGCATTGATCGCTCATTTTTATTTTTATTTTTGAAATGTAACGAATATTGTGAAGAAAATATTGTGCAAAAAATTTCTCTTCATAAATTGATTCCCAACACAACCCTCCTCACACGCCAAACTCATACTAGGTTTGAGCAAGGTCAAAGTGCATTAAATTTCTCTTTCAGCTATACCGAACATTTTTAACAAAAACTTATCACCAATTAAATTTCTAGGAATCTCATAAATTAATTATTATTCGTCTCTATTGAATTCTATTTCAATGGAGACCATAATTATTATTCGGCGCGTTTTGTTGGAGGGGCAAACTTAAACAGAAGAGGAGTTTTTCTAACTGATGATGCACTGCTATGCAGTTTCTGCAAAATAGAAACTGAAACTAATGCACATACTCCTGTTTTGCAGATTTTCCAACAATATTTGGATGTCTATATATAATTGGTTTGGCCTGGACACGGCATTGGCAGCACGCGGGTTTGCTAAATGGTAGAGTTTCAAATAAGATTTGGAGGTTGGTTTGGTGTGTGATTTGCTGGTCACTATGGCTGCACAGAAATGAACTGCTTTTCAACAATGGAACACTCAATTTTGAGATCTTATCAAAGTGAGAATATGGACTTGGCAAAACGCTTGGAACAAGAGAGGGCGATTCTCTTACACTGACTGGACTATAAACCCAATGCTTTACTTGCAGCATTCGGGTCAGCAGGGCAATGGAGCAAAATGAGGGCTGCTGGTAGATTACTGTTTTTTTTTTTTTTTACTGTTTTTACAGGTTCTGTTCAATGAACATTAGGAGCCTGAATATATTTATGTTGGTGGTGTTGACGCTGGTTTTTGGTTGGTGTCCAAAATCCTCTTGTCACAAATAATTTTAAGATCAGACGAGTGTAGGGACGGACGAGTTATGCGGTAATCTCGCAAGGACGTGTAGGCGTGTCTGCCAAGTATAAATTCGACAAACCAGTCAAACTTGGTAAATACTGGCAAGGACTTGAGTTTGGTAATATGCGTTTTGAGTTAACAGGAAAGGTCGTATTTCTTAAATGAGAGCGAACCCTTACTTGAATTTCTAAGGATTCATGGGTTTGAAGGAAGAAACATATAAATTGCAGGAAAAAAAAAAATAAACAACGAGGAATTTAAAGGAAAAAACGTGTAAGTTGCAGGAAATTAACTGAAAGCTTGTAAATGACGAGTAAAGATAAATGGCAGTAAATTAAAGGAAAGAGACAAGTATTTAAATGAGTGAAGAGTAAAAGAAAGCGTTTAAAAGTGCAGAAAGTTAAAATAAAGCAATTAAAAGGCATGAAAGTAATCTTTGAAAGTAAAGAAATTAAATGACCAAGATCTTGTATTGTAAATTGAACTGGAAATAAAAGGATGGAGGGAGTACTTGAGTACAATCCTTTAATCTGCTGTGTGATCGAGATATGTAGGATATAGCATCAAGCAACCTCCTCTATTACATCAGAATTGATAGTATTTATAAGCATACAAAATAACTGCCTAAAGAAACTTCCTATCTTAAAATTGGACACCTGTATGGCAGTTTTGCTATGTTTCAAACTCTCTGACAAGTAAACTTCTCTAATCGCTCGATCCTTCGAGTGGTTTTATGTCCACTTGTCGTCCACAGTTT
The DNA here is from genome assembly GCA_030762895.1 of Sophora flavescens. Taxonomy (NCBI): domain Eukaryota; kingdom Viridiplantae; phylum Streptophyta; class Magnoliopsida; order Fabales; family Fabaceae; genus Sophora; species Sophora flavescens. Next base: position 234,005,899 of record CM061064.1, on the reverse strand, counting down.
GGTTATTTGACAACTTATCTTGCTGATGCTGTCAACCCTGAAAACTTAGCCATTTCTATACTTTGTTTGTCTGACAATTCTTATTACCAACTTTGTCGAAAGTTGGGTTGTTCTATTCCTCCATCAGTCAGCTGGATATATTTGTCGAATATCTGACATACTTTCCTTTCTTGACGGCTTTATCTGTCTGACATACTAATTTATGTCAACTTTTTCAACCTGTCAACTTTGCTGAATTTGATTGTGGTTATCTGATGACTCTTCAATTTTTCCGTCATCTTGTCGGATCTGTTTCCGTCAAGAATTTTAAATTCCTATTAACAGATGCCCCCCAAATTTTGCTTTTCGACGGTTTTTTGTCCGTAAGAATAGCAAAATTTGATTTTTCAAATCCCCAACGATTGTCTTAATCCCGGGTTCCTATTCATTAATTAAACCTTGCTTCTTATCTCATCCCTACTTAATAGGGATAATCATGACGCCGTAGGTTTTCTTGGAACTCGTACCGAAGGTTCTTCTTTAAATGTCAATTACATCAGAATTGACTTTCTTCTTCCTATCCTTCCTTCTTCATTAGTAAATCTCTTCTAACGAAAGATCTTTTCTTCTACCCTCGCAAAAAATATTTTTTTTTTAAAAGGAACCCTGTATTTTTATTCCATCTAACCATGGCCACATCTTCTAAGGTGCCTTCTTCAGTACCTCATACTACAATCGTACCTCCTAGGACAGTGGTCCAAGACCCAATTTTGGAGAAATCCGAGTTATGGCAAGAATCCAAGGTAATTTACCCTATTCTTGATCCTGCTATTGCTTTAAATCCTCCCCTTTGCATTTTTGGGTCCCATTGTGGCCAACAATGAAATTTCTGAGGGTTTACGCAATTCCTTTCCTTCCGCTAGCGTAAATGAGGCTATTCTATCTTCTTTTACTCCTATTCCCATTCATATGTTCAAGAAGAGTAATAGGATTTTCAGAATGCCTCCTGCTACTCGGTTCGATGCCTACATTAGTTGGTTGGACCGAATTCAAACTGAAAAACAAAGTGTATGGGAAAAAGCTGGAATCTTTGAATTCATTCAACTTTCTCGTCATGTTAAACTGGTAGACTTCTCTTTAATAGGAGCATCAGTTTTCTTTTTGGAACAAAACAACAAATAATTTTCATTTTCCTTATGGAATGATGGGTCCGACTTTATTTGATATGTCGGCTATTATCGCCTTCGTCCGGATGGTCCCACCATGCATCTTGAAGTAGAAATTGAAAATCAAATTGATGTTTACGTGCGAAGTGTTCTTTTTCTAAATACATAGCAGATTTTAGAGGTGAAGCTCATGATCCTGTGACGGATCTGCGAGCATGTAGCCTTTTTGTTTCTTTGGCTATGTGCTTACGTTTTTTGTAGCAAATCTGCTTCTTTGGTCGCTTCATATGTCCCTCTAGCCAATCTGTTGTCGTCTGGTAAAAGAGTAGCATTAGGGCAATGTCTCATGGCTAATCTTTATGATAGCATGAGTATGCTAGTTGACACTGTCAAATCCAAAAAGAAAACCAATATAGGAGGGCCCCTTTGGCTTCTCCAATTATGGTTAAATGCAGTTTTGGAGCGTCAATTTTCATATAAAGCTCCCGCAGATTTGACAATCGACACGTATGGATCTTATCTCTGTTATGTGTCTGCCGAGTCTTTGACGAGAGATGAGACTGCGAATTTCAAATTCTATTTTAAAATTCTCCATTCGCTTTCATCTTTATCTCCAAAGATCAACTTCTCTCCCTTTTCCGATCGGAAATATGGTCCAACATGGTTTACACAATCGAGCACCACCATCTCTAAATCCAATAAATCTATTTGGACCAAATTTCTTTGTCGAAAATTCTTTTTGTTGATGGCCCTGGTTTTAAAACTCGGAGAGCCTATCTCCATTTACCCAACACTTGTTGCTTGTCGAGCCGGCTTCGCCAAGCTATTCTCGCTCCCTATTCGCCGGATCTTGATCGAGAATTTCATCGGTATCAAAGTCCCGACGTATGAGCATATTGTTGCCATTAGTGAGGAAGACAAAGTTCGCGGGGCTTTCTTACAACCCGTTTCATTTTCGGCCTTTCACGGAGTCACTCAAAGCTTCCTTGATGGTGGGATGAATACTACTCCAGCCATCATCCGAATTTACAGACTTGCTTGAGTTGTATTGAAGACACCGCGGGTAACACCGATGATTCTCTCGTGCAGGAACAGGATCCAATAACTAAAACTCGAGGTGAACTTGGGAAAGAAATTCAAGCTTTTGATAAATTTTATAAAATTAAGTGTAATCCCAAGTTACCATTTGATATGGTTCGACATGTCAATAGTGTTTTGGATGAATACAAAAGGAAGCAAGATAATAATGAATCGAGAGGCTTGCCATGTATAGGAATATTCCCAATATGACCAGGGAATATTTTGACAGTTTGAAAGCTCCTTTTCCTAAGCCAGTGCCTATTCCTTGTGCCCCTTTTGGTTTAGCTGATTCACACCCAGGAAAACCGTCGAAAGGAGGTAACTTTTTCTTTTTGGACAGCGTGAGTGCTTACGTTGACCCTTTTGAAAAACCAAACCCAGTTACCTTCGGTCGTCGGTTTCTTCAACCTGATGACGACTTTAAATTCTATCCAAGAATTCTAACTTGTAACTCAGGTATTCATTTGTCAAATTACTTATTTCGCTTTTCTTTTCGTCTGACAATCAACTTATTTTCATTGCTATTGACAGCTGTTCCTCTTGACAAACCCCTCCCTGGCAAGTCTAAGTCTGACGCACTTTCGGGAGAAGCTTCCGAAGATGATAATGAACCTGTTATCCCCTTGGTCAAGAAGAGCTCTCGGTCAACCAAAGCTTATGTTTCTGATCCTCAGTCAAAAGGATCCAAGAAAATAAAAGAGAAAACGACTCTTTCTGACTCTCTCTCCAAGAAATCAAAGTCTGCCAAGAGTCTTCAAACCGTGGCAACTGCTGATGTTGCCAAAGTTTCCACTAGCTCCAAAGTTCAAGATACCATGACTAGTTCTTCCAACACTTCGCCCTCCAACCAATCTGAGGTAATAATTTTAGATTAGTCTGTCAAGTTACATCTTTTTGCTCACATGCTTGCTATTCTTTGAGAAAAACAAAACCGTCGAGACCATTCCCGGTTTCGAGAAGGCTATTGTTGATGTTGACCCGATGTCTCTCGATTCTAATCTGTATTTCCACCGATCTTGTCATTTTCTTTTATATACTTGTATAAATTCTTATTTATTTCTCATGTCGGGAAAAGTGTCCCCAGTTTGATGACTCAATAACCATTCGGAGATTATCACAACTCATCGAGCCTATAAATGTATATGATTCGAATCGTATACTTGACCAAACTTTAGGAGGTATCTCTGTTGGTACTAAGAGTTTAACAATTGAATTGCAGGTTCCGACTCTCATCGGGGAATGCCTACGAGCCCTCATCATCCGACTTCAATCACCTCAACTCCAACAGTGATAACCTGTAAGGAACTACTGTCATGATTGAAATTCCGGATGAAGATATTGACATGGAGGCCCTGTTGGTCAAACAGCTTATCCCTTCTCCACCTGCTATCAAACCTCCTACCATGAAGTCTCCTGATCCTAAACCGGCTCTACATTTTAATACGTGGATTAATATGCTGTCGGAAGTAAGCCGGAAAGAGTCATCCTTTACCACTTCCTCATCGACTCAACATGATTCCAATGACTCTCTAGTTACTAACCTCATGCATGATCTTCAAGCTCTTTTGGTCAATACTTTTGATGAACTTCTGTCTGACATCAAGATTCAAAAAGAATTATCTCGACTTGTCAAGGAGATTACTCCTCTTCATTCTAATCTTCCTTTGTCGAGCCGTTCGCTTTTTATCTCTATTCAGACATTTTGGGAACGACTCTCCGGTAAATTAGAAAGGATGACTTCTGTCATTCCTTCTTATGAAGAGGAAGAAAGAATCAAGGACGATCTCTTAGTTCAGTTTCAAAATCTTGAGTCATCTAAACAAAAAGAACTTGACCTTATTTCTATCGGGACTCAAACCAAGGATAGCTTCATCTGAGTACCGAAGAAGTTGTTATCGAGATTGAACCCGACGGACCAAAAGTGTGCCAAATTTGACAAGGCGTTGGAAAAAAGCAAAGACAGAGTTAAAGCTATTGATGATGAATCTGTTCAACTTGGCCAAAAAGCTGAAAGTGTAGTCGGCAAACTCCGTGCATTGCAGCCTGACTATGAAGCAGCTATTGTCGACAAAACTAATCTAACCCTTGCATGGGATCAATTATCCTCTATTTAGACCAAAACTGACAATTGTAACTATTGTACATGTCCACTTTTAGTCTGGTCTTGAGTCATTAATTAATGATTAGATATTTTATTTCCTTGCACGTTTATTTATTACTTGATTTGACTGCATGTTTCCAACCGACTTCGTAACTCATGCCTTATCAAATCATCATAAATGCCGTGATAAGTTTCGAAACTTTGGTAAACCAAATTGCAATAAATGCCTTTTGTGTTCAACTATAAATAACGAGGTCTGTAAATCTCGTATTTTACAGTTGAATTTTCACATACCATGCTTTTCTCTACAACAGGCCTCTACCTATTCCTCTTTCTTCCTCCACGAGAATATGACCTTGTCTGTATTAAGTTTTTAAACCAAGGTGTTTGTCTTAATGGTCATATACTTCATGAAGGTCAATAACCAATGTAAAAACATATAGTGAAGGTCAGTAACCAATGTAACATCCATAACTGGCCTCACTGCCTATCCGGAGAGAAGCAGATCTTGATACAGAACGAGTGTACCTCGTCTAGTTCCATCATCTTCATCAAGAAGGGTTTGGTGTTATCTACCGTAGCAACAACCACCTTCTGAATGAAATGATGGTGACATCTGCTCGTGCTTTATCTCCCTTTTGGAGCCTCCTTGACAAATGAGGCAATCGGAATTTCATGGGAATAAAGCCTCAACAAATTTAGCTGCACTTCTTTACTGTTGTATGAAACTAAAATATTATTAGTATACTGTCCTCGTATTTTAGGATCAGACTAGCTTTAATTGACAGCTTGACTTCTATCATCAAATGACAATATTTCATTGTATCGTCAATTTAATGAATATACTTATTTTCTTTATTCGTCAATTTGTACTTCTAACATCGTTGGTTTGTATTCCTTCAAATACTTGCCATTAATCGACTTAATTGTCGAACCAGTATTAATATTGACAAGAGCGTAAGCATTTCCAGAAAATATTCTGTCAACTCTAAATGGTCCTTCCCATTTAGGTGACCACTTCCCATATTCTCGACAACTTTTATCCATGGGCAATATAACTTTCCAGACCAAATCATCTACCTTGAATGCTTTGAACTTAACTCGACTATCATAAAATCTGGCAATTCTTTCTTTTTGCCGAATCAAATTCTCCAACGCAATCAATCTGTCATCACTCAATTCATTCAATTCATCCAACATTGCATCCCAATACTGGTCAGTAGGCAGGTCATTTTGCCTTTGAATGCGAGTGGATTGGAGATTGATTTCACTGTAATACAGATCATGTCCATAAGTTAAACGATATGGCGAAGTTCCTGTCGACTGTCTGGGTGAATTTCTATATGCCCATAACACTTGATCAAGGGTATTATGCCAATTTTTAGGTTGTCGGCCCACATGCTTTTTAATAAGATTAATAATAATCTTATTTATGGCTTCAACTTGGCCATTTGCTTGTGCATAATATGGCGTAGAGGTGAGCATTTTTATATGTCTAGAACTGGCATATTCCACAACTTTCTTTCCAACAAACATTGACCCTTGATCCGTTGTCAGAGTTTGGGGTATGCCAAACCGACGAGATAATGTGGTTTTCAATGAAATCAATTACTTCTTGTTGGGTGATCTGTTTTAAGACAGATTGCCTCCGCCCATTTAGTAAAGTAATCAACTCCAACCAAAATGAATTGATGTCCTTTCGACGAAGCGGGATGTATCGACCAATCAAATCTAGAGCCCATCCTCTGAATGGCCAAGGCTTGACAATAGAATGTAATTCGCTAGCCGGTACGTTTTGTATGTGACCGTGCTTCTGACACTCTTCACAAGATCTGGCAAATAAAATGCAATCTTTAACCATAGTTGGCCAGTAATATAAACTTCTTCGCAGGACCCATTTCATTTTATCACCGCCTGATGGGCTCCACATATACCCTCATGGACTTCCTCGATAGAGCCAAATAAGCATCTTGCTCACTCAGGCACTTTTGTAGAGTTCCGCAACAGATTTTCTCGTATAATGAGTCCTCCCCGCATTGTGTAATTCAATGCCTTATACTTTGTTTTTCTATTTACATTCTGACTTGGATTTTCCAAATACTCTATTATTGGCAACCTCCAATCATTAGGCAGAATTACATCATTAACTAAAATATCTCTTTCTTCTAATGGATACAGCAATTCTCTGATTTCCATTAGTGTCGACAAAGTCTTTTGAGATATTTTATATCCTGAGGCTATCTGAGCTAACTCATTAGCTTCTTGATTTAAATTTCGGGAATGTATTGAACAATTATGTCATCAAATTTTTTCATCAACTTGTTAGCTACGATACAATATTTTGACAAATTGTAACTAACGCATTTGTATTCTTGTGTGAGTTGTTTGATGACTAATTGAGAATCCCCAAAAATATGCACATTTCGTGCTCTTAATTCTATCAATATTTCCAATCCGACAATTAAAGCCTCATATTCGGCTTCATTGTTGGAACAGGGATATTTAAGTTCAAACATGAACTTTGTAGGAACTCCTTGTGGGGTCACAATAAGGATTCCTATACCACTTCCTCCTTGATGTCTTGATCCGTCAAAATAGAGTTTCCAAGGTAGTAAACTGACAATATTTATTTCTGGCACATCCAGTCCTGGATGGTCTACCGAAAAGTCGGCTATTACTTGTCCTTTATGACTTTATTGGCACGTATTGTAAAGAATATTCGGATAAAGCAATGGTCCATTTGCCAATTCGTCCATTAAGGATTGGTTTCGACAACATATACTTTATTACATCAGTCTTGGAAACAACTAATACATGACATGGCATCATATAATATTTGAGTTTTATACAAGAAAAATATAATGCTAGACATAACTTCTCTATTGCACTATATCTTCTTTCAGCATCATTTAGGACTCTACTTAGATAATATATAGCCCTTTCAACATTCTTATCGTTATCCTGGGCCAATAAACATCCTATAGTGTCCTCTGATGCCGATATGTACAACTTCAACGGCCGACGGGCACTCGCAGCATCATGACCGGTGGACTCGACTAGATATCGCTTAACACGGTCAAAAGCCTATTGGTGACAAGGTTCCCAAATGAAGCTTTGTTCTGATTTCAACTTGACCAGTGGTGCAAATACCCTTGTCCTTTCTGACAGATTGGATATGAATCTTCTGAGAAAGTTAACCTTCCCTAAGAAGGACTGTAGCTCTTTCTTATTTGTTGGTGCGGAGGCCTCCATGATTGCTCTAGCTTTATTCCTGTCTACTTCGATTCCTTTTTTGTGAACCAGGAACCCTAAAAATTTTGCAGTGACACTCAAACTACACTTCTCTGGGTTCATTTTTAGATTATGCTTTCTCATCCTGTCAAATCCTTGCCTCAGATGCTCCAAATGGTCATCTTTGCTCTTGGACTTGACGACCACATCATCAATATATACTTCTACAAATTTTCCAATAACATCATGGAAAATTGTATTCATTGCTCGTTGATAGGTGGCTCCTGCATTCTTTAAACCGAAAGGCATGACGACCCATTCATATGTCCCAATTGCTCCTGGACATTTGAAAGCGGTCTTTGACACATCTTCTTCGGCTATAAAGATTTGATTATATCCTGCATGGCCATCCATACAACTTAAAAATCTCATTTCCTGATGTTGAGTCGACAAGCATATCGGCTATAGGCATCGGATATTCATCTTTAGGGGTAGCCATATTCAAATTTCTGAAATCTATGCATACCCTCATTTTTCCATTCTTTTTAATAACGGGGACTACATTAGAGAGCCATTCGACATACCTGGTTGTTCGTATGAACTTGGCTTTAAGCGATCTTTGTACTTCCTCTTTAATTTTATGTACCACCTCCGGAGCAAACCGCTCGCTTGCTTGTTTAACAGGCTTGCAATCCTCCCTTAGTGGTAGGCGATGTTCAACAAGATCCCTGCTTAAACCAGGCATTTCGTTGTAATCCCATGCAAAACAATCTTTGTATTCTGCTATTAAACCAACAAGTTTTCGTTTGTAATCCTTTGCGTAAAAGCACTGACAAAAATGGGTCTTTTCTTTTCTTCTGACCCCAAATTTATTTCTTCCAGAGGATCTTCTACTTCCATATTTTGTTTAACTTCGGCTCCTCTTTCAAAACCCAAAGGGCCGTCGTCAATTATACAATCCGCCAATACACTTTCTTGTGTGTGTATTTCTTTGTCGGCCAGATAAGCCGACAGTCTTCTCAAGTGGGTCTCAATACTCATTGTCGATTCTCGACCGAGTCTTGTCGGCCTTGTCTTGTATTGTAACTCCAAATCGGCTAAAAAGGCTTGCTTCCAACGCATCCTTGTTGATAACCCCTCAATGGTAGTTATTGGCTTCACATTCGGAGAATACACCCGGAAATCAATATGTGCTTGTTGAGCGTAACAAGCACTATCGTCTGCTTCCACAATCTCCACTTGATCTTGTTCATTCCACAAAATCACCTTCTGATGTACCGTTGATGGAACTGCCCCTACAGCGTGGATCCAATCCCTGCCAAGCAAAATGTTGTAGCTTGACTTGGCTGGAATTATGACGAACAATGTCATTCTTTCGACAGTGCCAATTTGTATGTTTAATAAAGTGACACCATCTGATGGAGATGTTTTGCCACTGAAATCAGTGACAATCATATCAGTTGGGATTAGGTCTGACTGATTCTTCCCTAATTTCTTAAACATCGCCCTAGGCATCAAGTTTACAGCAGCACCTCCGTCAATCAAGACTCTATTGGTGGGTCTTCCATCGATGATGGCCTTCACATGCAAAGGTCTTAGATGATTTTTCTGTTCGTCGGTAGGTTTCTCCAACTGAGCCACGTTGTCGAATACAGTAACTAAATTCTCTTGTACAAACATCCAGTGATCATTTGGGTCTCCTACATTGTTGATAACATCACTGTCGTCGTCAGAGGGATCAAACTCAAAATATCCCTCGTATTCTGCTGGGATGAAAGAAATTAAACCTATATTCATTCTCATTCCATGCTCCAAAGATGATTTCATTGTCCGGATCCTCATCCTCGAAAAGCACCTCCCACTGCCCCGCCGTGATTCCTCTTTTAAGTCACTTTCGTCATCCGACTCCTCGACCTATCCGACAAAGGCCGGCAATTCCAGCGCCACGCTTATCTAACGCTTCCATGATGTCGGCCCAATCTTCATTCTCGCGCAGTCCATATCCATGGCTCCATTGACGTTTATGTCATCATTCGGATCATTCAATGCTTCAATGACAACATCAAATGACAACTCTTCCTTTGTTAAATCACATTCAAGGCTTGAATGTAGTCATTGTTGCTCTTCTATTCTAGCCTCAACTTTCTTTTCGAGCCCCGCAACTCTCTCTACTTCCACAACCGACCGCCATTTGCTTTTGGGTTTTATTGGTGAGGATGCTTGTCCCAAGTCTTCTTCTATAAAAACCCGAGATATAGGTTCGCCTTGCTTGGTCCGACATCGAGTTTCCTCACATTAGTTTCCGTGGGGTGACTTACTATTACACTCTTCATCTTGGTATCTCGCTATCTTATCAACTTTGTTGTCGGTTGTAGCAACCAAACAACCAAAGATCTTGGGAAGGCATTTCTTTTATAATGACACCTCCTTGTTTGGCAAGTTTCTTTTTCTCGGGCTTGTCGGAGTCTTTGTAGTCTCCTCTTTTGGCTCTTGGAAATGGCCAATTGAGTTGAGGGTCCTGAAAGACCAGGCCCTTCCATCTGAGCATTTTTAGCCAGTTGACCTTTTCGGTAATGTTCATTCCAAAAGGGTGGCCCTCATTCATTGCCCTTGTTTCTCCGAGCCCACATCTGTTTTTGCAATTCTGGGTACTGTGTCATGGCTGAATTCCTTACCCATTTATCCACCATTACGTTGGATGGGGGTAACCCTGTCTTTAGCAGGATTAATTTCGCCACCGACAGAGTTACCCTTTGTCGATCCTCTCGATTGAATCAAGCCAGCCTCCCAGATTGTCTTGTCCCGATTTTGGCTGGTGTATATGTGGCCGATAATTATTTGTCTCGCTTTACCGCTGATCCTCTCCGTTGAATCAAGCCAGCCTCCGTATGGTGCCGTCCAATTTTGATTGGTGTATATGTTGCTTTGACGGCTGTTTGTCTGTCTATTTACAGCAGATGCAGACTCCTCCTGCATAATCGTTGGATCCGGCATGGCTATTTGAATGTGAAAACCTGCTATGGTCATCTTGTGGACGATGCGATGGTAATTTATGCTCCCTAGCTTTTCTGGCAGCTACCTCATCATAAAATGCTTCGCATCTAGGGCAAACTTTAATTATGCCCTCATCTTTCTTTCGTGTCATATATTCAATAAGTGGTTCCCCCGCCGGATAAACATCAAATGGATCCGACAAATCCATTTGGATATTCTCGTCCGGCCGTGATGTTGACCATGCCTACTCCCATATGGACTTGGCGGTCCGCTTGGTTAACTTCTAGACCGAAGGGTTTCAGATCAATCTTCATTTCCGGCCTCTTGTCTCAAAACTTCAACCTTCCGTCTCACAAACCTTTCTCGAATGATATCCCCAAATGCATACAAGTCATTCGTCACATGACCAAAAGTATTATGATACTTACAATATTTCCGATCTTTAATTTCATGGGCTTTCAAGAGCCTATGATCATCCTGGACAATTTTAATTGCTTATCTTTAAGTAATATGTTAAATATTTGATCGGCCTTGGTCACATCAAATGTGTATACTTTCTTATTAATGAAAGGGATTCTTTCTTTGCCCTTATGGCTTCAAAGCTTGACAAATATAAGGTGGACCATTCTTTAGTTCGACATAATCTACCTCATATTCTTCAGAATCATTACTCTCTTCGTCGGATTCATTACATCCGACAAAATTAACCCTTTCCCTCTTAAGGAATCTCTTCTGCTTAAAAATCTTTTCAGTTCTTAATTGTTCAATCTGTCGAACCTTGTCTCCTAACTGGGCAAGATCCATCAAGTGTTGGTTAACAAGTTTCTTCCTGATATAGTAATCTAGACCACCCGCAGCAATTTTCACTATTTCTGCTTTCGGAATAGGGGTGAAACACCGACTCCTCATCCGATTTAATCGAGCTAGGTAGTCGTCAACAGATTGTTTTTTGATTCTTTGTATTCCAAACAAATCTGTCAATCCTATTTTCAAATCTCCTCTAAAGAATTGATCATGGAAACCTCTTTCCAATTGATTCCAAGAATGGATTGAATTAGGCCTTAGAGTTGAAAACCAAGAAAAAGCATTCTTAGTTAACGAGCTGGGGAAGAACTTCATTTTTAATCCTTCTTCCAAAGCCAAGTCTCCTAATTCGATGGTATATCGAGCAATATGCTCGATTGTCGACTCTCCACTTTCTCCTGAGAATTTCGACAACTTGGGTATTTTATACCCTCGAGGCATTTCTGCCTGTTGGACCCAATCGAGAAATGTCGATGCGAAAAATGGTTGGTTAGCATAACCAATGTTAAAACCAAACCTATTTAATGCATGTTCAACCACTTGGTTGATATTTTGATTTAAAACATTCTCGATGAACGCTCCAATAGCACCCTGGTTTAGGATCAAATCTTCATCTTCCTCTCGGTCGTAGAATATGTACATTTCCACGTCTCAAAGGAACCCGACGATGAAGCTGTTGTTGTTCATCATTTTGTTCAAATCCATCAATTTGTGGTTCAACCTGTGGTTGATTAATCCTATTGAGATTTGCATTGAAATTTCTATTAGTATTTTGATTTTCGCCTGGGGTTACAACACCTAAGGCTCTATTTAGCCGACGTATTTCATTTGTCAATGCTAAACATGCATTGTTTGTGTTTTCCATCAATGGTGTAATTATTGTACTCATTTGTTGAGTAAATGTGTTCACCATGTGATAATTACTAGAATCAATCTGTTGTCGGACATTGGCTAAAGTAGCCTCCGACAGACCAACTATGTTTTGTGGGAGTTGCCTCAATGGAGAAATATATGGCCTTTCTACCGGTTGTTCTTGTCGAGAATGGGTAACTATCATGGACCCCGTTATTCCATTCGCATGACTGGGAATTTGCCCCCCAGTCGATGGCCCTGCCTGTCTAGATGTATGGGCAGTCATCGTCATTCCATTCGGATATGGTATGTAAGCAAATGGAGTATTTGGGTTGACGGTTGTTGACCCATAAGGCATCCCATATAAAGGTTGTGAGAGAGGATGTGTAGTCCCTCTTGGATTTGAACTCACAACACTTCTTGATGACAATCCAATAGTTGATGTATTTATTTGTTGTAAGACAGGTGAAGTTGGTGACGGAAGTGTTCCTTGACCAACTTCATCAAATCGATTAACTACTTGGGCATAAGAAATGCCTCTTCTTATTCCTAGACCATTAGTACTACTAATCTCTGCATTAGTTCCACTTGCAGGAATATTGTCAACCGGTACAATAGCATCCACTGTTGACACAGCGGCGTTAGTGTCTACTACGCCTGCATCACTTGCATTACTCATATTTACAGAGTTCTGGGAAATAGATGTTTGAATCACCTTTCCACTCCGTAAACGCATACAAATAAAATTGTATGTCAAATTCGACTACGAAGTTACTCTAAACTCGCCCCATCAAGCGTGCCAATTTGTTGACGCTGGTTTTTGGTTGGTGTCCAAAATCCTCTTGTCACAAATAATTTTAAGATCGACGAGTGTAGGGACGGACGAGTTATGCGGTAATCTCGCAAGGACGTGTAGGCGTGTTCCGCCAAGTATAAATTCGACAAACCAATCAAACTTGGTAAATACCGGCAAGGACTTGAGTTTGGTAATATGCGTTTTGAGTTAACAGAAAGGTCGTATTTCTTAAATGAGAGCGAACCCTTACTTGAATTTCTAAGGATTCATGGGTTTGAAGGAAGAAACATATAAATTGAAAAAAAAAAACAATGAGGAATTTAAAGGAAAAACGTGTAAGTTGCAGGAAATTAATCGAAAGCTTGTAAATGACGAGTAAAGATAAATGGCAGTAAATTAAAGGAAAGAGACAAGTATTTAAATGAGTGAAGAGTAAAAGAAAGCGTTTAAAAGTGCAGAAAGTTAAAATAAAGCAATTAAAAGGCATGAAAGTAATCTTGAAAGTAAAGAAATTAAATGACCAAGATCAGTATTGTAAATTGAAGTGGAAATAAAAGGATGGAGGGAGTACTTGAGTACAATCCTTTAATCTCTTTGTGTGATCGAGATATGTAGGATATAGCATCAAGCAACCTCCTCTATTACATCGAATTGATAGTATTTATAAGCATACAAAATAACTCGCCTAAAGAAACTTCCTATCTTAAAATTGGACACCTGTATGGCGCTTTGCTATGTTTCAAACCTCTCGACAAGTAAACTTCTAATCGCTTCAAATCCTTCGAGTGGTTTTATGTCCACTTGTCGTCCACAGCTTGGTTATTTGACAACTTATCTTGCCGATGTCGCCAACCCTGGAAACTTAGCCATTTCTATACTTTGTTTGTCTGACAATTCTTATTACCAACTTTGTCGAAAGTTGGGTTGTTCTATTCCTCCATCAGTCAGCTGGATATATTTGTCGAATATCTAACATACTTTCCTTTCTTGACGGCTTTATCTGTCTGACATACTAATTTATGTCAACTTTTTCAACCTGTCAACTTTGCTGAATTTGATTGTGGTTATCTGACGACTCTTCAATTTTTCCGTCATCTTGTCGGATCTGTTTCCGTCAAGAATTTTAAATTCCTATTAACAGGTGGAATATAGAGGGGGTAGAGATTATAAGAATTGGAGGGGTGAACTGCATATATGCTTCAACCAGATTGCATCTACATTTTTTGTGCTTTTAGTTCAAAAAATACCTTTATGTAGGATAGAGGTTGATGTGTGCTACCACCGAATACCGATAGATCTTTATTGGGCAAAGGAGTGAAATCGCCCCTCATTTTTTCGAATCGGGATTTCACGCAGTTTTTTAAAGTAGGCAAAATTATGTAGTAGGTTTTGAAATCAAATTTATTGAATGTGGTAAAGACGAAAATATTCTTAAAATTTGTTTAAATACAAGAACTTTTAGAAAATATAATTTTAAATAATCCAAATCCCATTTTTCCATACTCTTTATATGGGGAATAATAATTAGTGTCTTTAAGAGTATCAATTAAATAATCAAAAAATAGAAATTTTTTATTTTTTGAGAAGAGATATAAAATTTTTTATTGAAAACTACCACTTTTTAATTTTAAATATATTAAATATATATAACACTTTTCAATACAATTTTTCTTTCTTTGATTAAGTTTGTATTTGGATGAACTATGAAAATTATAGTAATAATATTTGTTTGGTAATTAGCTATGTAGGGGGCAAAATATTGGAAAAATATAATAATTTCAAAATAATCATACATTTTTCAAATAATCTAAACATTTAGCTTCTTTAAAACTTCTATAATATATATATATATATATATATATATATATAGAGAGAGAGAGAGAGAGAGAGAGAGAGGTTTTTCATAATTTATTCAGATTTATCAATCAAATTAGACTAAACTCGTAACAACTTTTTTTATGCAAACTCACAACAACTTTTATCTCAAGAAAATCAACCATTTCTTCCAAATAATCATTCCCAAACTGTTGAGAAATACCAAGAATAGTTTGTCTGTACACAATTAAGATGGACAATAAGAAAAATAAAGAAATTAAGAGAAGAAGAATGACATTAAGAATTTTAATATGGAAAACCCTCTAAATGTGATACGGAAAATTTGCAGGATCTAGTTCAGCAAAATATATCCACTATTGAAAGTAAAAATACAATGTCTCAATCTCATACGAACCATTGGAGATGATTTCTCTCACTTAGATGAAATATACTCTAACCCCTCACAAATCCTCTTATTAATTTATGTTGAAGAAGTGTGACTTCATACATGAATGTGAAATAGTGGATATTAATTGTTTCACCTTTTCAAAGAGTATATATAAGTCTCAAAGTCAAAGAATAAATTTCGAAGACCTTGAAAACTGGCCATTTAACTTTTAAAGCATTTGATATAATTAAGATCACTTGAATGTAATGCTCCATTATTTACTAGGGAATTCCAACACAAACATTTTGCAAAAGTGTGTTTGAATTAGCTAAAAAAATATAGGGTTTTATTAACGAATACCCTTAGGACACTGATTAATGAATCAATATATAGAAAAAAAACTTATTGGAAATCACAAGTTTTGAACTTTTAATCTATTGAATGCAACAATTTATGGGATAAACTTTTTATATCTGATTCTTTAACCAGTATCATAAGGATATTTATTAACATTCTCCAAAAATATATTATTTTGATAATCATCATAATTTAATTAGTTTTATATTTGAATATATTTTTTAAAAGCGAATTTGAGATAACTTCTTTGATTGGTTTTTATGGAAAAGTTACTTTTACGGTAAATTACAAAAACAAAAAAATTAAATTACATTTTTGGACTTTTATCCTTAGTTAAGGTTTCGTTTTATTTCCTCTTTTAATTTTTGTTCCTAATTGGTTTCTTATCCTACAAACGTTGGTCAATTTTTACCCGTCCGTTGATTTTCAATTACGATGTTAGACGGAAATCATATCCGATCGCCAGATTCCAGAAAAGTCACTGGAATCTGAGTAAAGTCGCCTGAAACATCTTCTTTCTTCCGCTCTCTCTCTGTTCCTCTCCTCCCTTCTTCCCCCTCACTTCCTCTCTTCCCCTCTTTTCCTCTCTCTCTGCAACGGTCCCTTTGAGATGCAACTCCACAAACCATCTCGCTCCACTCACAGGCTCCAGAAGCCTCAACCCATCTCGCTCCCTTCTCTTCCTCTCTTCCGCCCTCCACTAATTTTGATCGATTCTATGAACAGAGTTTAATTTAAGTCCTCCAAATCCTCCACTCCGAAAATGTCGCTCCACGGGAAACGGAACTGCAGTGGCTGGAAACTCTGTCGGAAATGACGTCGTGGCGTCAAGCCAAAGGCTGAGGCCGAACCCTAACAAGGAGTGCAAACCAGGTGATTACGAGGACATGCAATTGGACTTCACCCCTGCAATCTTCAGCTCCCTTGAGAAGTAACTTCCTCTGATGATACTCGTGAACACAGAGGGGAGGGGAGGAATAGAGAGAGAGGAAAAGAGAAAGGCAAAAGAGGGGAGGAGAGGAACAGAGAAAGATGGAGGAAGAAAGAGAGTGTTTCAAGTGACCTTATCTAAATTCCGGTCACTTTTCCAGAATTCGATTTCCCCGTCAGGGAAAATTAAAGAAAATGGTC
The DNA here is from genome assembly GCA_030762895.1 of Sophora flavescens. Taxonomy (NCBI): domain Eukaryota; kingdom Viridiplantae; phylum Streptophyta; class Magnoliopsida; order Fabales; family Fabaceae; genus Sophora; species Sophora flavescens. Next base: position 233,989,205 of record CM061064.1, on the reverse strand, counting down.
AAAATGAGTCAACATTGGCAAGATATAACACTAATTTAAAAAATAAAAAATAAAAGACAAACCAAAACGAAATCTAAAATTAATATAAAAGACCAAAAAATATAATTTAACCAAAAAAAAATAGAGAGATACTGTTAAGGCAATAATATTTATTTGGGAGTTAGATATGCAATTATGCACGAGTAAAATGGAAAAATTGCTGTTAGTATTTAATTTGTGTTGCACCAGACGTCATAGTGAATGCTTGTGTTATGGATCGAAAAGATTGCTCAGATATGTGATGAGAATATGGCAACTTCGTGTTCGATATTCTATTTTCATCCTAATTCCTAAGTTGGTGTCACAAAAAATCCATTCTTCGGGCCTAGAAGATAATCTAACCTCTGAGCCATCATCCACATATAGTCTTAAAAATTCCGTTTGAATCTTAGATTTACTATCAGATAGAACAAGGCAAGAATAGTTTTCGTCTTCTCCAAAACAGACATTGCAAGAGTATCTACTTCCTCCTTTATCCACAATTTGAGACAATAACCAAAAATGCAATGGAGGATCAAGAAAAGCGAGAAAACAGAAAAGGAAAAGGACAACATAGTACATTTTTTATTTAACAGATGTAAATCACCTTTTATATGGTTAAAAGAGTATCATCTAAAGGGGAGTATAGCTGTATAAGACTCAATGATTTATTATATATTTAGTAGTCCGGAACCTAAACCTAAGCACAGATAAGAAATTTTTAGAGATAACATGTTCTTTCTTTGCTTTGTACCTCTCTACTGTATTTTTTTTTTTTCCTTCAATTTTCTCAACTTTCAGCTCCTCCTTGAATTACTAAAACAGTAATTCTCCTATGAGTTTTCAGCTTATATAGTACATACCATACCAACTTCTACAAGAGCAGCATGAGGGATTTTAAGAGCTACTGGAGGCTCTCTACAATTTTTTTCACTAAAACGATAGGCCATGATTAAGAATCTCTTGAGAAAGTTTGAGCCATTACGCACCACTAAATGTGACTGTCCCAAGAAATAGGCACTGCCACTCTCCCTGGCATCAATTAGCTCTGAGAGCTCCTTCCTGACAGATGCCTGCATTTTAGGACTGTTGGCAGGCAACATGAACCTCACTTTTTTCCTCTTGTTAGGACGACCGGTCAAAGTCTCAGAAGTATAACCTACTACACTTATCTGAGATTCATTGTTCACCGGGCTTGGCCTCATGCCTGAGTCATCCTCATCCAGAGGAACTAAAGCATTTCCATCTGGTGCTGAATTTCCAACAACAATCATTCTTTCATCTGGGGAATCCATGGATTCAATGTCACTTTGTTCAATGGAAATAAATTCCCCTATAGAACGAATAATCTGCTCCTCGAAATCGCCCGTATCCCTTAAATGATCACAATATCCATATCTGACAATGCAACGATAAATTCTATAATCTTTTGGTCCAATCCTACCTATGAGATACCTTTCACTTTCGGGGACATAAGGCACCGGTATAGACTTGAAGGACACTAAGATCAATACTTGATGAAATGCAGGAAGATTTGTAATAAAGTGGGAAAAGAAAGCTGGGATTCCTGTTACTACATCAGTGTATATGAAGCCAATTCCAGGTACCCTGGAAATCCCAAGGCCAGGACTAACATCGATTAGCCATTCAGTTGATACCTTGTTTTCGAAATCAAACTCATACTTCTTCATAGTTCCATAGTGCCATGAAAGCATGATTGTCATGGACACCACCAAAAGGACAACTAGATACCAAGCTCCCCTGTGAATTTGTAGCAGACATGCTGAAAGATATGCAACCTCAAGAAAGCCAAAAGTTACAAGAAAGCATGCAGATAGAATCAAATTCTTCTCCCAATATAAAGCAATGATTAGTGACATCAGACTAGTTGTTACAAGCATTCCACAAATTATAGCCAAACCTGCCAGGAATAGTGAGCTTATATCAAGATATTGTGATGAAAATGCTAACTAAATAGTACAGAAGTTTCTTGCACTCATCTTTAATCACAGCACGTATATAAACCGCTCATATTTGTCTATTGCCACTCCTATTCAACTATCTTTTTTCTTATTTTCTTACAATACCCTTTATTATGTAGATAGTTAATCTAAAATATTTGCAAACTGATAAAGGACATTTTATAAAAATGATAAAATAGTTAATTAAACAACAGCGGTAGTAGACACTCCCATAATTGCCTTGTGCTACTGTTAAGCATCATTCTTTCATCTGTCTCCCCTATAGTATTTTTCCAACTCCTCGTTTTCTTAAGAGATGCCTTGTAATTTAATGACTCAAATTTTCGAATCCAATGCATAAATGTGACTCACTCAAGAGGAAGCATTAATTCCCACCACAATTGAAAGTCTAGTAGATATGAGGAAAAAGAAAGAAAAAAAAATACTGCTGCCAAGAGAAGCATGAGATTTTATCAACAATGGCATACCTGTTGCATTGCCAATCTTCACAATGTCTCTGAAACCAACTGTGACAGTGAGACTGAAAATCATCAATAACCAATTGACATCGGGGATGTAAATCTGCCCATGTATTGTTTTTGATGTGTGAATAACTTTTACTCTCGGAAAACAGTTTAATGCCAGACACTGTTTAATGATTGAGAAACTGGCTGTTATGGCTGCTTGACTCCCTACAGCTGAAGCAAGTAGGGATAATACTATGAACACATGTTTGCAATGACCTGGAATCACCAAGAATCACTTTAGCAAAGTGTATTTGTAGGAAGAAAAATATCTTCGAAAAAAAAGGCACTCGACCAACTTACGTGGCATAGATTCACTAAGATGATTAAAATCTTTAGCAGATAAATTTTTAGAGATATATGCAGCCTGACCAGCATAGCATGAAACAAGAAGCGGATAGATCAAGCATATAAATGTAATCTACAACAAAAACATCATGCACAAGTTAGTAAGAATTTTCAATTACAATTAATATGTTAGAATCACAGAACAAGTTATATATTATACCTTAATTGATTTCTTGGAGAAATGGCCTAGGTCTGCAAACATTGCCTCTGATCCTGCAAAACAGTAGACCATCTAAATATATTAGTCAAAACAATTCTAACAAGGAAGAAATATCATAATAGTGAATATTAACCACTTGGTGATTTGTGCATCATTCGGTTAGAAAAAAGGCCCACCTGCTACACATAAAATGAGGCTCCCTAACAACCTCCATCTGCCAAAGTCAATATTTCTGATGAATTTGAACATGTATACTGGGGATATTTTACAGATGATTTTTACATCCCAGCGGAAAATATTATACATTCCCACCACACTAACAAACAACAGCCAAACTGCAATAATTGGAGCAAACATGAACCCAATTTTACGTGTCCCACAGTGCTGCAGCATGAACAGGCCAACCAATATGACACACGCACAAGGAACAGGTACATCTGGAATAAATTAAGCAGAAATTGAACATGATATCTGATTAGACATATATATTTCATTTACTTAATTATATATAATCCATCTGAAGTGCAACTTGTAAGTAAAAATACGCCAAAGTAGGAAAAAGTTTAGCACCATCTATGCTTTCTTCTAAAATATCAGACACTTTATAAAGTAATGGAAATCATATATCTTGTGACATTCTTCATTCCGTGGTCGCATTGAAAGATGTGTCTGGCTCAAGTTAATTGGTTAAAACAGCATGAACTTGATATTTCTGGAAATCAATCAATTATAAATAAATGACTAACCACCGGAGTCTGTTATAAGACGATAAATAGATCATGCCAAATGCAGTTATGAAATCTTAATGTTTACCAATTTAAGAATGAGGAAAGAAGAAAGAAGGGTGTGTTGTACGGATCCAATATGATCCTCTACTAGGATGTATAGTTCTAAATGGCAAGTGAGAGTGAAAAACCACGATAAGTTACCAGGAGCTGTAACTTTCTATCCAAGAATACAAATCACTAGTCGTGCCATTAAGGGGCATTTGAAAGAACAATATGAATCAACAGCATGTATGATCCTTACATCTTTTTAGAGCCTCTGACGTGGACTTCTGAGTATGTTGCGATGAAGAAACTGGTTATAGACAACAAGGTAATCAGAAAAACATAATAGTAATTTATGATATGGCCTCAAAGAAAACTGTCTTTTAATTTTGGTCTCACTACAAGCTCTTACATTCGTGTGCCATATCTGACAAGGATCTCTGAACACCGGTTGAAGCTGATAACACTGGTAAACAGCCAGAAAACATGTAAAGAAGATATAAAGCTAAATAATTTATTCATACAAGGAAAGAAAATTTATTAAACCTTACACATGCAATCCTTCTAAAAAAATTGAAATTTAAATCAGATTTCTTTACCTGAAAGTGATGGAGTGAGCACTGCATCCCCAATTGTCATACAGGAACCAAAGAGGGCTAAGAACAGTAGTAAATAGTGACAGATCTTGTGTTTCTCAATGGCTCTTCGTGCTCTTGAATCAGCATTTATCTTAGAAGGACTTGTATCCTCACAAAGCATAACCTGATTGGCGCTTCTATCACATGGGAGCAGGCCAACTTTTGCATTTCTACACAACAGTGAGTATAAAGCAAAAGTACCACCTACAAAATTTTCTATGAAAAGTTAATCTTAAAGGCTCAAATCATTCAAAATTTACATGGATAGATAGTTTCTGAATATATTACCCTCTCCTTCATCATCGGCTTTGAGCACTATAAAAACATACTTGAGCAACGCAATAATGGTCAGAGTCCAGAAAATGAAGGAAAAGAGTTCATAAACAATCTCCTCAGTAACAAGATCTTCCACTCGCATTGTCCCAAATACATATAAGGGTGCAGTGCTCAGCTGACCATAAACTACTCCAACGATTTGAAATGACAGGAGTATTGTTTGTTTCCATCTTTTCTTCTGAAATAATATGGACACAGAAATTATGACTACGAGGGAAAAAAAATTACTTGATCCTTTGAACATCCTTATCAAGAATCATTTGAAAATAATTTACAGCAACAGATTAAATTCCTAACCATGTTTTCTTAGAAACTCAAGATTCTGTAAACAATATTTTGGCAGTAAGACAGTATAGCTACATGAGTTAAACTGAATTTGTGCTTCTAGTCTTAACCATGCAAAAATTTCAGCAAAGTAAATAATTTTACCTTAACCTCATCAAAGGTAACATCAGGGTGCACTTGAGGATCCATAATCAGGAAGACAATAGGATAAGCAAAAGATAAAAGTTGCAAGTCTGATTGGAAAACCAAGTTATGAAAAGAAAGTAAATGACAACATGATTGGCCAGCGATTCAGGCAATGCTTCAGACGGAGCACACTAAGAAGAGTTAAGACCCTACACTACAGTGTCAAATACATTTAAAGGAAAAGGATTTTACATAGTGATATTCACGTATCACTTCTGTGGACGGCTTATTATTGATCCCGTGATTTGGCTGATACATCAGCAACAGATACTTGTTTCTTTTTTCTTCTGTTTGCTATATTTTATTACTTCATTATACTAGATTTTCTTCTCATACACGCCACACACAGACAGAGAGTGCAAGTTCTATTTTTTGGTCCATGAATTGAAAATATAAAAAATAAGACGGCCAAATAAAAAAATATTCACAAAATGGAAGATGGTAAATTGATAACAATATATAAAATTACATGGATTTCCGTCAGGACAAGGGAAAGAAGCAAGAAGTAGTGCACATGTTCCATGATCTGCTGCAATAAGAGCTTATAGTTATAACAGCTTCTTCTTAATTAGTAATAATTAAATGATTGACAAATCACGTCACATGGTTTTCCAAACGACAGATACATGACTTCTTTTCTGTCCTTTTACCCTTTATTTCTATTTCCAACTGTTCTTTGGGTTCAAACCATGTGGGTGCGACAGAAAATATAGACAATTAATGAACACCTGCTGGTCTGCGCCCAAAAAATACTGAACACTTGTAGACAATGAAATGGAAGTAACATGTATAATTATTTTAACTTAGGAAATTGCCTTTGTATCTATACAATGCGATTTGACTATACTTGAATGTGATCATCCACACATTTAAAGGTGGAGATATATAATGATACAAACATATATCTTTGTGAAAAAATAAGACACCCAAAAAGTAAGTGAAGCATCCACTGAAAACTAGCTGATGATAGAGGAAAATGAAATTTGCAACATCTTGGTTCCTGAGGGGAACGTAAACTACATAAAACTAAAATCTTAATATCACACATGTTAAATATAAACGATCGAACCCACAAGATGGGATCCAAATGACTAGTAGCTTGGGCCATTAAATAATCATGATGATGGAAATAGAGCTGCATCTGTGGGTAGAAGAGATGCCCCTTAACTGATATTCTACATCCTCGAGGAATTAATCCAACGATTATCGACTGTAGGATTCCCTAGGTTCCATCCCGGACCAAAATAATAATAATTTAAATGATCGAACTGTTTGATATGCATAAATTTCACATATGGATTAATATGGTTTAATAACCAACAAAATTTCCAAGATAACATCTCTGTATCAGCATCGAAAGGAGAGTAGGAAATTCCTGACTCCTTGAATATTTATCTACTATTGAAACATAAATGAGAACGCCCTATCACAGAATCAGTCATTTCATGCAACAAAGGCACTACAACTACAGCTCATAACCGCTATTGAGGGCATAAGAGCAAGGTAAAAATCTTCCTTTCAACCGCCTGAATCCTGATACACCATGACTCGATTCACTCCATTTGGGTATGACTGTCAATATTACTTTGAAAATAAAAATATTGTTCCCTATAAGGGGGAAATGGCCTCAACATGCCAAAAATTATCAAAAAAAAATCCTCGAGACCACATAATACGACCTCTTCTTTAACAAAATAAAATCTTCTATTTTAAAAAAAAGGGCTTTGTTTGCTGTCCGTTTCTTTCTCATTCAAAAGCCTTCTCCCAATCATCTATGACATCAGAAACATCTGATGCATCAAAGTTTCCTCCAAGTCGCCCTTCTAGATTTGAGACACCTGAATGAGGCTCCAACTTTGAGACAGCACTGCTTTCAGCATGTTTCCTAGAAACTTCAGTTTTAGCAGTTGCAACAGATGAACTTGAGGACGATTCTTGATCTAAGACACTCCAAGGATTTATTGAAGCAGCAATCGGGGC